>OZ024904.1:79011596-79181126 GCA_964017125.1 Flabesymbios commensalis | reverse complement strand
CGGCCCTGGAAATTTATTTAATTTTTTCAGTGCGGGACTGTCTTAATACATCATAATCTATATGTATAAAGACGGTCCCCATGCTGAAAGGGTTAACGTGTATATTGGAGAGTTATTTTAGATATTCACACAAACATCCTGTAAGGGAGAAATAAAATACAAACCAGCATGTAGAAATTCAGCAACTTTTTCAATATCTTTCTCCTTTAGGTTCCGAGACGTAACAGCAGGAGTTCCAATACGCAATCCACTTGGTCGAAGGGCACTTTTGTCACCAGGACAAGTATTCTTGTTCACAGCGATTGAAATGTCCTCTAAAACTTTCTCTGCACGAGCTCCATCACCTCCAGTAGGCCGCAAATCAACTAGCAAGAGATGATTATCTGTGCCTCCTGAGAATAAATATTTCAGATTTTCAGAACTGACAATATAAAAACAGGGAAAAAAAAAATTGGGGTTACCTGTCAAAATAATTGGAAATGGGCAAGTTGTGATTTTAAAGGTATATGTATAGGTCTCATTTTGTATGTATGTATTGCAAGTACTTTATTAATTCTAATGAACACCCTGGACGTTAATTTGAATACCCTTTGAGGCTAGAGGGAGAGTGGGCACTTGTTAAAGTAGTTTTCTAATGGATATATAGTGTAACATGATCATGGATTTTATTTTCAAATCAGTCGAGTGGGCATTTATTGGAATATAGGCATTTATTAAAATAAATAACATAACAATGTAATGAGGGAAAAAAATGAAAATTAGATAAATTGGAATACCTGACACAATAGTGTATCCTCGAGCCTGCAGAGCAGTTGAGAGAGCCTTGGAATTGGAGACCACTTGCTTCTGGTAAATTTTGAATTCTGAAGTCATTGCCTGCTTTAAAGCAATACCAACACCTGCCACACAAATTTTATTCAGACATACTAATACCATACAAGCAGTTTGCAGAAAACCCCTGACATTCTCTACTTATCATAATATATGTAAGTCATCAAAATTTGCACTTATAATTGAAGATGACTACTATTCGAAAACAAGTGCATGCACTAATATTCAAGTATAAAAGATATAATTTACATAAGAAACAACCTTTATATAGCCACAGCTGACTTTAACCCTCATCCTGCTAAGTTAATTTATTAAATTTTCAGTTACTAGAAGTAGTGTCTCGCTACCGCGACCCACAACTTCAAGGTGGCTGAAAATTGCTCTATTTGTTTAATTTGAACACAAATATTTGCAAATCTTACTGTTTAGACACATTTCATTCCCATTAACAGTTATTTAGTCGACTAATAAAACAGATTAAAAACAACATTAGTCATGATCGACAGGATAAGGGTTAATATTGTCATAGCCGAGAATATGAGAAGAGTACACTTATTCGATGTAATTCTCTTGTTCAGCCAGGAGTCATTAAAAAAATCTGAATATTATGTGAATTATCACAAACATCTGAAGACACCTGACCACCATATATCGACAGAGTTGATTGAAGTATCAGAGTGTGCGACAACAGTCACTCAGGATGGGGGTGCACTTAGTTTTCAAAAACTAGTGCACACACTTAAATTTGAACATAAAATAAACACCCCTAAAACATGTGTTTCTCACAAGTACATGTGATTTATGGTAACGGGAACAGTAGGTTAGGTGTACTGGACACTACCATTTACACTAAAATAACAGCAAATTCCTGCAGATCAACACAAAATTCAAAGCCCCAGTAGGTATACATAAATACAAGTCACGAACAGCAAATTCCATGACATTTTCCTTGTCAAAATGTGTATTTTCTTTGTGTTGCAATTGATATCAATAAATGGCCTGCACCAACCCCTTTAGCCATGCCAATAAATATTCTAAAGAATGAGTGAATAAAAATTGTCCACAAAAAATATTGATGCATTTTTATTTTGATATATTATTGAGGCCACACCAAATTAATTTATGGATGACGTTTTTCTCAGCAGAAAAAAATTGAGCGAGCAAGCGAATTTTTTTGATTTTCCCAAAAAATGGAGCGAGCAAAGAAGCGACAATTAAAAAAAAAAAATTGATTTCCTGCAAAAATGGGGCGAGCGGAGGAGATTTTTTTTTCAAAGAAGAAACGTACATTGATGTGATTTTTAGGTGGGGAAAAAAAAATTGGGTGTCTACGAACAAAAATGAAGAAGCGAAAAAAAATTGGTGTCCCCCAAAAATTGGTGCGGAGATTTATTTTGAAAAAAAAAAAAATCTCCTCCGCTCTGCCCAACTTCGTAAATGTTTCAAGGGGACAATTTCCAATAGTATAAAACAGATAAAGAAACTATTTTTTTAAATTTAATAATACTTTATTGTGGTGTGTGCAATTATTTATTTCTGACTACAAATTTTGGGCAAACCAAAAAAATAGAGGTAGGAGGAGCAAAAAGGGGGCATTTTCTGATTACCTGCTATGCAGTTATTATGAGGTCCACCCTGCAGTCCTGGGAAAACGGCCTCGTTGATTTTTCTCTCGATATCCCACATGATATTCTGACCATCCTTGCCAACTTTTCTTACACCTGTAAGTATAAAGACAAAATAGAAACAAGTGTTTTTACAGAGTAGCAAACACCTGAGTGACAGAATTTGAAAGCAAAAGATGTCAATTTAATGGAATTTGAGCGGAATGTGAGCAAGTATTAATTTAAAGTTTGTCAATTTCAAGTTAAATACAAAATCATCAAGTCTTCATTAAGAGCAGGAAACATTCACCTGGTCATTACCGGTATGTAATCCAAATAATTATAACAAGTTTAACAATGAGCTGCTTAGGAACAAAACCTGTCAAACATATTAGTGCTTGAATCCTGTGGCACTCATGATTCAGTAACTGTGACACCGAGCAGTGTCATTACAGAATATAAAATTTAAAATAAACATGTAAAGACGAGTGATGATCTGCTTACACGAGTACTTATATCTTTGTAAGCTGAATACAATGGCATTCAGATTACAAAACTGAGCTTTAGTGGTGATGGGGTGAAGTTGAGTAAAACACCTCAAGTTTTCTTTGTCGCTCTCAAAATTGAGTAAAAAAATGTACCCGCAGTATCATATTAATCAACATATGTGGCACAATGAGAACAACACTGTCCACACGTATCATGTGTATAGCACTGAGCAGTGCACACTCCCAATTATGACACACAAACTGGATCTGTGTTTTTGGTGCTCAATATAAGTGACTGGAATTATTTTTCATGAAATGCCAACATCCATTTTGTTCAAATTAATGTGGCGGGCATATAAAGGTAAGTACTACTGAATATATCTGGCATTATAGCAGTCATACCTTTCCTATAAAATATCATTCCAGATCTTGGTCCACGCAGCGTCTTATGTGTGGTTGTTGTTACAATGTCACAATGCTCAAAAGGACCGGGAACCACCTGTGCTGCTACCAAGCCACTGATATGGGCCATATCAGCAAGAAGATAACAGTTGTTTTCATTTGCTATCTGACGAAACCGTGCATAGTCAAGATCCCTGGAGTAACAACTCATACCTGCAATGATCAAATTAAACAATTATCAAAACATATGGAGAACGTTTTTAGCATCATGTAAAACATAAAAGTATCCCCGGAAAGTTATAATAATTATGTTAACAGTGAGAAAAGAGCTAAATTAAGTAAACCTCTAAGTGCACATATATTCCACCCTCCCCCAATAAAGAGGTTTTAAATATCAAACTATCATAAGTGAGTGTGAGATATTACACAAAAGGAAGTAGCAACAGCATCAGAAATATTGTCGTGAATTTTCAGCTGTTGATACTGGTTACTCGGGTAAGATTTAAACCAGGCGAGAGCTATGCCAGAAACCTGACACCATGAAAATGAGATCCATGACAAATGGCAGATTAGCATGAAATTTGTCTATCAAAAATGTCAAACACGGCCGAGAGTGAGTGCAGTCACTCTGCCCATATTAAGTAAAACATCCTTTTTTACATGGTTGAGTGGAATATCTTGTATGCTGAATGCAATGTATTTGACAATGAATTGGCTCCCATATGGGAAAGTAGGTGAGGTGAGAACAACTTCTACCAATTTTTTAAGTATGTTGCTGTCATATTTATGTGGGTCAAACACAATTGATTATATACAATATATTGCCAATTGCATTTTTGCAATGAACAAGGAATTAAGATCACAATTCACCACTGTTCAATTTTTTGGATCATTTGTAACTCAATTTGCATCAGTAGAAAACACTGAAAGCAGTTTGATAACATCAGGATGCTTTAATATTCTCAGAGAAATTGTATTTAACCCTTACGCTGCTGCATAAAATTTGCAGCATGTGTGGTTCCCCACTAAATAATATCTGGCATGTTTTTTCTTAAAAAAAACATCTGATGAACAACTGATATTAAAAGCCATTATATTACAAAATCAGTTAGTTAGCTATCTTTAAAGCGCAAATAGAATACATCACAAAGCCAAAGTAAAAAAAATAATTTTTTTTTTTTTCAAGAATTTACTCGGCGACATTTTGGGCGACTATAGTCGCCCATAGCAGTGTAAGAGTTAAGTATGTTCTAGTGATGGGACGACTACCCTGAAAATTTAATTGACAAGTATAGTTTAAAAGTTAGTCCATTTACATAATTATGTAGTAATTATAAAGAAACAAGAGGACTGAAGTCCTATATCATCCCCCGCCATAAATTAGGTTAGAGTTATTGCGGTCACAAATATTTAAAAAGTCAACCTGTGGTGGCCATTTTAAATTTCATTTAAATCCCCTGCACATTATTTCTGACTTCAATTTTTGCGTTTTTGCGCCTACAAAAAATATGAAGTTCATGCATGGCGGCCATTTTGAATTTCCGTAAAACCTTGAAAAAATCACATGCACATCTCCATATCGTGGGGAATGTGATTGTGAAACTTGAATAATTTACGACTAAGTTTTTGCGATCTCAAAAAAATTGAAATTGATTCGTGGCTGCCATTTTGAAATTCATCAAAACTTACACCTGCACATCTCCATATTGTGGGGAATGTGATCGTAAAATTTGAATAATTTCTGACGTTAAGTTTTAAAATTTTTGTGCCTACAAAAAAATTTGAAAAAGTGAATTTTTTTTTTTAAATTATTATTATTTTTTTTCAAGAATTCGGCGACTGCAGGCGACCTATCGCAGTGTAAGGGTTAAATTGAACTGGCAAGACTGTATTAGTGTGTGGCAAAATTGAAGTATGTGAATGCTTAATCTTATAATTTACATCAATTTCCTAGTATGAAACACACCTGCAACAATCATTTTAGGCTTAAAAAGCTTAGCATTCTCTTGCAGCTTGTCATAGTCAATGATCCCGGTAGCAGGATTTAAACGATAAGGCATGGACTCAAAGAAGATTGATGTAGCAGATATTTTTTTGGTGGGGGTCATAAATCCATGAGACAGATGACCACCATCAGGTAGATCGAGACCCATGATCCTCCCATGGGGTTCAACAAGGGCTGTGTATACTGCAAAATTAGCAGGTGTTCCAGACAATGGCTGCACGTTCACACCCCATTCTTCAGGATTTAATCCAAATGCATCTAACGCCCTCTTTTTCGTAAGTATTTCCATTTCATCAATGAATTCATTGCCACCATAATACCTGCAGAAAGTAGGCAACAAACAGAATTATATTATTTATGTGATCTATAGAGCTACCACCCCAAAATTTGGTTACTATCCTCCCCCCCCCCCCCCCCCCAAAGAAAGTGCATACATTGCAAGTTGTGTTCATACTTCTTGAGCCTGCAGGAAACCCTGGCAGTGATTTAAAATGGAATAAAATTACTTTATTAGAATATTTTTTGAAATATTCAACTAACTATAAACATGATAAATGCAATTGGGATTCTACACCAGTCGGTGGACAAACCCAAATCTATCTGTCTGAAGTCTCAGGCAGGAGGTCAGATAGGGAGCCACACACCCCCTAACTGCAATGAGGCCTGTTCAACCTATTTGACCCCCGCTCCACAAAACAAACACTATTAGCCCCTCCTAATTTCGAATTCAGCATGAAATTAGGAAAATAGCAATAAATATGACAAGCAAGTTGTATTAATTAAAATCTTTAGTAATATACATCTTTCACATTAAATTTTAATGCAAATTATAAATGTTCTGCAATTTCTTTTAGTTGATGATCACATTTAATCTCAGACTCCAAAGCATCAGCCTACCAAAGATGCTCAATATGATCATTTATAAATCATGCATGACCAATGCTCAGTAGCTTTTCTTAAAAAAATGTTCCCAAAATTATTTGCAGGATATGTGCAAAACTTTTGGATTTCTAACTAGAACAAAATCACATTTCCAAAGTTTCAAACGATATAATTCTTTGTTTATCCAGGGCTGCAAGGAACATTTTTAACATTTCCCCTGTTTCTCCCTGTCTGTGGGTACACCCCATGGAGTGCATGATTAATCATTACTGTTCAGTCTGCAGATTCACTTGTTCTAGAACCAAGATATTTACCTCTGGCCAGCCTGCCCCTCAGAGTACTTGTTTGTTAAACAGGAACCGAGAGCTTGAGTGACAGCTCCACTGGTGAAGTTCTCACTTGCAATGAGTTCAAGTCCACGACATTGTCTGTCTTTTTCCCGTTTGATGATGGCATGCATTTCAGGATCCACTTCTGACAATGGGTCTTTCATGCTCCAATGTCCTCCATTCATCTGCTCCGTTTCCATTGAAGTCATTGTTTCTGTTTTATAGAGTAATTGCTGATCTACAAAACAATTCTACACATGAGAACTCTCATTGAGGCTTACATTAAAAATACGGCTGTTCAATTTTATAATTTATGGTGGAGATGAAGCACTTCTTTACACATTTTCCCCACACATTTCTGACTTCACTTATTAGACAATATAGACAAAAACAAGATGGGCCAAAGCCCTATAGCACTCCCTCCATAAATCTAGTGTTTTTGTACAAGAATTATGAAGCAGATCCATGGCTGCAATTTTTAATAAAGGTCTGTGAAATCTTGACAAAATCACTTGCACATCTGCAGATTGTGGAAC
This sequence comes from Flabesymbios commensalis, assembly GCA_964017125.1. Classification (NCBI taxonomy): domain Eukaryota; kingdom Metazoa; phylum Annelida; class Polychaeta; order Terebellida; family Flabelligeridae; genus Flabesymbios; species Flabesymbios commensalis. The sequence continues at coordinate 79,174,049 of OZ024904.1, read as the reverse complement.
ACATATACATATACCAGTAGGTAGGATTTTTCAGGGTGTGCATTTATTACTGTGGGGGGGGGGGGGAAAGAATGAATATGAAATGTATAAACTTTTTCTGGGAGGGGGAACCAAATTTCGGGGTGGAGGTGCACCCCACACCCCAAAAAGACACTGGTAATATGTAAACAGGGCCGTAATGGGATTTTACAGGGCATGACAGAAATTACGGGTTATGTATTCATGTGTGCAAATCACGCCCACACACCCTGCTAGCTAAAACATGGGATGTTCTGGAATGTGATTCTAAAAATTATAATAATTTATTAGAATTTTTTTGTATATTTCATGCCCACAAAAAATTATGAGGCTGATCTGTGGCAGTCATTTTGAATTTCAACAATATTTTGAAACAAGAGCACGTGTACTCAAATTTCAGTCCTGGACCCCTCTCCCAGCAAGAAAAAGATCTATAAACCCCTCCCAGTGTGGCGGTGGCGTTGCTGACATAGATTCAGCTTCTCCAAATTTGCTTGTCCAGTAGAATTAAATTTTCTCACTCCCATAACTTGGCATACTATATTAACTAGATTTGCCTGAGGGGCAGAGCTTGCGTCTCCACCCACCCCACATAGTACATTAATTATAGGGAAATACAGTACTGTCACCAATTTTTATGTAAACCACGTGAAAATGCGATGTCAGAATCACACCAAAATCATATGGCCAGGGTAAGTTGCTTCCTTGGAACAAATCGGTGAATTAGTTCAAGCTCTTCAGAGTAACAAGTGATTTGTCAGCCATCTTGAATTTTGTTGAAAAAATGAAAAACAATTCTCCTGACTTTTTTCTCAGGGCCACCGAGCATACACAAAAGATAAAATTTGAGCAGTATAACCTTATTACCAAATTTTGATAATAGCCAAAATGAGCATAACTGAAATATCAGCTAAAATCCTAAAAAGTAAAAAAATATAAGTTTTTATTATCGTAATCACACAAAAAACTAATCAGCACACATCCAGGGTAGGGTTATTCCTTTGAACCAAACATGAAACAAATCCATAGAGCAGTTCAAGTTCTAGAGAGTGACATAGGATTTTGGCGGCCATCTTGGATTTTGTTGAAAAAGCTGAAAAACACCAAAAAATTTCACCAGGCAAATTCCCTAGGGCCAACAATTATTTAGAAATAATTCGAGCAGGGGTGTATAGCTATATTACCAAATTTTGATCATAGCCAAATTGAACAAAACTGAAATATACGCTTAAATTCTAAAACGTAAAAAAATCATAGTTTTTTTTATCAGAATCACACCAAAAAATAATCACCACATGTGCAGAGTAGGGTCTTCCCTTTAAACTAAACATGAAAGAAATCTATAAAGCGGTACAAGCTCTAGAGCGCGACATAGGATTTTGGCGGCCATCTTGGATTTTGTTGAAGCTGAAAAACGCAGAAAAAATTTTACAGGGCAAATTTCCTAGGGCCAATATGCATACTGCAAATATTTAGAAATAATCCGAGTAGGGGTGTATGGCTATTTTACCAAATTTTGATGTTTGCCAAAATGAGCAAAACAGAAATATCCGTTAAAATACGAAAACGTAAAAAAATCAAAGTTTTTATTATCAGAATCACACCAAAAGCTTTTCAGCTCACGGCCAGGGTAAGGTCTTTTATTTAACCCAAACATGCAACAAATCGATCAAGCGGTTGTTGAAGAAACTGAAAAACGCAAAAAAAATTACCAGGCGAATTCCCCAGCCAGGGCCAGTATGCATACTGTAAATATTTAGAAATAATCCGAGTAAGGGTTTTTCAGTGAGAGCAGAAACAAGTGGCGGCGACGGGCAGACTCAGCAAAAACAAAAGTCTCCACCACCACATAGTGGGTGGAGACTTAATAATAGGCAGTGGCTAATCGTACGTAACTCTATGGGCAGCCTCGTTTACGGAATGACAGGCTTTTATTGACTGCCATTATTATACTCTGCCGTATGATCAATAGCCACGCTGATGACAATTAGAAGAGTGCTAGAGTCCTCATCAGGAAGAAAATAAGCACTCACTCATCAACTTCGCCATCAAATACAAGTCACGGATATATTGTGGGTTTTAAGCCGAAAATGGGGTCCGGGTGCAATTTAAAAAAAAATTAAATGTTGTCTCGAACATTCTGAGGCATAGGCCTACGGGTAGTAGGCCTACATTTAAGGACATTGGGTTGTACTATCCTTGGTGCATCATAATCCACCATTGATACACCATATGAATAAACCCATAGTATAGGCCTACACACCCAATCACAACTACTACAAGTGATCTATTATACTCATCATAGGCCTATTTTTTTTTAAACCTACTCTAGAGGCTAGGACTACAGTCATTTTACAGTAGTAAAGAAAACTCAAGGCTTCTGCAGGTCTATTCCTCCTAAAAAATAATGATTTTTAATTACTTTAAGACTTTTTCACATGAAATTTAATGACTTTTTACTGACGAAAAAAAATAAAAAATACTCATGTATACATTTTTTGTCATATTTTAAATGCAAAATAACAGCTAGACTTGGAAACATACTCCATACACCTTCGGACAATAATGATAGGTGACACTGACTTTAACACACCCAGTGCTCGATTTTGAGGAGAGCCCGGGTGCCTGAGGCTCCCAAATTTACTGCAGGGCTCTCAATTAGCTGCATGACTGTGCCCTTGTGGCTCGCTAGATTATGCCAAAATGGTTCTATTTAACATAGGTCAATTTATTTTGGGCACTCAAATGAAATGATGGGTTCTGTAGATTTTTCAGGTGGGTGCCCTGCTGGCTCCACCTCAAATTTTCCAAAATCGAGCACTGACACCAGCAGGGGTCGATTTATGCGCTGGCCCGTGGCCAGTGAAAATATAGGAGGGCCAGTCAGTTTCACCTATGACTGGTCCGTCTGGCCAGCGGATACTTTCACACTGGATCTCAGAAAAAATAGTTTCTGACGTATTGCGGTTTAAAAGTTTGCGCCATGCTGTATTTCCGTATTCCATCTCAGTCGAATCATTTACCAGTTTACTCTGGTACAGTTCTGTCTCGTTGCCCAGCGCTATCAATAGGATTTCAAGCTGGTTGAAACAGGCGGAACCTCAACTAAAACTGTGCCCCTATTCCTAAAATTGTCCAATCTCTCTGGCAGACAGGAATTGGTAAGCTCTTTTTTTCCCATGAGGGTGAACGTTTTTTCGTCGGGTTGTTATTGGTGAATGCGATCACAGACACCAAGTGCCACAATATTCGCAATTTTGTATTCATGACGGCGGGGTCCTATGTAGCTAAGATTTCAGCCCCGACCCGTGCCGGGTCAGCCACTGCTGGGGCTAGGTCCTATGTTGAATCCAAGTGTAATTTTTCCCCACCGTGTGATGTTTAATAGAGAGCTAACAAATGGACCAAGCCTACCTTAGTGGCTGTGAGTTTTTCATTGTTATATATAGGTCTTATGCATTATGCCTTTATAATGATGGTACGCTCTTTGTATCAGCTGTCATGTATTCGGACGGTGCATGTGATTTCCATTTCCTGGCTTACATTAAAGGGAAGGTGTTAAGGTTTTAAAATATAGTTTTGGCCATTATTTTGGCTTAATTATACTATTCAAAGTACATCCCAAAATAAATCATAATTAAATTTTTAATATATGCCACGAAAAAGTGCATTTGAAGTAGGCCAAATGGATCTCATATTGAGGGTCATAAAAAACGCTCCCACTATCAGCAGCTGCCGTGTGACGTCACACGGTGAAGTCGTATGCCTACAGCAGTCCACTTGCACTGATCCTATAGTGATCCCGCAGTCACTACCCAGTTGTACAGCGTCTTGTTCATGGATTGTCCTACAAAGTTTTAATGTCATCTTTGTTTAAATTGTTATCATGCCAAAACGTTGCGTATCCGGTTTGTGTAACAATACAAATGAAAATGTTACAGCACTAATACATGGCCAAAAGATTCCCGAATCGCACGCAAGTGGGATCGTTTTGTGAAACTCGACAGAGCTAACTGGAAGCATGGTAATCCCGCATATGTTCTGTGTGGTGTTCACTTCAGACAACTTAATGATTTCATATCTTATGGTCAGTGGAGACATACATTCAGTTTTCACTCCCGGCCTACCCAGGGTAAATGTCCCAGAATATATCTAGATCAAACGTCTAGTTCTAACCGTTAGGCCTACTGCTATCAGGGCTAATGATGACGATGATGACTTCAACACCCCCATAACCACTTATTACTACCAGAACGCATAGCAATCACGACTGTTTTCAATTTCAGCTACTTAACTTTTATACACGTAGAATTGTGGTTCACACATGTGATACCGGATTGCATTATTCAGATACATTATTATATAAATAATAATTTTTTGAATAAAACTGTTCATAAAAACTCAGCCCCACGGGGAACAAAAAAAATTCATATTAGGTGATCAGGCCTACATACTGACCAACCCAGGGTTGTCACCAAAAACTTGGAAAAATTAGTAAGACTAGCCAAACGGCGCTGAAAACAAAATTAATATGTTTATTTACTATATTTCAAACTCTCGCCTGATAAAAGTCAATAAGAGCGCCGTTGGGGTTAAATTCCATAATTTTGGTAATTATTTTGTAAATAATTCAATGAATAAATACAACCGAACTTCCCATAACTTTGTTCTGAGACGTCGAACGCAGATGGTTTAACCATCAACATGCTACACTTTCTAATGAGAAAAGGAAAATTCCTGTGACGTATCGACATAAACCAGGGAATTACCATGATGACATCGCCTACCCAGCAAACACAAAACATTTGTAGACCTATAACACTTGTACAATGCTGGAACAACGTCGGAGACGTCGGGCCAGAGTTGTACAAATGTTATACAAATGTTTTGTGTTTGCTGGGTAACCACATTGGTCCAGCATTGGCGGTGATGGGGATTTAGACAAATTTGTTGTGTCCGAGCCGTTACGCTTCGCAACTCGCATCAGATCCGGCGAAAGGGGGGCATGGGGTCATTAGCATTTATGGCAGGGCGGTTAACAAGGATGCGTGTTGTTTGAATACAATGTCGATCTTTGATGGAAGTGAAGAGAGAAATTCTCAAATTCGACGTTTTCGAAGCAGACCTTCTTTCTGATTCTATTTTCCTTGGTTTAACTTTCGTTAATAGGCTACCAAATATCATCAAAATCGTTTGAGAATTTTGACTGAGTCGGAGTGAGTTGACGGGGGAGTTCACAGGCTCACTACTCTCTGAGAAATCGGATAAATCTCCATCGCTAGTTGTAGCCATTTTGACGGAGACCTCTTCATGACTTCAACGTGCCAGGCTGTTCGGTAGTTTCCGTGACCGTTACAGAATCGGAAGTGACTTCGGCTCGAAAAAAACCTAACACAAACATTTTATTCACCAAAAATAAAAAAAATTTAGTAAAAATTAAATTAGCTGTTTTAATTAATAGGATATGTTCCATTTATTGATGCTCACATAACCTTAACCTTAACACCCTCCCTTTAAGAACCCCCTGAAAGTGGCAGGGTTTGGTGTCTTAAGGCAGATCGCAACTCACAGGTTTTGACAGCAGACATGCCCGAATGACATGCGAGCACAAATCTGCAATACGTAACACGTTACATGGTGGAAGAGTCACACCACATGTTGATTCAAGCCAAGATTAGAAACTGCAATTACCGATCACAACTTAGAAGTGGTGACAGGAATCGCACCTCAATGGGTGGAATGTTACAACTGTTGTGAACAGCAATTGAAAATCACAACTCAGCTAAATTAACATCTTATGTTGTTTTCACGTTTGCACGACGGTTTTACAAGCCCACAGCTGTACACATGTTGAAAGAATTTTTTTTTATGCTAATAACTAAAACTGAAGCCTTGAGAAAGAAGGAGGATTAAATAAAATATTGAAGTCTAATTTGAATAGCTGACGATAATAGGCTAATGTTGCTACTTATATGGTGTCACATATCTTTGAATTTCGGGATCTGCCCTAATAGCTATGCCCTCGCTTGACACCTACAGGTGATTCTTAATGACCTGAATCAAAACGATATCCACCTTTCATGTAGGCCTATGGTTCATCCAACATACATAGCATTATGATGCTGTCACCTGTGTTGACCCAGCCTCAAACCAACACAGTTCCAGTGGATCGTAGCTGCTAGTGCACATTAAATTTACAATTTCTATGTTAACAAATATTTGATTTAATCATTGTTGATAGGTTTAGGCCTACTAATCACCAAAGTTCAACAAAAAGACACATTATATTTTGTTGTCTTGGTGGTGTAAGTAACTACGGTATTATGAATCGGGCAATTGCTAAAATTTTAGGGAGCTATATTCGTATTTTGATTATAAAAATCAGGGCCAGTTATTTCGGTGGAGGGCAGTAACTTTTAGGTACAACTCCAGGCCAGTAGAAAAAATAGTCTTAGCTCTAACCCTTCACCAGTAGTATAATTTGTTAAAGACTGATTGATTGTACATAGAGTCCATATATTCTCTGATTTTCTCATTTTTAATGACTTAGAAATGACCAGCAATCAAATTTAATTACTTTTTAATGACTAAGTCCTATTTTTCACTTTAATGACTTATTGACCCGCGGGAACCTTGATACTTAAGCAACTTTTATTTTTTATGATTTGATACCAATAATATGAAATGCCTAGGCATTGATCTCCAATTAGAGGTTACCAAGTTGAAAGTACTCTTGCTGCCATGATGGACTAAAGCAGCAGGAAAAATTTTGTTTGAAAATTATAGATTAGCAATTTTCTTCTTCTATGTCTGACTTCCACTTTATCCTTATCATTCATGTATAAATATTTCACTAATCAATTTCAAATTTGATTAGCACATGGCCAAATTTGCATAGCTTTTCTCTACGCTATATTGAACAAAACATTCCCTGCGCAGCTGCATGCATGCACTACTAATTGTCTGCATAATCAAGCGTAGGATACCAAAAAGTGCTTGCCCTTAATAAAGATCAGTCCATATTGAACACCAGAGTTGGGGTCAATTCCGGTATTGAATGCGAATTGAACTCAATTCCTGACTCAATTCCAGGAATTGGACTAGGAATTGGAATTGAAAAAAAAGAAATTGGAATTGAATTGGAATTGACAAAATATGCCCGGAATCGATAAAGGAATTGACTTTTTTATCCAAGTTTATTATAAAGTGATCATCACTTTTGTCATTGCAGTGGAATTCTACCTGATCTATGTTGATTGATATGTGTATATGTGATTAATAATAATAATAATAATAATAATAATAATAAACTTATACTGGCCTAGTGCCTAAATTATGTTAAAATCTTTTATTTGAGTTATGTAAAAATACTCATTTAAATGACTAATGGCCATGAAGATTAAATAAGAATGTAATGTGTAATCCACATGTAACAATTTTGCTCCTGTTAAGTTGTAGCAATTCAATCTAACAAACAGGGATTGGTGTGTGCGTATATACTGTGTATATAGTGTTAGAGAATTACCATCGAGTGGCTGAATTATCAGCAAAATGAGACGCCGAGCCGGCGTTGGCTTACTGTTGGGCATCATCGCAAACGACGAGCCAACATTATATCAACATTGGGTCAATGTTTCGTGTTTGCTGGCCCAAAGTTCTGGAAATAATTGTACTATTCTTATATTAATGTTTTCCTTATATACATGTATTCGCGCAAGCATGATCACATTGTTTAACTACCACTTTTGTGTCACTTAACAGCATTTTTTAACATTTGTATTTAAAAAGTAATGCTTGTCTCATGGGCATAATTTTAGTTCTCGTATTTGTTATATTTTTGTCATTTGGACGTCTATAGTTTATAAAACAATCACGAGTCATGATTAGACTTAGGTGAATAAATGGCTTAGAACATAACTATCGCTTGTCCCTGAGTTAGTAGAACAAAAGAAATGTCGGGACCTTGAGACGAGTGGGTTTCCAACAGACGTTGAGCCAATGCTGATTTAACATTGGAAAAGCGCTGAAGACGGTGGGGCAGCATTAAGGCAAAATTGGGATAACATCCAGTGTAAGTAGGAAGGATGTTATGCAACCTAGCCAAGCGATCTAATTGACCCTTTGATTACTTCGCTAATATGCCTTTTGTGCCCTAGAGGTTATCCTGATATATTTTCTTAGGGTATATTTAATCGCCACACGCTAGAATTAGATATTAAAAAATAGTATAATCGGAAAATTGATAATGTGAATAATTGCATCAATTGAAATACACCAATAGATCCTACGTTGCTTTATTTTTAATACGAGTTTATTTGAGTGAGGTATAGGTCGACACGCCGTAGCCACCACAGGGTCTTGTCGCGAGACATTGTGTTAATTACACTACCGTGTTGATGGCAATTGTGGAGTAACAGTTAGTCTATAGAAATAACGCGCTCACATCCGCGTCCACACGAGTACAACTCCTACATCAGGTATTAAAGATGTACTCCACCCTACTAATATTAAAGTCTAGGAAGTGTAACATGTTTAAATATGTTTACAAGATAATAAATAAAAATTATTTTATTTTATATCAGGTGTTATTATTTTTTTCATGTCAAGTTATTATACAGCTGTTCTATTTGTAATAAAAGTCTCATTTTTCGGTGGAATTGATAAGGAATTGACTTTTTAGGAATTGGAATTGAATTGGAATGAACTTTTCTTAACACCAAAGGAATTGGAATTGACTCAGGAATTGATAAAAAGGAATTGGAGTGGAATTTGGAATTGATAAAAAGGAATTGACCCCAACTCTGTTGAACACTGCACTACACTGAACGATATCAGGGCGAGAGTCAAAGCAGGGCCAATCAGGATGGCTGCAACAACTGGTTTATCCTACACTTAAAGTAATCATCAGCCATGTGTCGAGCACATGCAGGGATCGGTAGTAACCGATTCCAGGTAGTAGCCCAAAAGGACAGTAACTTCAGATAATTACTGGCCCTTAGCCTCAAGTGCCTTTCTAGTCCTTAGTGTACACTGTATCAAAGGGGTGTGATTTTTTCATTGGCTCCCCAGGGCCAGTATCTCAGGCAATTTACATGCCCTTAGTGATTTTTACTGGCCTCGGGCCAATGTTAGTGGTGATCCCTGACATGTATTATTTGTATTTTCTAGCATTGTTGGATAATGTCAATAAAAGTTCTTCTTTGTCCTCAACTCACGCACATCATATCTGTACTTTGAAGTGTGGCGGAAATATTTAAAAGTGCATCGGGAAAGTAAAAGTACGTCGCCCGCAAAACGGCACTATTAACCCTTACACATGCTGCATAAAATTTGCAGCATGTGTGGTCTCCCGCTGAGTAATATCTGGCACGTTTTTTCTTCCAAAAAACATCTGATGAACAACCGATATTAAAAAGCCCTTATATTTCAAAATCAGTGAGTTCTTCAAAGCGCAAATAGAAAGACACCACAAAACCAAAGTAAAATAATAATTTTTTTTTTTTTTTTTAGAAATTTACTCGGCAGCATTTTGGGCGACTATAGTCGGCCATAGCAGTGTAAGGGTTAAATATGTTCTATGGATGGGACGACTACCCTGGAAATTTAATTGACTAGTATAGTTTAAAAGTTAGTCCATTTACATAATTATGTAGTAATTATAAATCTTAGAACAAGAGGACTGAAGTCCTATATCATCACCTGCCATAAATTAGGTTAGAGTTATTGCGGTCACAAATATTTAAAAAGTCGACTTGTGGTGGTTATTTTAAATTTCATTAAAATTACCTGCACATTATTTCTGACTTCAATTTTTGCTTTTTTCCGCCCACAAAAAAATATGAATACATGCATGGTGACCATTTTGAATTTTCGTGAAACCTTGAAAAAATCACATGCACATCTCCATATCGTGGGGAATGTGATTGTGAAATTTGAATAATTTACGATAAGTTTTTTGCTATCTTAAAAAAATGGAAATTGGTCCGTGGCTGCCATGTTGAATTTCAGCAAAACTTAAAAAAATCTCCATATTGTGGGGAATGTGATCGTAAAATTTGAATAATTTCTGACGTTAAGTTTTAACAAGGAATTTCAATAAAGAAGGAAGTCGTACTCAGTCCCAGCCTTTGGGCTGGCAAATGATCAAACAAAATCGTTATCTTAACGAGCTCCTACTATAAGCCGTGTGGGTTTAATGGGCACCCCCGCTGTGCAGCGTGACGACGGGATCGTTGCCGTCTCTGATATGAATGCACCCTCCCCCCTCCAGCCACACCAAGCTGATCTGGTGCTGCTGGCATGTAAATATTTTGGACACACCCTACCGCGTGCGCAAACGTCATCACTACGTCACAAAGAGGGGAAGCCATGCGCAGTTTCTATATTTAGATACCACGTGTGCTGATCTACAATATGGTGCTTCATTGAAATAAATCGGACCACGGCCGACAATATTACGAAGATTTCACATGAAGTTATGTATGTATTCTCACCAAAACATTGCATTATGTAGGAGAAATACTGTTTTATCCGAGCACACTGCTGAGAAGCTTTTCACATATAAAATATGACATTTATTCGCGTAAGAACTTGATATATTTGTCTGTTCGGCGGGATACTCGTAATTGACCGAAATTCACCACAGGGTGCTACTGGTACAGAGGGGTGGCAGTATACGGCTGACCAGGTTTTCTCTGCTATTGTCGCCCACCAATGTTGCCACTTCTTTTCTACTATATAGACCTAGTATAGGGGCCTGATAGTCTAGCTTAGTATAGATTTTGTTGAATAGATCTACTACTGAGTTGAGTAGCCTAGGTCTATTAAAGTTATAAGTATGATATTATTAATATTGATTATTATAATATATTATTAAAAGAGACATTAGGGACGAGATTTAATAGGGTAATAACCGATCAACGAAATCAAAAGATTTCAATTCGAGTCTATGAACATGTTGACATAATATGGATATCAGGCCACTACGTTTTATTTCTCAAAATGTAAAATCTAATGAGGAAAAAAAACATTGAACCTATTTTTGGAAAAATTAGAGGGCGACGAAATAAAAAAAACTTTTGACTTTATTATTTGAAAGAAAAACTTACAGAGGGCGACGAAAAAAACAAGCAAAAAAAAAATAGCTGGAAAAATGTTTTTTATGTCGAGTCTCCTGCAATAAACTTTTTTTTTGGCGATTTTTTTTATTTCCCCCAATTAACTTTTTTTGGAAATCGGCAACAATCCAATCTCATTCATCTCACCATCCTCAGGAGGTTCTCTTAGTCTAGTTTAGCCTACATGTGCACAAAGGTGGCGTAAAATCCCATTTATTTCATTTCAGTTATTTGGCCATTTTGTAGGCCATACAGGCCTATGTAAATATGTAATGTCTTATAACTTTGCGAGTTTACAGAGCTATCAAAATATAATTTACATCATTATTTTCAGTATTGAATAAGCTTTCTGGTGATATTTCTTACATATCCGTATGACCATAATTTTAAAAGTTAGGAATTTGCATTGCGATGATTATCACACTGACAACGCTTCTGAGTGTAAATTAGGGCTGCGTCATAAAAAAACAAAACAAAAACAAACGCCACTGAAACGGGATCAACAAAGTCTTTGTTGGCGTCAATCACATTGGAAATGAGTAAAACCGGGAGTAGTCCTATCTTCTTTATTGAGATTCCTTGGTTTTAAAGTTTTTGCGCCCACAAAAATATTGGAGTTGAATTCTGGTGGCCATTTGGAATTTTGGTAGCATCATTAAAAAATCAATTGCACATCTACATGTTGCTAGGAATGTGATGGTAAAATTAAAAAAAAATGAGCAAACTAATTTTTTGAGTTTTTGCGCCCACCAAAAAATTGAAGTTGATCCGTGGCGGCCATTTTAAATTTCAGTACAACCTTGAAAAAGTCACCTGCACATTTCCATATGGTGGGGAATATGCTAGTAAAATTTGAAAAATTTCTGACTTTAAGTTTTAGAGTTTTTGCGCCCACAAATTTTTTTGGAGTTGAACTCTGGCGGCCATTTTGAATTTTGGTAGCATCTTTGAATATCCACTTGCACATCCCCATGTTGCTAGGAATGTCATCTTAAAATTTCAAAAAAAATTGACATATTGAAGTAGTATTTGCGCCCACAAGAAAACGTGACGTCGGACATAGCCGTGGTCCAGGCGACTCGCTCCGCTTACCCGTAAGGCCGATCAGCGCTACGTCGGACAAAATCCTGGCGCGACTAAAATCGCCCTTCCCCTACGGGCGGGGGATAAAAATGTAGCCCTCTTATAAACCCATAAGCTTTGTCTGAAATACTTATCAAAACTTGAATCAACACTGAATTCCATTTCACTGATCACTTATCAACACTGAATTCCATTTCATTTCCGTTCTGGCTTTCAGTGTCACTGATGAAAAATTAGTGGATAATCATAAATGGCTTAGTCTAGAACTCAACATGAAGTCATGTAACTAACTACAAACTCTTGTAACTTAAAGGTTTTTTTTTTTTTTTGTAATCAGCAGCTACTATTGCTAGCAGAGCCGTTGCCTGGCTAAAGCCACCTGAAAGTGTCAGGGACTGGTTCAGGGCTAACCGCAACAGGTGGTGTTAATCGAACTTGAGAAAAAGACGACCCACAGAGAGACCGCCACTCCCCCCCGTCCAATCCGCACCAGACCATCACGGTCCCCAAGTCGGCAAAATGTTGATAATCATGCAGATGAGATTGTGAGACAGTACATACCAGAAGAAGACAAGAAGACATGATAGGACAGCACTTCGACCCACCACACCCCATTAGACCACTGCAAGCAGCTATCCACAGAATAGGATGGAGCACAGCCACCACGCCCCCCCGCCACCCCCTCGGCGAAACCACCCTTCCACAACTCATTTTAATCCTTGTTCATTCTGTTGTATCTCATTTGATTGACTCTGCTCAGTTGCTCAGATGATTGACTCTGTTGATTTGCTCTCATAATTGTACAGTCATAGGACCTGTCAAGCGATCCCAGGTCAAGTCTTTATTACATTAAATTTATACTGAAATTTTCTAATATCTTAATTTGCTGTTGTCTTTTGATTTGTTGACTCTAGAGTTTGTTCATCTCCCATGCTTTATACTAGCCATAGCATAAGACCTGTCAAATGATCCCAGGTCGAGTTTAATTACAGATAAGATTGTGAGACAGTACATACCAGAAGAAGACAAGAAGACCTTGTTACATTTAAATCTTCTAGCATCTTAATTTGCTGTTGTCTTGTGATTTGTGAACTCTTTGCGTTTCATTCATCTCACATGCTTTATACTAGCCATAGCATAAGACCTGTCAAATGATCCTAGCTAAGATTTCAGCCCTGTGTCAACCACATGGGCTGAGGAGGCATGCCAAGATTTTACCTATCTTCGGGTGAGAAATTGAAAAAATCTAAGCTCACCTTGTAAGAAATGTCTCATTTACCACAACTCGAATAACTTTTGGTACTTCCCGAACCACTACGATCAATCATGGAACAGTTTATGTTTATAATCTAACATTCAAAGTTATTATCATTTTTTAATTAGAGTTTAATGAAGGTTTTTGTCAATAAAATCATATGATTACACACTGAATGTGTATTATGAAGCTCAATTGCCGTTACCCAATCAGAGCTCGCGTAACATGGTAACAGATTGCAAAACAAGTACGAACAGTGATGAAGACAAAAAAGGCAAAACAAGTACAAACATTGATGATGAAAAAAAGTAGGCCTACGATACATTTCTTAGCTTTCAAGGGTGAAGCTATTCTATAGATTTCCAGCATATCTTTGAACAAACGAATGTATTATCTTGATTATTTTAATATTATATAGTCTATAAGGGTATATTTTTCCTGGGGGTAGGCCTACAATTGTTTGAAATGTGTGTCCCTCCTATGTTAATCCTAGTGATACCTCTTTTGCTATTTGTCACAGTGTGTTTGTCCACATTCACTTATTGCTGACATGTTGAGCAGCCAAACTATGTTAAAAATATATGATAAATACATGTTCCCATAGAGCTACAATATACTGTATTTTAAAGCTGCATAACTGTTTTGCTTATTTCGACCGAAATAACCTAAAATGTTCGACACAATCAATCATATATTTTTAAAGGCTTTATAAATGGACAGAATCGATGTAAATGTAGCTGGATTAGATCACGACGCAATACACCATCAAGTTATATGGTGTGGTAAATCGGTCCGTCTGTGTACAATATGTACGTAATACTAATAGAGGTTAATTGTGGGCCAATATAATGTTACATTAGACCAACATCAAACCCCTTATTAACAAACACGAGACGTTTAGCCGCATTGGTCTAACGCTGGGCCAGAGCCGTAGACGATGGCCCCGAATAAATTTGACATCGGATCAATGCCTCCCCAGCTAACACGAGGCACTGGCTCAATGTTGTTTTAATGCTGGGCCAGCGTCGCAGACGATGGTCCAACAGTAAACAACATTGGATCTATGTCTGGTGTTTGTTGGGTCGTGTTGGCTGCGATGCCAAGCTCACACAAACCACCGGTAACAAACCACCGGTTGGTGTCCTAAGACTAGGTCAGCCCCTAGGACTCAGCAGGCACGAGTCACTGACCCATTGATGGCTCAATGTTGGTCCAGCTTCTCTGACGCTGGTACAACATTGACCCATCAATGGTTGAATGCCTCTTGTTTGCTAGGAACTCAGCTACTGGTATCGTAAAAGATTCCTTTTTACAATTATTTTATTTTACCGAATTTCGCTATTTATATAGCTGTATGTGATGACTAACGATGAAGTAAAATAGTCTGATATTTTCGAATAGCATAGTCACTATAGATCGTGTTTCTCTTGTCATTCAAAATTCACTTTGAATTCACTCATAGCATTGCCACTATATTTTGAAATACCCGTGAGGTATCAAATAAAAGACTGCGCAAAAAAAGATGATTTAGGCCTACACTGAATTTGGTGTAATTCGGCCTGTAATTTCCCACGGTCGGGGGAGAGCGTCTTAATGGCGGGCCAAAGGCTCAGATGCTGGCCCACACTTAAAAGCACCATACTAAAACAGGGTCCTCTTTTTCAATTGAGTGACATTCTCTATACCGGTACCGAAATTAAACATGACATTATATGCAGATATCACTCATATCACACAAAGTAATATTTTCTAGATATGTCTAACTGACATGAGACAATACACTTTGTACTGTGAAATGTATCTATGATCACTTAAAAAATAGGAATAATTTTAAAAGTCTTCCACTCTTTTTCAATGATGACCGTTATCTGCCACTTGGTACTTATAATGTCCTGGTTATACAAACAGTGTGTCTTACTCCGCTGTGATCAGGTCTTTGTTTTGGTGGGGCAACAATATCAAAAAACAAAAAACTTAAATCCTTAATAACTCAGTAACCGGAGAAGTAAAATAAAAAAATAAAGCACCATGGATTCTCCATGGATTGATCTTTTGATTAAAATAAGAAAAACAGTTATGCAGCTTTAACTGTTATGTATGCTCTAGTGGCCACAACTAGGAGAACAATGATCAAATGGTAACAATTTGTTCGAAAATGATTTAAAACTTGAAAACATTGAAAGCCTGTCCCTAACTTGTTCAAAACTCCGTTACCAGCATGTTTACTACCACCACCTTGTGTGTAAACATCATGCAAGCGAAAAAAATTCTGGGTAAGTTTTGCAATTGTTTTGAACAGTTTAAAAACTGTTAAAAACGTATATAAACTATGATAAAACTCTGTTACCACTGTTTGTTGACAAAGCTGTCAAATTTGTATCAACCCTATTACAGTATATTAAAGAGCTGTTAGCCCAGGCAGCATTTGCAAATAGAAAAGCCTTCATTACTGCCACCTGACATTGTATTTCCAGCTGCAACACAGATTTAAAACTCCGTTACTAAAACTACATTACTATTAGTCACAGAGTTTGAAGGCTAATATTTAAAAATTTGATTCTAGTAACAAGAAATATGATTGCTGCGTTGGGATACTGACAGGCACCAAGATTAGCTTATATTAGTCTTCTCAGGGGAAACCAACATTAGCTCTTAAGTAATACTGTACATGCAACTGTTTCCATTTTTTTAACTGCGTTACTAAAACTGTGTTGCTAAAACTGTCAATGCACTGTCAATGTATAAACAACTCTCAGTTCTCATTGTAGGAGCTTGATTTGCATGTTTTTTTATTTATAACTCGTAACATCTACCAAACTTCTTATATGGAAATGTTTTTTGCTACTTTTAAAAATACAGTTATCATATTTAAATTGTTTTTACTCGTTTAATCTGCAATATTAGAAACACCCAAAGTGATCTCAATAAAACAGCTTTACATCCTTGTTTTTTATAGCTAGTAAATGGTAACGGAGTTTTATTCACAAGGTATTAATTATTAATTTGCCTTTTTATGTTTGCATAGTTGTCTCGCTTAGGCAAATTTATTGTGACATATAATGAGGTTTAAACCTGGAGTGTCCTTGAAAATAGTTTGGTTAGTTAAATTTTCCCTGTTGAGGAGACAGCTTTGTGAAGTAAAACTCTGTTACCATATCTTCTAGATACATCTATCCTCATAATATATCTGAGATTATGCTTTCTGTACAATTTAGGACATAATATGGACTTCCAAGTCAACTGGGGGACTGCAAAAAGAGTATAGTTTCTAATAACATTACAGGAATTGTAACGGAGTTTTAAGGTGATTTGGGGGTATTGTTTTTCAACCCTTATCAGTAAAAACAATAAAGCCCTGTAAGCTCCACTGTGCTTGATTTTGTCATTGTTATAATGCCATTTTA
Source organism: Flabesymbios commensalis (assembly GCA_964017125.1). Taxonomy (NCBI): domain Eukaryota; kingdom Metazoa; phylum Annelida; class Polychaeta; order Terebellida; family Flabelligeridae; genus Flabesymbios; species Flabesymbios commensalis. The sequence continues at coordinate 79,157,172 of OZ024904.1, read as the reverse complement.
GGATATAAAATGTGTACCTTTAGTTTAAGCAACAAAACTATCAGTTCCCAGACATCTGAAATAGCTCTCTGATGAAAATTATTCCCATATATATAACACTGTTGAATATTTACTTTCTTGTATTGGCTAATTTAATTAACTCAATAGGTGTAAAATATAAAAATATTTAGTTGTGACAAATGCCAGTCGTTTCGGCCCATTTCCTGTTCGACCTCTGTCCTGTTCAACCCCTTACCCCTTGTGCCCCTTAGAACATAACAAGTTACAAGCCTATAGGCCTATGTGGCGTGAGTGACGTGACATGTTGACCTGCTCGGCCCCCAACAGCGATAAGCTGTTCGGCCTCCTGCCCAGCCCTGATAGCCTAGGCTGTAACACTTATATGATTTTGTTTTAATTGGCACTTAATGACATTATTATCACACGTGACGCCATGAAAAAAGAACTGACTTTTGCAATGCAGTGCAGGGGCCGTATTCTCGTACATTGCTAAGATAAGAACAATTCTTTTCTTATTTAAGATAAGAAGTGGCGAAACTAAGAAGTTGCTTAAGTTGCTATTCTCGAAAAAATTTAAAAAATTCTTTGCTACTCGAATTTCTTTACTTTGTTGCAATAGCAACAGCTCCAACATCGTCATCTTACTATGACGTCACAAAGCTTGCCTAGTCTATCAGTCCTGTTGTGCAGATTCTAGGCCTATGGCTATGCCCAGTCTATGGCGACAGCTTCTCTCGCATGCAAACTTCAATGTCGTTTATCTTAATAAAAACATCAATATGTACTGACGGTATTTTGTATAGTGTTCAAATAAGTGTAAGTTTCACATGTGTGTAGTTTTTGGCTGTAAACAAGGCTTTTCTGTGCTGTTTTGGCACAAAATACACTGAGTTGCGTAAAGTTACGGCACCTTTGAAGCTGCCGTAAAGTTACGCAATAAAATACTCAATTTCTTATCTTAACTATTTCGAGAATAGCACTTGAAGAAAAATTCTCAAAGTTACGCAACTTATTAGCCTATTTACGCAATTCTTAGACTTACGCAATTCTTATCTCTTTCGAGAATATGGCCCCAGATTTTTTTTTATAGTGGATCGAGAGTGCATTCGTGGTTATATACAGTGGGGTTCACATGTGAATTACAGGCTCGGAAGGAGATGGCGGGTTGGGCCTTCCTTGAAGGCCTGCACTGTAGTGGCAGTGAATTCTAGTCTATGAGTGTTCGTAGGAAGTATCTGTATTTGTATGTGTCTGTTGATGTGCTGAGTTGTCTGTATCAGTAGCTATTTTCGTTTATGTTTGAGGTGTGGCGTGTAGTTCTGAGGAGTATTTGTAAATATGGTGGGATAGGGATGGAAATTTTCCAATGGCAAATTTTGTAGGAAAGTACTAGTCTACTTTGTAGATGACTAACCGAAAGAGAGGGACATTTAGTTGTTTTTAGTAAGAAGGGAACGCTTGTGTGGTGTGAATAGTCATGATGGACCCATCTTACTGCACAGTTTTGTATTTTGTTAATGTTGCCGTGTGTGGATCCCAGATGGCTGATGCATAATCAAGCTGGGGTCTGACTAGTGTTTCGTATGCCTGTGATTTTACAGTTGTATAGGCTTGTTTAATGTTACTTATCAACATGTTTAGTATCTTCTGTGCTTTGTTGGTTGTGTTCTGTATGTATGTTGTCCATCTGAGGTCTGACTGTAGTTCATGGTTTTGGTGAAAAACACCAGTACTGGGCCATTACCTTATTGCCATGAACGGTACGGTACAAACATTACATGCCAGTGAAAAACATTATACCGGCCATCATCAGAATGTTTGTTGGGTAGGGGGCGTCTGTTGTCAAATATGATAGACACCTGGTTATAAATAATATGATACTGGCACCAGTTACCACATCTCTACAGGGCCGGTACCGCAATTAGGGCTATATAATTATGTGCTCCTAACATTATGCCTGCGAAACACCGTACCAGTATTGGCCCGCTACGGTTACCAGTAATTAGGGTTGTGGTGAGCCGCACCCGTACTGGACCATTACCATATTGCCATTAATGGTGTAAACGCTACCTGCCAGTACAGAATATAATATGGCAATTTTAGAAACTATGAGGTTAAAAACAACATCATTGCTTGTGTGATAAAATTGTGGAAGGCATAAAGTAAAAATGTCCAACTGATTAAACTAAAGACATTTAGTTTAAAACTTGATGTTATTATGATAATATTTAATTTGATAATAGTTGTAGCAAGTTTGTGACAAATGAAAATAACAGTGTCCGACATGATATGTACACTTAAAACCAGGATTATCATTTCTATTTTTAAATAAACACAGGGTTTTTAAAATATGCATCATAATTATTTAAAACAACGTAAACACAAAATCTAGAGCTATACAGTCTTTAGGAAGCATATAAATAAACTAAATAAAACCTCTGCAAGATCTACACACATAGGCAAATACATATAGTCAAACACACATAGTCAAACACGTTACATACGTTATGCTAAGTTATTTTAACAATTAGAAACGCCATAGAAACTCCCACATATTAGTTGGTATTTACACAAGAAGGAAAAACCTTAAAACGAGTCAGTTGAGAAAGCAGCTGTGACTAATTCCTTACGTTCCCACCCAGTCCAATAACACAGGCCACAGGAAAGGTCCCTTCAAATTAAAACAATAAAACGAGCCCGAAACCTAAAAGAATAATCCCAAGTTAAATAATGTATGGTGTTTCCCAATTTCCCTTTTTGTGGGCAGTAGGCCTATCATATGATTCATCTCAACATCATGAGGTAGTTTGCCTGGTCCAGCTTAGGTTATATGTGCATGACATAATAACGCCCCATTCATGTATTCAACTGAAAAAATAATTCTAGGCCTAGTCCTATAAAACTGTCGCACTTATTATCGTCTGATATATTTGACATTTCGTGACCTTTGACCTTGGCTTGGCTCGCGTCAAAAGGTTTTATTGATTGTATTAGTCTAGGTGTGTAACGGTAGTGACAATGTATTAATTTTATCAGAAATTTAAGCAGACATTTTTAATTTAATCATGTATGACACGTCGAATCTCGTTAATTTGAAAACTGTTGTTCTCATTTTCAAATGGACCCAAAGTGACTTTTTGACGGCTCTAGCTATATCCAAGTAGGCCATGTGGGGGTCGTACCAAGGGAGGGGGGATATGATATCCACGAAATGCGTTGTACTTCAGGCCCAAGTTCAGGATAGATCAAAATATGACTGAAAATGTTGGTTAAAATAAGTTCCATTTAGAACCTTGTTTTTGTCCATGTAGACGTATATATGCCGCGCCTCGCTCAGATTAGGGCTCGATCCTTTGTCTTAGTCTGAATATGGCGTTGTGTTCGTGAAAAACAGTGTCAGACGAAGAGGTGGTAAGGATGGAGCAATGGCGGATTCAGGTCTTGACAGAAGAGGGGGCGCCGATTTTTGCAAGAATTTATACACACCACAGCTGGCACTCATATGTCCTAGAGGGGTCCGGGCCATCCGGGGGAGTTGCTCCCCTGGGAAATTTAATAATATAAAGTCTCAAATGACGTATTCTCGACCATATTTTGGCCGGAATATTATGAAATATGAACAGGGGGCCTGAACGGGGGACGCTGGCTGCCCCCTCTGGATCCGCCACTGTGGATGATATGATTGTGACAGCTGTTAGACTATATTACACTGCTAGGTTAAGAATGAATCCTTTATATTAGCCTGTTCAAGGGTGATCATTACGTCATAAGTGTCACGTCATCAGGTAGGCCTAACTAGCATTGCTGTATGGAGAGTAGGGTTAGACTAAAACCACATACCATACGTGACATTGAAATAATGTTATATGAAAAATATGGGGATAATTGTTGTGAAGAGCTTCAAAAAGATCGTTTTACTCGGGTCAGAGTACAACGATCTTTTTGAAGCTTACTATGGAAACATCACATTTTTCAAATTTACATGATTTGTGACCCTGAAATTCTAACTTATCCAACGATAGGCCTACCTAATGCAGTGATGTGCACAAGAACTCCCTAAATAATTGGTTTGTGACGTTTTGGCTCATGCACCAGCCTATATATATATTAAGGCTATACAAAAATAATTTTCTTCAAAACAAAAGAACTGAAATAAATTACTTTGGTAATATACATTACGCTATATAATTTAACTTACATGTACTTCACTTTTTTATCGTGTATTTAAATCATAGGTTATATTACTTAGGTCTATACAGGTCTTTCTAGGCATAACACTTCCTATAATGTGCATAAACTAACATGTGGTTAAAATATGTGACTTTGCATTAATGGTGGGACTTGTCCTCGATGTATACACGTGGCACGTGTGCTTGTTTACATTTTTTGTATGATCACGTGGTTTCTTACAAGGTATCTGATTAGCCGAGCATTTTTTGAAGAGCGGGATCAAAATGGGAGTTCGAGAATTATAAACCGTCGACAATGACCCTTGTTGGATATGCTTGGATATAGTAATTAATATTAATCTTACAGATCGTTTAATAAGTGCCCGCAGCTGCTTGAATATCCAGGACCATGCGTACACACATAGATACTTGCAGGTGGGTACGATTCCCTCGTAATTTAACTCCACGATAACCAGGGGTCCTGAGGGGTGGGGTTTCTCGCCAGAAGCCTATGTATGCATTTGTGGCTGACCCGTTCCGGGTCAGCCACTGATGGGGCTAAAATGATCCCAGGTCGAGTTTAATCACAGATAAGATTGTGAGACAGTAATTATTGTAATAAATGTCCTGGGCTTTGGTTAGATCACTCCCTGAGGGGACAGGCGGGCTGTTAGCAATTTTATTTTTATTTCATTTTTAAAAAACTGCCACATTGCCCCTAAAGGATTGTTCACAAGAAAATACAAGCAAAAAAATTCTCAAATTCTATTTTATTTTCCTATAGACCTATCTACAAATTCGGGGACTTTTGCCAGTTTTGGGAAATCCGTTTCAGATCAAATTTCATGACAATCAGATAATAATTTCGCGAACAATGCCAATTAACGTGTTACTTAAGTTTAACGAAAAACATGCAACATTGCAACGCAAAACAAAAGTGACAGATTTAAAGACGAGTAAAGTGACTTTCACTTTAGTTTTAGACTACTTCCAAAATGAATTTGGAACCAACCACGCTGTATGTCATTCAAGCAGACACGTGCTGAAGTGAGCGAAAATATAAGTAAATAGACAACAATAACAATGTAGCCGCTGACTGAGCCAGTGGCGTTAAGTTTCGGCTTTCGCGCCAAATTCACAACTGAACTCACTAGCCCAATAAAAAAATCTACGGCGCACCGCCCCAGATCAGAATTAATTGCCTAAATTAGACCTGTACTGTATTTCATATATAAAGGACGTTGATTTATTAGCTTTTTACAAACTGATCAAACAAGAGTCAAGTATTGTTAACCATAAACCTTGCTGCGCTAAATTGACTCTGCCACCTGGATGCTTGGTCAAATCTGATGAAGTGGGAAGAGCGGAAGCAACCACTGCCTTATATAGCAAAAATTATCCAATCAAAAATATTGTAACAATTTACTATGAGAATTAATTATCAGAAAACAGTTTTTTACTTTTCACCAGGTGACGCTGGAATAGAATTTCGTTGAAAAATATAATGTTTCAGACTAGAGTAGGGGAGACTGGGACATATTGGACCAACCTTTTTAATCACCTAACTAAGACACCCGACAAACACGTACGAGGCGTTGGCCCAATATGTTGGGCTAATTTTGGCCCATCGTTTATGAGCTGGCCCAACATCAGCCCAACATTATGCCTGAATCAGATATTGAAAGGGGTCTAACTTCCCCTTGAACTTCTGTCCTTGATCGAGTTTGCTGGGTAAATAGCCTAACAGACACTCAGAACCTTCAGGGACAGAAACTAAATTGCATATTTTGTTCAACTAGGCCCCTATAATATTATTACCATATTACACATGAGCCAAATATATAATCGCTGCACAGTCAACCATAAACCTTGCAGCAGTGTTTCTGGCTCTGAAAAAAAATTTGGAGTCAGGCATCCACGAAGACGAAATAGGGAAACTACTGAGTCAACTGAAGATAAACAAGTCATGTTGACCGGATGGATTGCACCCATACTTTCTGAAAACCCTACACCAAGAGTTAAAAACGCCCCTAAATATAATTTTCATTAACACTGGAAACAGGAGAACTACCTAATAAATGGAAGGAGGCCCATATAAGTGCCATATATAAAAAAGGGAAAAAAATCATCCACTAAACTACAGACCAGTAAGCCTAACTAGTATAATATGCAAAATAATGGAAAAACTAATAAGAAGTGAAATAATAAGACATATGAGGAACAACAAACTATTCAGTAAGAAACAATATGGCTTCATTGACAAAAGATCAACAACATTGCAACTCCTAAAAATAATAGATGACTGGGCTTTGGCAGTTGAACAAGGATATGAAAAAAATGCGGTAGACCTATACCTGGACTTTATGAAGGCATTCGATCAAGTTTCGCATAAGAGACTAATTCACAAAATCAAATCATACGGTATAGACGAGCAAACGGTAAATTGGATAGAACTGTCTAAATGATAGAAAACAAAAAGTGATAGTAAACGGGGCTCAGTCGGAATGGAATAACGTAACCAGTGGAATCCCCCAGGGCAGTGTAGGCCCATTGGGCCCGATCCTGTTTGTGCTATATATAAATGATCTCCCAGAAGGAATGGAGTCAGAGATCTTTCTATTTGCAGACGACACAAAGGTATAGTAAAATAAATAAATTAGCAGACAGGAAAAAACTACAAATAGATCTCGACCGCCTACAAACATGGAGCGACAAGTGGTTATTAAAATTCAACCCTGATAAATGTAAGGTTTTACGTGTGAACAAGAAAATAGACGAACCGTTAGACTTTTCGTTATCGCCGAATAACAAAAGCACCCTCTTGCGGAAGCAGCAACAGAAAAGGACATAGGAGTTACCTTTGATGGCCAACTGTCATTTGACGAGCACATCAATTCAAAAGTAAAAACAGCAAACATAATGGCAGGACTACTCAGGAGATCCTACAAGTTCCTAACAGTAAAAACATTCTTACCCCTATATAAATCCTTGGTGAGGGTACATTTTGACTAAGCAAATTCGGTTTGGAGCCCGCATTTACAAAAACACATATATATAATAGAAGGAGTGCAGAGAAGAGCAACAAAATATCTACCAAGGATAAAAGACGACAACTATGAAGACAGATTGAAATTATTAGATCTACCAACATTAGCATACAGACGTGAAAGAGCGGACATGATAGAAACATACAAGTTAATAAAGGAACTATATGATCCAGAAGTGGCCCCTAAATTAGAATTATTGAAGACACGGGAACACAGGAGACTAAGAGGCCATGACCTTAAACTGTTTAAGGTCAGAGCAAATAAGAATATACGACAACAAGCCTTTCCAAGCAGAGTAACAAACCCCAAAGGAAGTAGTGGAGGCACCAACACTGAACACATTCAAAAGGAGGCTGGACAAAGCATGGAAGAATCAAGAAATTTTATACAATTATAAAGCGACACTAAACGTGGGAACCGGAAGCGGAAAACTAAACAAATTAGAAGACCATAATGGTGATGTGGTCCTAGAAGACCGAGAGGACTTATGACCACTACTACATAGTAAGACATAGTAAGTAAGGCAATATGAAGATTCTCACAAACCTGGTATTGGAGTCAGCACGCAGGTAGGCCTACGGCTTCAGGCGAACGGCCACCAAAAGCGGTCAAAACGCTAGGGGGGTCCGGTTGGAAAAGGCTTTAGGTGGCTTCTAGCAGAAATACATAATGTATTTCTGCTTCTAGGGATGTCTAAAGGTACATTTCAAGCGTTGAAACAACTCATTTTTCACTAATGAAACACTGAAAAATATATCTGGGAAATGATTTCTGAAAATTGTCGGCAGAAAGGAATGTTTTTTTGTCGGGGGGGGGGGGGAGCTTGTCGATGACGACAGATCAGAAACACGTAGGTCTGTGCAGCTGCGCTAGATTGACTCTGCATGTCACCTGGTCAAATCTGATGAAATTGGGAAGGGCGGAAGCAACCACTGACTTGAACAGCTCATAAGATATAACATCAGTATGTATAGTTGAAATTACTTTGATAAAGATCATTATTGTTGTCTTACATTACAAAATTGAATACTTACAATATAATGATGAATGTAGCTGCCTATTTAAAGGGGCTGTCCCAAGTGCCCCAAACTTTAAAAGGTTTAAAAGTTGAAATTTGTGTTATTTAGGCTTATATCATCGTAAATCTCTATAGGCCTATATATAATATCTTTCTCCACTCTCCATTTGACAGAGCTACCGTATATATATGTAGGCCTAAAGTCTACCCGACAAGTGTGTATTTCGAAATGTTCATGCAATTTCGGACAACCATATGACACTAATTGGTCAACACTGAGGAAAATCCCTTCTTTTTTGTCACTACAACAGCCACGAATATATATCCCATGAATATTGCCTGTGTATTTTGGCGATGTTCATGATGTCCCGCAAACATTTAAAACATGGCAATCGGCCGAGTTTAGCTGTGTAGAGGCTTCCAGTTTTTAAATATGGGGCCTGTTAGGAAAGCGGCCCTTTTGCGTTGACGTTGTAATTAAACTCGCAACGTCTTTGACGATGTGATACATCTAAGACCTCACCTAAAAGTTTATCCTTATACAAGTTAAGAACTTGTTGTCATAGATTTACGGCTAGTAGGCCTATATAAATTATAAAGAAAACTATCTTTAGGAGGAAATAATAAAATTGGTGAGTCATGTCCTTTTCCTGTCAAACATGTGAAATATCATAATAAAAGGGTCGATATCTAGGCAAAAATGTAGTGACCGACATTTAGGCAAAAGACATTTTTCGAAACCTAATTACGTTGCCAACGGATGTTTTTAAAGTTGTAATCTATCGAACACTAAAAAAGAAATAACAGAACAACTAAAACAATTGTAATCTATCAAAAACAAAAACTATGCAATTTGCCTGGGAATGGGCCTTTAAATTGATTCCTTGACCAGAAAAAAAAAACAATCTAGACACTATAAGATCGCTTTTATATGATATCTATAAAATATAAGATATATCGATTTTAGGTTCAGCTAGCAGAATTATGGCAGCCATCTTGTATTATAAATATAGGCTTAGTCTTAGTGTATGAGATTAATGTTGGCACGCCCTCGGAAATGTTAGCCCTGGCCCTGTGCAAACATATTGTGTGTTTGGCAGGCGTATATAGGCCTATATGCAACACTGTGGGCATCAAGAGTAAAATCGGTGTGGATAATCTGGTAAAAATAGAAAAGTGTAATAGGCCTATAAAGGTAATAGACTATTAGGCCTATCTATTACATGACCACCTATTACTATTTCTATAACTTTTATTTTTTCGCGATCAATTATAGTGATCTACTACTATTAGTGAAATTGCTGCTATTACCTATTACATATTACTATTACTATATTACCTGCTCTCAACAAGGCTATAGGCCTATACCATCGCCATGACGTCGTCAAGACATCGCCACGACATCGTCAAGACATCACCATTACGCCCCGATGCATCGCCGATATTTGTCTGTGGCACGCCGAAGGATCACCGACCGTCGCCGATTTTAAAAGTTCATCGTTTACTGTTAGCCGATGCATCGCCGAATATTCGGCGATGCATCGGTGATACTTCCCCGAAGGTTCGTCAATACATCGCGTGTGAGTTTTCTCGTGGGACCACACGTTCGACATCGGCACCCATCGCCACCAGAACACGTCTTTTTCATCACCAGCAGGCCTACATCGCCAGACATTTTGGCCCTCGTTAACGGTGTTCTTCCATGTCTTGCTGTTTTCTACGCTAATTTTTAAAGTCTCTGATTTTAAACGGCGGGTCACCACAGTTTTGCTCAAAAGACATGGACGTACGTCTGCTTAGATCATTCAGACGTAATACGTCGACCGGATTAACCGAAGATGCGATTACAGATTTAAGAAACACCTTACAAGTGACAGTTGCAATGCAGCCTCAGCAATTCCAGTCGCAACCATGCACAACGGCAAGACAACAGTTTCAGACGTGGGTTCCGAGTTCAGAACCGCAGAGGTCGTGGCCAGGTAAACCAGTGACAGAATATGACAAGTAAAACTTCACAAGTCGCATGGTGGCGACGAGGCATATCAGCGACGACGGTACTCCCCAGAATCAGTAAAAGAGTTGATGACATTATGGCCCTCTCACCAGTGTGTGAAGAAGTGGGCAGAGATTGGGGCATTTGACACTGTCAAAGACTGGTGATGTGCCAGTGCGTCTATTCCACGATGAGATGTCCCTTTGTTTCAATAGGACTTACCCACAATTCACCCCTGTGGAGAAACACTTTGTGCGCCTAGAACTTTCAGACCTGCTATCTTTGGGAATTATAGAGCAAATTTATGAAATACCATCCTGTATTTCACCAATCAAAAGCTGTAAGAGGAAAGGCAAGGATTAATTTCGGCTGATTTACGCTTTTTGAACAAGAGGTGTGTTTCAAAAACGTTCCAATTTGAAGATATAAAGACAGTCATCGACCAAATGCGTCCCGATGATCAGATGGTCTTCTGTTTAGAATGTTTTACTTGAATAAAGCTGGTTTAGTACCTTGGAAATGTAGTACAGCAGAACCTCGCTAAGCGAACCACCCAAGGGACTTTGCAAAAGTGGTCCCATTAGCGAGTGAAATTGTACTTTAATATACCTCATGATATATGAACAACATTTGCATGCGCCAAGTACAGTAGGCCTAAGTGTATTATTAACTACGTTTAAAAGGGATAAAACAAACAAAAACAAACACATAAAATAACAAAACAATATTTATTCAATTAGCACTAAAAAGAATTAATGAAATTACATTTACATGAAACATTTATTTTACATTTAAAAAATCAATGAGTGAACCTGGCTTTTGCCAACATTGTACTGATCTGCTAATTGTTGCTGACTGTGAGTGCGACTACATCTATGAGACTTATTTTTTCTTTGAGCATGAGCTCCTTACGTCATATTGATGCACAACATTGAATGATTTTCTAAATTCAGATCCCCCTTTTATATCCTGGTAAGCTGGTGTTATGTTTAATCTGTCAGCCATCGAAAAGAAATGGAACATAAAAAATACAATAACAGAGGCGATCATCAAATAAAGTTCTGCTGTTGAAAATGTCAAATAAAAGTGGCGTCCAACGTTGTATCTTAACGCTTTTGTGGTGTCGCTAAACAAGCAATGGGACTGAGAGCCGTTTATCACTTCACCAGGTGATGACATGTGTGTAGAGTTAATGCATTTCGTCTTGCAATATTATTAATATAATAGTGATTTTTATCACTTGTGTTTCTTATTTCGCTGCGTTCGCGTCAGAGCAAGCGGCACCAGAAATTTAACTGAGTGATGACACTACCGCCACACCCAGTGCTCCCATAAATCACTGCACGAGAAGTTCGTGAAAACGCAGACGACGACTGCAATAGAGGTGCTACGCTCGTCAAGTGGCCGACCCATAACCGGTGCCAATTTCAGCAGCAGAAATAAACCACATGATTAACTTCATTTGAGAGAATTACTCACCAGACATGAAAATAACGTTCGCAAAATTAAAATCCACACTAAATTTATGAGTTATTCATAACGCTACTAAATATAACGATGCTTCACCCTAGATATATCGGTGCTCACCAAATATAACGGTGCTTACATTAAATATATAACGATGGTTCACCTTAAACATAACGGTGGCTCACACTAGATATATAGGTGGTTCACCCTAAATATAACGGTGCTTACACTAAATATAGCGATGGTTCACCCTAAATATAACGGTGCTTACACTAAATATAACGATGGTTCACCCTAAATATAACGGTGCTTACACTAAATATAACGATGGTTCACCCTAAACATAACGGTGGCTCACACTAGTAGATATAAAGGTGGTTCTCCCTAACTATAACGGTGGTTCACGCTAAATTTATCAGTGGCTTCCACTAAATATAACGGTGGCGATAGCTTAACGGTGTCCGTAACATTTACAGTGGTTTGCCGTCACAATAACGGTGCACAGTACCGTAAAATATACGGTCAATTTTCACAGTGCTTGCTAAGTTCAGTTTGTTGATGTTTCCAGTAAAAATTAATCCATTATTGGAAACTTTCTCGTTTATCGTTTTCTTGTCATCTATACATGTATAACATTATATTTGGGATGTGGGAATGGAAGTACCACCCTTTGAATACGAGACGCAGGCAAGATTATCTGATATGTCCTTCTCAATACTAGAAGTTAAGAAGATTTTAAAATCACTTAATGTAAATAAGGCAACTGGTCCTGATGGCATTAGTAATTTTTTGTTAAAAAATACCGCAGATGTTTTGGCTAAGCCACTTTGTAAACATTTTAATTATTCTTTAGAAGCTGGCGTGTTTCCCAGCGATTGGAAAACTAGCAATGTCGCCCCTGTGCACAAGAAAAATGATGCCCAAAATAAATTTAATTATAGACCGGTATCCCTTCTTTGTAATGTTTCTAAAATTTTCGAAAGGCTTGTTTACAATAAAATGTATTCTTTCCTGATGGAAAATAAGTTATTAAACCCACACAATTCTGGCTTCCACTCTGGTGACGGTACTGTTTCTCAACTATTATCCATTACGCATAAGTTAACCGAGGCCTTAGATGATGGTAAAGATGTGAGAATTGTTTTCCTAGATTTATCAAAGGCATTTGATAAGGTATGGCATAAAGGTGTTCTATTTAAACTGAAGCGGGAAGGAATTTCTGGAAATTTACTCACGTGGATCTCATCATATCTTCATCAGCGAGTACAATGCGTTGAACTTGATGGTCACCATTCGGAGACCCTCCCTGTGGACGCTGGTGTACCACAGGGATCTATTTTAGGACCCTTACTCTTTCTTGTGCACTTGGACGACATGGTTATAAACTTAGCATGTGCTATTAAATTATATGCTGACGATGCTTGCCTCATAGAAATTGTAGACTCAAGTCCGGCTGTGTCAGCGACTAAGATAAATTCTGATCTTTAATCCTTACTTAACTGGTCTATCCAATGGCTTATGATATTCAATGCTTTAAAAAGCTTAGCATTGACACTGACTAGAAAGCGTAAACTATTACATCACCCACATCTAACTATTAATGGAGTTATACTCGAAGAAGTAAACCAGCACTGTCATCTCGGATTAGTAATAAATAAATCTTTAACATGGGAAAACCACATAAATTACATACTTGGTAAGGCAGGGAAAATTGTAAACATAATGAGATGCCTGAAATATACTCTACCCCGGAAAGCACTTGAACGACTATTTATTAACCGTATTAGACCCATAATAGAATATGCAGACGTAATATATGACAACTGTCCTAAATATTTAGCAGACAGACTTGAGGGTGTGCAGATGGAGGCTGCTCGGATATGTACTGGTGGGATGAGGCAAACCAACTCCGAAAAACTCTTATTAGAACTTGGCTGGGAACCCCTTTTTAAAAGAAGGAAGTGGCATAAACTAATTTATATGTTTAAGATCGTTCATGGGCTATCACCATTGTATTTGTCCCAAATTTGTCAACCAACAGCTAGCTCAACTAGATATGCTACACGAAGCGCTAATAACATCAGGGTGCCACGTTGTAGAACTTCCTATTTTAAAAATTCTTTTCTTCCTTCATCTATTAGGTACTGGAACAGTTTGGATTACAGTATTCGAAACTTAGATTCGTTATCTCTCTTTAAGCGACGCATAAAAGACAAATATGGTTATAAACGCCCACCACCTCATTATTATTTAGGTTTACGAGCAGCTTCCATCTGGCACACTCGTCTGCGTCTCGGACAGTCACAGTTATCTGCTCATCTCTTTCCCTTCGGCTTTGTTGAGTCTCCTAGATGCTCTTGTGGCGTAACACATGAGACTGTTCCTCATTATTTCCTGGACTGCCCCCTCTATGCTGCTCAACGAGAGAGACTACTGGTTGCAATTAGAAATATCATCGCTCCTACTCTACATCCGGCTACATTACCAATTTTAGACAAAGATGCATATATTAAAATTTTACTTTTTGGATCCAAAGCTTTATCTTCGGAAGAAAATATTCTTCTTTTCAGAGCCACACAAAATTTCATTTTAAACTCTGATAGATTTAGTCAACATAATAATATATTATAATTTACCTTATCCATAACCGAGTAAAATTGAGCTACGATGTTTTTTCGATCTGTGTTTGCTGCTTTAAATGAAACAGTTTTTTACGTGACATTTTGCTGAATATTAAATTAATGTTTTGTATTGTATTGTATTTTAAGGTATTGTATTGTATTGTACTGTATTGTATTGTATTGTTCGTATTGTATTGTATTGTTCGTATTGTACATAAATGTTATGTATACGTGGAGAACCCCTCGTCTAGTGCTTAATGCGCTATTTGGGCTATCCACCTGAAATAAATATGTTTATATATATAAGTAACTTAGCATGTGCTAAGAACGAGCCACACAATTATGATAGATTTCATTCATCTACAAAATGTAATATAAAGCCTTTACATCCGAGTTCATATAGTCTAAATATTTCCAGGAAATCTTACCTTTATTAATAATCTTAAGGATCAGCTGTGCCGATTTTTATTTCCTAAGTGGTTAGGATGTTATCCAGCTCGATTCGACATTATAAGTGTAGGTCAATTAAACAATGCACCTATAATATTACCATCTCAATAAGAATCACGCAATACACACCAGCTTGATATAAGCTTGCTCCACGTTAAGACCTACTAGTAGGTCAAGTGACCCTTGGCCTAACGTAAGATATCAGATGTCACAGACGTGCTGTGTTTATTCCGGCTTTGGGTATATTGCTTATTTAGGTTTATTATACTAGGCCATGTGTAAAATGTTTGGATGGCTCTGTTAATTCTGTTAAACAAAATCTACACAATCATGTGTTTAGCTGCATGACATATCTTAACACAAAATATGTTGGTGACAATTTGTCATTTGAGATTTAAATATGTTTTCATCCAAATTCAACTATGAGGGAGGGGATGATGGGACGTCTGCAGACAATTGTTGCGATTCGAAAGATGTGAAAACTTTTTTTTTTCAAAATAAATATGTAGGCCTGATACTTCGAAACGACTGACATATCATATAGAACAGGAGTGTAAAAGAAGAGGAGCATAACCAACTGAGATCAAGTAAGTATGCCACAAGGTTGTCTGCATAACCCCCTCGACCCACAACATTTGACCCTCAACCCACAACCCCCTCGACCCACAACCGCCTCGACCCTCGAAATAAAAAATATTTTATATCATGAAAAATATGGTAGCCAAATATTTCTACTATCAATGTGGTGTCTATAACGATCATGGGAGTGTATATTAGGGTTAATTTAAATATTTTGTTAGTACCCCTGTGGTTTTAGCCGAAACGAGACAAGGATGTGTATTGAGTCATTTTATCTGTGTTCTTTAAAAAAATGAGCTGATGGAAGAAATGAAAAAAATTTATAGGTCTATATGTTGATGCCACTGCACTGAATATTATGATGGTAGGCTTTGTCGATGGTGCTTACACAGTTGGTCGACTGAAATATATGATTAATGCATTGAGGAATTGTTGCGATAAATGGGTAATGTATGTAAATCCAACTTAAACGGGTGTTTGAAGAGGGTGTCATTTCAGTTTTATAAACAAGGATATTCTTAGAAGATTGCATTCACCTCTAAGTAATGGATACATTTTCATTTCAAGGTGACTCTTAATTATTTTGTTATCGTTTGTTGTCTTTCATGTCATTCGGCCTTATATAATTTTATTGTATGTAGGCCCTACAGAATGGTAAATATTTTTTTATATGAAATTTCAAAATATTGGAAATAAAAACCTCTCAATATCATCCTGTTCAAAAGCTAGTGCCATGTTGAGAGATATTATCGTTTTCGACACTGTAAAATAAAAATGGTGGCCTTCACCTCTTGCTTATCCGATCCTAACATATCTAAATTAAAAAGAGCTCTCACTCTTGCTGTTGATCAGTTTTTTTTAAGTTATAATTATACTGACATTAACAAAATGATCCACGCTACATAATTAGCCTATATAAGGCCTACGTTATAATTCTACTGTCAGACAGTTTTTTTTAAATCACATGTTTATTTATCCCCGTATTCACAAACGACACAACCCTCTATGACATGCTGTGTCATTATAATCATGATATTGTCATATGACAACGAGTAGGCCCTATATTTATGTGAAAATTTGTAGCCGAGGTTATAATAATACAGATTCAATAGACACTGAGAGACACTCCATGGGCAGTCCTGGCACGCAAGCGAAAACGTCCTGCGATGAACTGGTGATAAAAAGATTGACCATGCAAGTTCTGCTGACAATGGATGCCCATATCGCACTCCCGTAAGTGGTCACACGCGAAAACATAAGACATTATGCATGTCGTGCGAGCTTTTTGTGAAAATTAAGGGAATTAGTGCTGAAATTCAGCCAAATTTCCGTTGATGCATGGGTCTTCCTATAAGAAAACCTGCTAAAACATTATCGATAATATTAATATTAAATTGTTAAAGCTCGTATGATATCAGAGTATAGGCTTACATACCGTTTAGCAAGGATGCTGCATCGATGCCCTTTATTTGATCTGATCTCATCGCGTACGTCGTATGTGTGTCTCGAAACTAAAACAAAAAATCACTATAATATTTATATATGTGTCCCAAAATTAAAAAAAAATAAACTATGATATTTGGGCCCACATATATCCTCTATAGAATGCACCATATTTTGATTGATTCTATAGGCCTACCCACTGGACACACGACCTTGTTGCGACGTTGAGTCAACGTCAATCATTGATTCAACGTCGCTACAACGTCGTGGGCCCAGTGGGTGGGCACAGAAGAGGCTGGCTGTGTCCGTATAAGTTCTAGTAAAAAATCGTTGCACCCCCCGCCCGTCAGTCGAATTCTGATTGATTGTTTTTGTTGAGGGTGATTGTAGCTGTGTGTGTGGTACTGTGGGTAAATTAAGCTTATTTTATATGCACTATATTATAGTGAACTGTGTCAATGCCACTCACGAGCCCATGTGGCTGCACTCACATGCCCCTGTTTCTGGGGCATAATTACTACCTGATATTTACTGATTTTGACTCCCAATTTACCCTAATGTAAATAAACCGATTTTGTAAATGTACAAATTTGGTGATTTTCGCCTCCACACAAACGTTAAAAGCATCTTAAAATATTGTTACCATTAAAATGATGTATTTCAAAAATAATACCATCAATTTTGTATTGTGTTACTTATAGAAAACAAAGGCTACATATTTTAAGTTTGCAATGAGTTAATGTGTTTCAACCGATAACATTTATTATGTATCCCCGTACCTGCAGGGAAACATGTTGTTTCACTTCTGTCGGCATATCTCAAGAACTACTTGTCTGATTGTCTTCAAATTTTGCACGCAGCACCTCTGGTACGTGGGTCTTTATGTGCATTTGGAGGTAACTGTACTCGGTCATGGAGTCTCCCCACAATATTGCATCTTTACGAGTGAGCGGGGGAGAAACATTTTGTTTCTTTGAAACTTGAAGGCTAGAGTGAGGTTCGAACCCGCGATCTCCGACTTTTCAAGCAGGCAGCATTAAACACTGCACCAGGGTCCCCGTAACTGTATTTTGTATCTACTTTTGGTTCAGTACTATCGCCTAATTAATTCGATGCTTTGAAATACATTCCCGGCGTATTGTGTAAAAATCGTTGTATATTATAAGCTGCTAAAAAAATCCTGAAGTAGCAATTACATTTTGTGGAAATGGAACCAGACTAATCTGTGATATGGTATTAATTATTATGTCCCCCCTCCATAGAGGTGGAGATATATTGCTTTACCTCTCACCGCTTATTTCGTCCGATCAGTTTTGTGTTTGTGCTTTCTCTCGGTCTATCGTGCAGGCTGTCAAACACGAGACGTTGACCCAATGCCGGGCTATTGTTGGCCCACCGTCTACGACGCTGAGCCAACATTAGCCCAGTATTGAGTTACCGTGGCGTGTTTGACGCCACGCTGAATGTGGGTCAGCGTCACAGACGGCGATCCATCATTAAACCAGCCTTGGTTTCAAGTAGTAGTTATTGTACGGCCCGAGACTTGTACGAGAAATAGAATGAGTGGAGGAGTTCTATTGCGAGTACAATGAAGAGGGTCGGACAATAACTAGCTTGCAGCACTTGGGTCAGTTGTCCTGTGTTTTTGATTTGAATAGGCCTAAAAGTCTGGAGAACAAACAAAATACGGCAACCAGACATACTGGCATCTTAGAGTGCGGATACCCAACAAGCTTTAGTGCTGACTAACGTTGGTCCATTGTCAACCACGTTGGCTCAGAATTAGCCAAAGGTATAGTGAAGGGAGATGTCGACAACATTTTTTCACTTCATGCGGGGCCACTGGCGACGACTTTGGTCCAACATTAAAACAACATCAACGTTTGTTCAATCAACCACTCTCCAGAAATCACAATAGTGTAAAAACAATCATAATGCTGAGAGTCTGTGATGTAGTTTCGCAATTGGGGATGATAAGGCATTCCTACAACCCAAGATCTAACATATTCTATGTGGAAGAATTCTGCTCATTTGAACAGATAGTCTCTTACTTGAGTTTCTTATAGGTTTCCAAAACATTTCAAAACACTCCACAAAGGACACAGAACAATAATGGTTTGTGTTTACTGGGTTGAGCGTAGCCCAGCAAACACGAGGCGTTGAACCAGTGCTGCTTTGATGTTGGGCCAGCGTCGCAGATTGTGGGCCAGCATTGGACCAGCATTGGGTCAAGGTTGTGCTAGCTGGGAGTGTTGACAAGTGTTTCGCACCAAAACGGAATAATAAATTCTGCTTAATACATAGTCTCTACTGTCCACAGGAGCCATTTAATAACAATTTTAACAAAGGAATTGATACCACATCTATTATCTATCAACCTTTATGGTTATGCTGCTGGAGGGGAGACATCTCCAGTTTTTTGTTCACAAAAAACTAGACCCTTCTAGTTATGTGGACGTTTCTCACCAGGTTATTTCCGTAAACCTGCAATGAACGTCTTTCTCCACACATAGATGTCGCTCACGTTAAGCTCTCTTTATCAGAATGCCTGAAAACAGGCCAAGGACCTTTTATCCATGTAATGCTCTTGAAAGGCCTAACCACACCACAGGGATCATATGCGTTACTGTCAACACACATACTATTATACTATTATAAAACTTGCGTTGGGTGTCTATGGATGTCAGATTAAAAATCACGGTAGCTAGCTGTGTTTTCCTAATAATATCCAGTCCTTTATTATTATGCCCCTCCACGTCCCAAACTGGTGGGGCACTACATTTTTTTATTTTTTTTTATTTTTCCGCATGATTACTTACACAGTATGTCCGCGTAGGGCCTACATGGCCTAGGGCCTACAATAAACCTTTCGCTTCTAATCACTCAGACCTCCATATTGGAGCCGCCGCACTAAGAAGGCGATCTGTAAACATTCCACAGAAATATCAGCAACGATACAGTCAGATCAGCAATAAGTCAGTTCTGTGCGCCCCATTGTTCACCGTAGGCCTATACATAGGGCCTACTAGGATCGCATTTTTGGTGCAGAATCACGAAAACTCACAAGGGGGGGGGGGGGGGGGTCGCTCGTGTTACAGTTTATAGTTTGTAAGTATCATGAGCCTAAACTAGTTTTTACACGGCCCGAGCATAGTTGAATCAACGGCTAAGATATAGGGCCGATCAATTAATAAATAAGCTCAATAAATTGAGACGTTTAAAGTCAGCCGAGCACACTGATCATACTGAGTTCATTAAAAATTTGTTTTCTGTGCCACCAATTAAATGTATGCACATATTATTATGTCTCGTGCGCGCATTAACCCTTTAATCGCCGGTGCCGAATATATTCGGTTTTTCACTCGATTATTACCACATTCAGCACCGCTTCAGCACGATTTGAAAAAAAATCAAATCTGAATAATTTTCACTCACTTAAAGTTGTGGATCGCGTCAGCAAGACACAACTTCAAGTGGGTGGAAATTCCAATTGAATTATTTGGCAGTTAAAGGGTTAAATAAATTGATGCGCACAATAAGCCATAGGCCCTATAATAGTATTTTTTGGGCTAAGTAAATAGCAGGATTGGGGCAAGTTTTGCCGAATATATTCGGTTTTTCACTCGATTATTACCACATTCAGCACCGCTTCAGCACGATTTGAAAAAAAGTTGACCGCCATTTTATCAAATCTGAATATTTTTCACTCACTTAAAGTTGTGGATCGCGTCAGCGAGACACAACTTCAAGTGGGTGGAAATTCAAATTGAATTATTTGGCGGTTAAAGGGATGCGCACAATAAACCATAGGCCCTATAATATTATTTTTTGGGCTAAGTAAATAGCAGGATTGGGCAAGTTTTGCGAGATGTACTTGGGTAGTTCCCAAGTACATTTGCAAATGTACTTTGGTACAATTACCAGGTAGGCCTACTAAGTACAAGTGTATGATATAACGGGCACGGCGCAATGGCCCAATGTTGGTTTATTGCTGGATAATCATCGACTGCGTCTTGTGTTTGCTGGGTGCAGTACAGGGAGGTGTAAAAAGTTCCTCCACCCCCTGTTTTTAAAAACTAGGGTATTATAGATATCTGTTGAAATTAGGCCTAAAAATAATGGCCCATGTATTGCGATTTATTTTTTCTTTTCACTTGATAATAACGTCCAGAGTTATTAACATGATTAACGTGGAATACTATTAAAGCGTCACAAGCAGGTCAAAATCATCCAAAAGTCAAAATTGTATTTTTTGTTTCTTGATGTGTCCATGATATGGAACATGTCCATGGACTAGAATTGTGGAAGTCTTGTGGGATGCTGTGGCAACGAAGCAAGCGTGCCGAAAGCCCTATTTATCAGTTATTCTATATATCCCTATATCCCTATATAGCCCTATATATCCGAAGATAAATCTCGTCCTTATTTCTAGTTTAAATGGTGAACGCGTACACTAAATTAAAAAAAAAACTTACGCAATTCTAGTCTATGGACATGTTGACATATATATGGACATATCAATGAGTCAAAAATAATAATTATGATTTTGGCCTCATTGTGTCGCTTTAAACTTTATTTGTTAGAATTCTCAAGTTGCCAATAAAAACACTCATTTAAACACATCAAATATGAAGTAACTCGGCAGAACTGAAAATTGTTTAACTATAAAATAATATACAATTATTCTAATGTCGTAAATTCAAATGATACGGATCCGGAAATCGCATGCAACTGCCATTCCGTGTGTCCGATAACTCGGTGGTCTGGTGCGACGATTATTTGAATATCAGAAATATGTAAAGTATTTCATTGTGTCATTTACGGCTTTTAAAAGGGATGAGAGGTATTAAAACAAAATTGAAAAAAAAACAGAGGAAACCGCAAATAATGATGTCACAAGATAATTTTCATGCGACAAACGCATGCGACACACGCAGTAAACCAACAATGTTGGATCTCAAACGTAGCAGGCCCTACCTGCGTTTTGTCGGGAAACCGGACACATGAATTAACCCTTTACCCGCAAAATAATTCAATCTGAATTTTCACCCACTTGAAGTTGCGTCTCGCTGACGCGATCCACAACTTCAAGTGAGTGAAAATTATTCAGATTTGACAATATGGAGGTCAACTGTTTTCAAATATTGCTGATTGATGTCACATTTTATTTTTAACATGTTTAAAAGGTGGTACTTAATGTGCTAATAAAAAATGAAATCCCGAATATATGCGGCACCGGCGGTTAAAGGGTTAACTCAGTACATTCAAGTCTGGACAAAACGGTGCGACAAACGGACACATGGAATGGCGTACAAGCTGAGCACCATAATTAACCCTTAAAACGCTGAAATATTCTTGTATAAACCACGGACAGCAAAGGGTTATTTTTCAAATCATCATAGTGGGCCAACATATCTTAGTTAGCTCTTTCCGCTTCATTTGAATACTTATGTTATGGGTGTAATATACGGACATGATACATGTTTAATTATTTCAGTGCGGGGATCGACTTTAGACGTCTATAGACGTCAGATTCTGACGTTAAATGTCGGTCCCCGCAAGGAAAGGGTTACCCAAAGCACTACGGCCTTACGATCGACCTCTTTGATCAACTGCATGGGGGTTATTACGTGGGTTTTTTTAATGGCACATCTCTTCTGGGGATTCACGTCATAGAAGTTCAAACAATTATTACAAATACTGCTGCATTCTGTCTTCAATATCCTATTTGCTGCGACCAAGCCTTTAAAAGGTAAGAGGGACATGCTGTGGCCTACTCTGGTAAAAAATAAACGGGTGCTATATTTTTTTTTTTTTAAATAGACCATCTCTATGACATCACTAAGGTTTTTTGACAGATAGTGGGTGTAATCTCGTTTAGCTGAAATATCATGCGTAGGGCTAAACAAAGACGAGCGTTAACTTCTGTTTGCCTACATTGGTTACCTTCCGCTTCCTCATAGATATCCTACAACTGGAAGTTCCTTAACCATAAGGAGGTGACTCCACCGTTTGTTCTTCTCTCGTGACCCACCACGGAGGCTAGGCCTATGCCGAAATGCCTTATTGTCATGTGAATATGTGATATATTTACTATATTGCTGGTGTATTACATGGCATTTATTAGATGCCCTGGTGTTTCTAAATTCAATCCTCTCCTCTCGCCTATTATACAAATCTACATATTTTACTGTAGATGTCTTAAAAACTCTCACTCGCTTGCAATGGAGCAAGTTCTGTCTTTTTACAGTGTTTTATTTTTGGGCTTCTATTTTGATCAAACGCAGCTTTTTTGCTAAACGAAAGCAGTCAAATTTGGTGAAGTAAGATTTCTAACATGCAGAGGTAAGCAAGTTGTCGCCACATCGCCACATGTGGCGACAGAGGCAAAATATTTGTAATGTAAATACTTAAAAATGACCATTCAAAGCACCTAAAAGTAGCCATTTGTGGCGACAGGACTCATTTCACCTGCCCATCCCTGACATGTCGGCATTTACTGAAAATAATCCGCATAATTTTGATGAACAGTCGATTTCTTTATTAGGCTTAATAATATCAAATGTGGAGCGGCATATACATGTTCATCTCATTTGTTTTACTTTGCCACGAGCATGATTGGAATCATATAAAAAAAAATGTAACTCAAAGTAGTTTATTCGCTGGGAAGTAGACAGTCACAGGATGGTATACCAGTGTGTAAAACGTCATCCTTTGATTAATCCTTCATCGATTATTTTTATTCGTAATGTTTAAAAATAGCTAATAAACAGCTGGACAGAAATTTGCATTCTCAATTATAAAGATGGTACACACACCTAAAAAATATATATATTCTCATTTTATTTTGTTGCGTTTTATTTTATTTTGATTTATCTGCACTATCAAACGTATATACCAGGCCTATGTCACAGTACTTTCTATATTGCGATGGGATTCAACAGAAAATTTACTACGATTTGTATTTTTGCTTAATGATAACTATCAATACTTAAAGCGCTACCTTAATTAATTAAAAAAATTCCCGACTGGTATTTCTATAAATTCTGCTCTAATCATTGTATTCTTAGACTGTATTTTCTTTCTCTCTCCCCATAATCTACCAGGAGTAATTTTTGAGGGAACTACTAGGATTGGTTAGTTTAGAGGCCCCCCTGAACCCCCCTCTCACGTATTTAAGTCAAATTCCGTGTTTTTGGAGCTCAGTTCTCCTTGGTTACACCACGATGTAAGCTGAAACAAACAATGAAGTATACTCAAGACGATGAACTGTTGTTAAAACACACCACTACATTATTTTCTTTGTCAAACCACTGAATTCTAAGCCGGGAATGGAGAGTTATCGTTGATCAAATACAGACCAATTATCATGGTAGGCCTATGGTAATAAAATCAGTCAGGTGTGACCGAGCAGTTGATTATGATGGATTCTCATTATGGTCGGATGTGTTTTAAATCAGTTAAAACCCTCGGAGCTCTACATTCATAGCTGTGAAAAAGGCCTAGGCCTTTGGCCTAGGCCTTTTCCACAGCTAAGAATGTACAGCTCCTCGGGCTTTATCCTATACTTATCGTCACCTCACCAACTCACCCATACGGCACCCTAGACAGCTGGATCGCATCAATGTCAAGCAACGGCCGTCCGAGCGCACGACCTACGTTGCCGCCGTTTGGACATTTCTGTTTTTTTCCTGTAAGCGCGATTGCCTCGTGGGTTTCTTTTCCAATTTGCAATTAATAAAAGTGTTCTATCTATTCCTATGATCTCTGATGGAAATCATATTAGCCGACTATAACCATATTTCATAATAAATTTGACTTTTAATAATTATTGTAATAACGTCTAAATTATCCTGCGAGTCTCTCAGTTCTTTGCAACGTTCACAATTAACAGAAAACATATTCAAAATGGCCGATTCATCGATTTTATGGTGATGACTTTACTTTGTGAAGGCAATATTATTTATCCCGCTTAATCTAATAAGAAAACAGAATATGGTTTTCTGAGTTTATCGCGGTTTCTTATTCTTGTGAAAGTGTGAAAAAAACGACAATCTTTGGGGACCCTATTAAGCTTTAACCCTTTAGCCGCCAAATTATTCAATTTCAATTTTCACCCACTTGAAGTTGTGTCTCGCTGACGCGATCCACAACTTCAAGGGAGTGAAAATTATTCTGATTTGACAAAATGGAGGTGAATTTTTTTTAAATCTTGCTGATTAATGTAACTTTTTATCTATAACAGGTTTAAAAGCTGATATGTAATGTGCTAATATAAAATGTAAAAAACGAATATGGACGGCACCGGCGGTTAAAGGGTTAGGCGCTACGAACGACTATCCTCGTTCCTAATCCGTTTAATTAGCCGAATAAATCATTCTTATTGGGAATAAAATAAGTGTTTAAACATTAAGATATGCAAACGTTGATCTCAAATTAAACAAATATTTTTTACCCACTTGAAGTTTTGGGTCGCGATAGCGTGAAACAATTTCAAGTGGATGAAAATGTAAATTAAGTAACTTATCGTGTAATCGGGTCAACACGTAGGCCCTATCATTGCAATAAACTGAAATGACATTTTTTAATTTGTAGGGATCCTATAGTGATACCTTACATAAAGGGGCATGATATACTTTCATGGACGTAGATATTGTACACGGTTTGTCGCGTGGGCACAATGCGGTTATGCATGGTTGAGAAATAATCCGGGCACTCCACTGCTTTATCATGTTGATTCAACGTAATTTGTTAGCAGAATGTCGCGGCTACGGAGTAACAGTCACGTCCCGAAATATCCGTGGACTCGGAAAAGTCTGATGATTGTAGGCCTAAGGTTCGGTGCTCAAACACATCCTGAGCAAACAAGACACGTCTAACCGTTGTTGGTTTAATGCTGGTACAGCGTCGCAGACCAACAACGGTTCGATGTCTCATGTTTGCCGGGGACGTCTCACGTCGTCCTGCGTTGCCATGGCGATTCTAAACACTAATCCGGATGACGTCCCCCCGATCCTGATGTGATAATTCACTCTCTTGTAGTTTTTTCGGGACGTCGCACACCGTGACGGTGTAGAAAACACGGATCGTCATTCAATATACGTTTTTTTATGTTATTTGCGCGGGGAAATAAACTGATGTCCACCAGCTCTTAATAATCGACACCTTAAGCAAGTTAAGTGGTCGTGACAAAATCTATATCGTGCGTCCAGTGCATCTCGAGTGCTCAGTCAAAGCCAGAGTCAAAGCTATCATTTGATGATAGGTGCACCATGGTCAGCGGTGATGAGGACACACGCGATGGCATTGCGGTTTAAGACAATTACCCAATCAGATTTAGCTGATTTCTGCAATTGAAATCATAGGATATACTAACTGTCGCATACACAAATGGATAAAAAGAAGGAAAAAAAGAAAAAGGTGGCTAGGATTAATGATCCCAAGGATAATGATAGCAGGTTAGTGTTGTGAACGTTAACATAAAACAAAACTTAAACATTATATACCGGTATTTTACTTATTTGGTCTACGCTTTTTATATGCGTTTACGGTGTAGGCCTAAAGTACAGGTAACACAAAACAGCTTATTCGTCCGATTTTGATCATGGGTGGTGTCATGTTCAGAGACAGCGGATGCGAAATCACTACCATTATTGTGCATACATAAGTAGGCTGTCCGTTTCAGTTAACATAAAAGCTATATTTAACCACTTATTTGACAAAATTGGACCACATTGGGACCATTTCACGTTTTAATACTCTTGTTATTATTTTTACATAATTTCGAATCTTTTAATAAATGTTATTTGATGATTCGAAATCATGCGAAAAATACTATTTGTTATACTTTTAATGTACGTATTATAGTTTAGGTTATAAAGTAAATCAGTATGCGGCCAAATGCTCCTTTCATGACAGCGTCAGAAGTCTGGAAACCTTGACATCTTTAACTCGCTGATAAATTCTACAAATTAGTCAACATTGGTTCTGATTTTGATCAATTGTCCTTATCACTTATCACTAACTTGTTTTATCGCTTACATAACGCACGGCAGTAAGAGTGCTCACTGACTGGCCTGATATTCTTGTTATTAATGATACCCCAGTAAAAACAAAGTAACACGTTAGTTTTAGCGATATGATAATACATAAACGTGAGATTTTTATAATGTAACTGTGGCATAACACTAAGCAAGGTATGCCTCATTTGATAAGCACTCGGGGATAATAGAAACCTACAGTAAAGTAGTCTTTATAGTGTGGGCGTGTAGAGCACTGTAAACATTCATTGAATGGGAAACCAATAAATATCATTATTATTCATTCGATGTTGATATAGACCTGTCACTGGCGATAGATCACATATATGAAGAAAATTCTCGTGTTAGAGCTTGAACGCGACATGATTATAGTAATACACCCCACGATTATTACTGAGCAAACAGTAGACTTACACTCATAACATACACTTATTGTATTAAATCACATCCATTCTCTGAATGAAGTGCTGACCTATTAACCGCTATCCTGCTGATCACGACTATTGTCGCTTTTAATCTGTGTTATTGGTCCACCGAATCACTGTTATTACGAATAAAATGTGTGTCTAAACATCCAAATTGGCAAATATTTGTGCTAAACTTAAACAAATATGAGTATTTCCCTCCCACTTGAAGTTGTGGATCGCGTAGCGAGACACAACTTCAAGTGGGTGAAAATTTAAATAAATTAACTTGGCAGGATAAGGGTTAACATGTAAACCCTTCTCCTGCTGTGATCGCATATACACGGGTTGAAGCTAGTTTCAAGCCAAAAAAAAGACACTGGAATTGATAAAATAGTTTGTGATAGATTATAGACAATCAGTTAATCAAATAATTGAATTTGAGATGTCTATTTTTCAAATAAAGATTTATTTTTCTGAAGCTGAAACTGGAAATAATGCTAGCAATTCCCCCTTCGATTGAATGAAAAATGGAAGCAAACTATTCAGCAGCACAAGGGTTAGCTGATTATTACATTCTAGCCGTTCTTCACAGTGACGATTAGCACAGATCTGCTATTGTATGCAACCTGATAACTGACCACATTTTGAGAGTACTTCAATGCTCAAGTCGCGGAAAGTGCCACGCTTCGCAGACGAATTCTTAATCTTAGACCTAAAGTAGGCGTTATTATTATTATATTAATAATTGATCGAGCTATTCCAGTTAACCCTTCAACCGCCACATAATTCAAGTGGAATTTTCGCCCACATGAAATTGTGGATCGCTGATAGGAGCAATAAAATTAGACGCATGGAGAACAGAGATCGACGAGCAAAAGTTGAATGTTTTTATGTGGACAAAAATGTTCGGTTGGGTTGTGGGTCATAACATAGCGCTACCGGGCTCGAATCACATCAGGGGCGATTATTTGTATCGTGCTTTTGAAAATAGAAACATAGTGAAGTTTACAATGAAGTTAAATAAATTATAAGGGTTTTTTTTCAATTAGCATTTTAATAACATAGATAAATGATTCGATGAAACGCAATACAATTCGTATAACACTGCCGTGCAAAGGCAAAATGCAGTATCTGCTTACTTTACAAGTAAACAGATACTACCTTCATGCTGCATTTTACCTTTGCAGAACAGTATAATAGTGTATGCCACCATGGCAGGAACGTCAGACATAAAATGGTCGCTTATGCTGAATATACAACTACTTTGATAATATTAAGAATTAAGAATGTTATTTAGGCTTATAATGAACTTTTTGATAGCCTCACAGATGGGGGACCGTATTTCACTAACATCTCGTGTTCAACGGGTAGATTGTAAAACATCTTTATTTTAAGCAATGAAAACAATGGCAATTACGCATGTATATCATCGGCCGACACAGTCCTTAACCCTTTAACCGCCAAATTATTCAATCTGAATTTTCACCCACTTGAAGTTGTGTCTCGCTGACGCGATCCACAACTTCAAGTGAGTGACAATTATTCAGATTTGACAAAATGGAGGTAAAAGATTTTGAAATCTTGCTGCTTGATGTCATGTTTTATCTTTAACATGTTCAAAAAGTTGTTATTTAAAAATCCGAATATAATCGGGACCGGCGGTTAAAGGGTTAAAATAGTGTGTGTCTGTGTCCGGGGAAATATTGATCCCTATAATATATAGTATACCCATGGTGTTATTACATCAACATAAGTCAGATACCATCTTCACTATGGCATTAACCCTTTAGCCGCCAAATTATTCAATTTGAATTTTCACCCACTTGAAGTTGTGTCTCGCTGACGCGATCCACAACTTCAAGTGAGTGAAAATTATTCAGATTTGACAAAATGGAGGTCAACTCTTTTCAAATCTTGCTGGTTGATGTCACATTTTATCTTTAACTTTTTTAAAATGTGGTACTTAATGTGCTAATAAAAAATGAAAACCCGAATATATGCGGCACCGGCGGTTAAAGGATTAAAAGAAGCCAATCCTCTAGATTGAACCAAAATGCACCCTTTAGTGGCTTGTTTTGGAGAATTCCATGGCGGACGCCGCGCTCCTCTCTGAAAACATTTCTGTGTAAATAAATAACAATAATTCAAGTAGGTTTCGAGTTTTAATTACAATTGTTTTTTAATATAATAGAAGCCAAGATATGCAGAAATTGATATATTTTGACAGAAAATTAAAAAAAGTGCGGCCATAGAGCTCTGCGCATTTGTTCGCATATTCCTAATGTCATAGCTTTTTCCAAAAATGTATTGGTTCATTAATCTTCATAAATTATGAAAGAAATTGTTTCTATTGACATTAGGAACCTGGCTATATATTACTTAAGTACAAAGTACAACTTACAAAGCCAGCTCTCAAAGGATGACTTTAAAGAACAAAAAATCACCTAATCCGGCAGCTTTGCATGAAAATTCCTACATATACCAGAAATAGCTAATAGGCAATTGGCTGGATTGACCTTGGACCGTTCTGTGACATTTCTTCTGTGACAACCTTGAACCGTGCCACAGTTTAAGGAATTGCTAAGCCACCAGGACAATGACCCATGATACCGGCTAGTTGATCAGCAAAGTTATGTAAATATATCAACTGCTCAATTAGGTGTAGGCCCTATATTCTGTTTTTTTCACAATAACAGTCATAGGTAACTGAAAAAGAAGAAATTTAAACATCGACAGCGGCGGACATGAAATTAACCGGGCTTTAGGCCACCTTTGTGCACATATAGGCTAAACAGGATTCGAAGACACAGGATTCGAAATTTGAGCCCTGGCGGTCTGAGGCCGAGTACGCTACCTCTCGGTCACGGAGGCTCCCCACAATACTGACTTTCACACGTGGATGGGAAAGAAACATTTTTGTTTCTTTCAAACCGCCGAGACTGGGAACCGAACCCCGAACTCTGGCGTACCCTAGGGCCCCCGCCCTCGACAGCGGCGGATTGACTAGATTAATACATGATTGCATCTATCAGTTGTGTTTAACCCTTTAACCGCCAAATTATTCAATTTGAATTTTCACCCACTTCAAGTGAGTGAAAATTATTCAGATTTGTCAAAATGAATGTAAAAAAATTTCAAATCTCGCTGAATAATGTCACTTTTTATCTTTAATAGGTTTAAAAGCTGATATGTAATGTGCTAATATAACATGTAAAAAACGAATATGGACGGCACCGGCGGTTAAAGGGTCAACGTGTTTGAGGATTATTTGTTCAAAATGCTAATATACATTGTTTAACCCTTTATGCATTAAGCACGACTATGTTCGTTTTTAGCCGAAGAAATTACTAATATTGGGAACGCAATGAGTGTTTGAACATCAAAAATTACAAATGATAACATACATGGCTCAACCCTTTAAGTGCTAAGCACTACACTAGTCGTTTTTAATCTGTCGTATTAGCTGAAATTATTGGGAGCTCAATGAGTGCTTGAACATCAAGATTTGCGAAAGTTTGATCTAAAATTAAACAAATATTGACCCACTTGAAGTTGTGGGTCGCCGTAGCGAGACACGACTTCAAGTGGTTGAAAATTTAAATTATATAACTTTGAGCATTGAGCCAACGTTGGGTGATGTTGAAACAACTTACATATACACCATTATGATAATATATTATATGTACCCTGGTAAATCAAACATATCATTTTAGAGGTGTTACATTGTTATAAGAAAATATTTTTATCCGTAACTTTTTTTTTAAATGGGTAGATGATTGTGTCGTGCAAAACCAAAATGCATATCTGCTTGCTTTACAAGTAAACAGATGCTGCCTTTTGGCATCGCACGGAATAATTCAGCACTGTTTATAGTGTCAAATACACGTATTGTGGCGTCAGCGGAATGTAAACATCTTCTTTAAGTATAGGTGACAGTCAAACCTCTATAATTATCTTCCTCTAATTTCAAACCTTGAAAACCTAATATTAAACTTTTATATTGTTTGCGCAATAATTATATTTCGCTGGCGACCGCTTGGCTTATTGCCAACTCAATTTAAAAGGTGGCGAGACATCATTATTGAAGGGACTAAATGACATACGCCCCACTTCGTATAACATGACAGAATAGACAACTGATCGATTGACATTAGCAAAAACATCTCCTTCTATAAACATGCCCAGCAAACACGAGATATTGACCCAATGTTGATTTGATGTTGGCCCAACATCACATCAACATTGGTTCGATATCACGTGTTCACTGGGTGGCGACATGTATATGTAGGCCTAACCCATCAGAAATGCATTTCATGTCAATCGTTCTTATCTGTAATCAAGATTACACCAGGAACATCAAAGGGTTTTAAGTGTTTTACACAAAATATCTCGTATTATATTAACCCTTTAACCACCGGTCCCGATTATATTCGTGTTTTACATCTCCATATTAACACATTACATGTCAGCTTTTAAACATGTTGAAGTTAGAATTTGACATCGATCAACAAGATTTCTGAATCGTTGACATTCATTTTGCCAAATCTGAATAATTTTCACTCACTTGAAGTTGTGAATCTCGTCAGCTAGACACAACTTCAAGTGGGTGAAAATTCAAGGTTATTAATTTGGCGGTTAAAGTGTCAAAGTATGCTGATCGCAAAGCCAAAAGACAGTATCTGATTACTTTACAAGTAAGCAAATACTGCCTTTTGGTATTGCAGGTTAATGCAGCTGGGTCGTCATTTTTCACTGAACCATAATATATACATAGTCCACTCATGTGGACGTTGGCCATGCTGGGCATGCGTGCCATTTCATTGTGCGCCCACAAAGTTTGCTCAGCGAATCATGACGACACACGTACTTTAAATGTTTTAACTATTATACTCTTGCATAATATTCTAGTATGCTAGCTGCCGTGAGCATGTCGGCCCCTCTACTACATTTTGGCTTTGCATAATACAGAATCAAATTCTATGTGGATAAAGCTCAATTTTTTAAGAAAAGTGAATTATTTATTTGGCTTGCAACAAATAAAAACTACTTGTGAATAATCGATTCGTGCTGTCACACGGCAACGTACTTGGTTTATCTATGGCATGGTGTGTGTGAGCCCATGTCATCAATAACCCATTGGTTTACTCCGCGCAGGGTGAAGTTATTTGCGAGTCTCCTTCAAGAATTCAATAGACGGCTTGAATAACAATAGGTCTCGGTGTGTTGACCTTCTCAAGGATAGACCACGCCGCACACAGTTTAGGGCTTAATGGCTGCATGGTCAGCAAATGCGGAACGATCCAGACGTACGGGAACAAGGGAGAGCCTGCATATTTAGAGGAATTATTCCAAAAATGAATTAGTTTCCACATTAATAATGAATTATAGACCTACATGCAGTTGTGAATTGTGTATTTTAATGTGTGATATTTGAGGAGAGATGACGATTTGCTCTGCACAGCCAAAGCGCGGTATCTGCTTACTTTACAAGTACTCCACAACCTTATTTTCTAAGAAGTCAGGGGTGGATCCAGGATTTTAAAAGGGGGCAGGACCTAGTGGTTTAGGGGCATGCCCTTGTATTTTTTTGTATTATGTAGGCCAATTGTGGGGCCTTTTGAAATCATTTGACGGAAAAATAGCAGTGGACGCCCCTTTTGCCATCTATTGATCCGCCACTGAAAGTACATTATTTTCATAATAGAGGTGGAAATTTGTTGTTATAATAGAGAAAGATTCTACAGAGCCTTTCTCTGTTTTAATCTCATAAGACAAAGAACTTCCAAGAACTATTAAAAAGTACATAATTGGAATCATCTGACACCTATAGGTCAGGGAATATTGGATTTGCACATTATTAAGTAAAAAAAAATTTCGCTATTAATTATCGCTCCACTATTATATGACTATGCTCAGGATAAGTTGAAGATATATCGTAGGCTTCGGATTGGTAGAAACGGTTATCTAGATCAATCCGAAGCCTGTGATATATCATTACTTCATTAAAATTCATTAATTAAGCCATCATTGTTTTATCGCTGAGGAAAATAATATTTTATCACAGTGATTTGATAGAGACAGCCGCACTGCTGTGCAAATCCAAAAGGCACTATCTGTTTACTTAAAAAGTAAGCAAATATACCGCATTTTGGCTTTGCAGAACAGTACAATGCCCTCCCTTGTATTTATAGAAATGCCTGTATTGATTTCAAGATTTCGATCTCTATCAGTTCCACGACTCCACATATTTGGTAGTAGGCCTATAGATCTCTCAAAATTCAACAACAGAAGCAGCAGACACAAAATGAGTAACGGGGTCATCGGTGCAACCTTTTTGGTGAAACAGTAGCTGTGTGAATAATAGGCCTACACGTAAATTATTCACATGTTTTTTGAGCAAACGTTAGATGGCTATAGGCCTGTCTAAAAGCGTCCTCTGGAACTCCGGCGAGATAATGATCGAATGTTGGCCGAATGTGTTGGATGGACTTTCATAGACACGCGCAGTTGCACTCTACTAATATTCCAGGCAGCAGGTCACCTGCCGGTGTTTTGTAAAGGCGGCGGATTAGAAATGATATGTGAGTCCGGATCATAGGGACAATGGTGGTTTCTCTGCTGCCTGACAGCGGGATTCACAGCGGGAGTCAATGTTGGTTTAATGTTGGTCCAGCGTCGCAGACGCTGGCCCAACATTAAACCAACATTGGCTCAATGTCTCTGCTCGCCGGGCACCAGCCTGGTTACGTCATGTATTCAGACGCAACGAGCAAAATAAACGTCACATGCTTTTGTCCAGCAGCATACCGTATTGTGGCTGTGCGAGCTGTGTGAAGTCGTATTCAAAGAGTACACGCGATTAGTTCACGTTTTGAGGAGCTTTCACTCAACATGTGGGATCACATGGGGGATTACGGCTACGCCTATCTCTGGAGTATTATCATGGATACTAAGCTAGGATAACATTGTCCGGGATCACTGGTTATCCGTTGCTATTATTAGACATATGAGGCTAAGTCACCAAGTACGTTGATGACATTCTTGGATTATACATTTTTATAATGATAAGAAAGGGAACTCAAAGAGGAAAATAGGATCAACGTATAGATCTCTACGCCAAGAGGATAAATGATGATATTTATGTCAATGTCGACAGTCTCTTATTAAACATGAGTAACAAAGAGAAGTGTCACGTGCCACGACGAGCTGACTACGTCACGTGTGTCATCGTGTAAGTAATTACATGGAAGATTCAGCCAATTTATATAAAAAAAACTATCTATCATGCCCATATTACGTTAGTAATCAGACTTTGAAAGATAAAACCATCAAGAAGATTTCAAAATCGTTGACCTCCATTTTGTCAAGCCTAAGTTATTTACACTCACTTGAAGTTCTGGATCGCGTCAGCGAGACACAACTTCAAGTGGGTGAAAATTTAAATTATATAATTTGGCGGTTAAAGGGTTCATGGAAATATTACATTTTTGTATTAAAAATTATAAAAAAAATCATACAATTTTATACCGAAAATCTTTGCCTTGTCATATATGATTTTCATTTCTACGGAGGTCAAACTCTAGATTTCAGTATCCACTCTGCTGACCAGTCCATTTAACCTTTCCAGCGCGGGAATCGACTTAAGACGTCAGATTCTGACGTCTAAAGTCGAACCCCGCACTGAAAGAGTAAACTACATGTATTTATAATGATCATATACCCCATAACACAGGTACACTCAAAACAATATAGGTTTTTCAAAAAGAACCCTTCAATACTATTACCATGCAACCCCAGGAGAACCCTGCAAGGGTTCTCCTGGGGTTGCATGGTAATAGTACTAAATGGTTCTTTCTAAAGAACCTATATTGTTTAGAGTGTAGTCAAATGAAGCGGATAGAGCTGGCTAAGACATTTATGAAGATTTTGAAAAAATGTTTTATATCAAAATTATATCAGCGTTTTAAGGGCTAATACTTAGTACATTGCAATATTCACTGACATGCCTGTTTATACCAGTCTCCACCATGACACAGCTGAAGCAGTTTGGGGTCAGATCTACGAGCACCTCCCTGCAGCATATGGAAATATTTTAAAACACTGTCTGCGACGCCGGTCAAAAAATAATCTGACATCACTTGACCTTTAGGATTTGATTGTGGGGTTTGAGTCATGTACCGGGTGCCACTTATTTTAAATTGATGAATACTTAGGCTGGTTTAACGAGTTAGAGAATGTCTGGAAATATGATAATGCGATTGAACACTGCTTATATCCAGGTTAGTGCAGACTGATATTAACATTTGGTCCAACCGTGGTCATTATGCTAGAACGGAGCAGAGCTAATAGGACGTAGGAACTTGGGGTCACCAATAATAGGTTGAAGGATATCGTAGGATGGTCCAATGATAGGACGAAGTAACTGGGGTTGAAGTTCCTAGCCTATTCTAACTCCCGTCTGGGCGACGGTACATACTGAAACATCTTACACTGGGTCGTACCAACACGGTAGGGCCTACATGTTTTGACATTGCTCATCTTCTGTACATTCCATGACATAGCTGATGCTTCCTTACTGTCCAAATGGTAAACTCGTTAAAATTAGTAAAAAAAGGTAAAGGTGCAGGTTTATAGTCTGATATCATATATTTCATCCGACTTTTACATTTTACCCCCTGGTCACTGGACCTATTCATTCGTGTGCCATATCAACTCCCCGGAGAGCATAAAGTCCTGCAGCTATTTCGGCGCATTGAACTTATCATACACATTGCCATCTCTGTCCTACCAGGCACTTATTTTTCACCTGAGTCAAGTGAAGCATTTGAGGGTTAAGTGCCTTCCCCAAGGACACAACATCTAGACAATGTCCCAATATTCAGAGGGGATAAACATGATATTTTTCTGAAAACGTGAAAAGCCAAAAGGCAGTAACGTTAGCTGCTTACATGTAAAGTAAGCAGATACTTGCTGCTGCTTCCTCATCACTGTCCAAACGTAAAACTCGTTATAATAAGTCCACACAACTACCCCCATCCACGTGTGAAAGTCAGTATTGTGGGGAGCCTCCGTGACCGAGAGGTAGCGTGCTCGGCCTCAGACCGCCAGGGATCGATTTTCGAATCCTGTGTCTGGAGGACAGTGTCATCTCATTCATCTCATCATCCTCAGGAGGTTCTCCTGGCCCAGTTTAGCCTATATGTGCACAAAGGTGGCCTAAAGCCCGATTCATTTCATTTCATTTCCACACAACTACCGTGTCAAGCAAAAAGGCAGTAACGTTACCTGCTTACATGCAAAGTAAGCAGATACTGCATTCGGCTTTGCAGAGCAGAATAATCTTGTCTAGCACAGCTATAAATCAAGGGCGTCATCCACGGTGTGGCGTCGTTACATCAGGTCGTATGGACGACGTACCAAGTGAGTACGGAACTTTTGCATAACATTTATACAACGTCGGCTCAACGTCGAAGACGTTGGGCCGGCGTTGTATAAATGTTTTACAAAAGTTTTGTTCTCACTGGGTACCTAGTCGTATATCACTACAAGTTCGGCCACAAGTAGCCTATGTCACATGACGACTAAATAAATACCTCTCAACCTGAGTTAACTGCACCGCCATCCATTACCTATAACACCTCGTGCATATGCTAAGAGAGGATCTGGACACTCGAAAGTTTTCAATATATTCACAAAATAAGAGCGGTTGAACCAACGCTCGCTCCATCTTGGACCGGAATACAGTACACCGGGCCATCACCGAGCCAACGTTGTTGCACAGGTGATCCCAGTGGCTACTCGTCGCACTGACGGTATGCTCTAATCTGTGAGAGGCCACTTTGTTGCCAGTTAGCGGGCATTACCGAGCCCGCGCGGTATCTAAGTAGAATATGATGAGAAGAGATCAACATTTGAATGTTGTAGCTGACACGCAAACATGTTTTTTTGTCGCGGGTGAAGTATGGCATTAGCGAAAGAAGCGATCGTTTGGAAGTAAGTGCAGGCTTTGTATTAGGGCTCACATTATGTAATAAACAAGTGGGCGTATGATTAAAAGTGCAATATTTATTGTGGTAATTAAGAAAGTTTTTATTATTATTAGACTACGTGTGTGTGATGCGTAGACTCCACAGTGTCGATTTAGTAGATGTAACGTATACAGTGATTATCAGTGTTGATTGTAATCAAGATTCAGAATAATTAGCAAGAAATGATGGATTTCTCAAATAAACTCGGAAAGTCCATCATTTCTTTCTAATTATTCTGAATAACAAATAGTATGTTTCGTCAGTCGCTCTGACTATGTCACCAACATGATGAGCCACTGGCGCTGATTGGTCTTGCTAAATGTCACATCACGTACCGATTGTCTCCGCAATATCATTTCTGAGCCTAATGCTGAAACAACTTAAACGGATATGAAGTCCAATGGGTAATATTTAGCGTTCAGTATTATATGTTGATGTAGGCAACCTCGGGCCAAGTATAATACTCTACTCCAGGCATCATTTAGTCACGTTAGCTTGTAATAAAATAACAACGTGGGCGTGGTTTGAATTAGAATACTATGATAATTGGGTCACAGTCTCTGACTATATTAGCTTTAACTAAAATTAAATAACTTAACAGTTTCTGTTAGTATCCAAAATCTATGATCACCAATATTTTTAAAGTATTTTGGTCGTCTCAATTCACTGGAACAGTTGTCAACATGAATTGGTACCGTTGTAGATCCACTAAGGTCAAAAATTCAAGGAGTGGGATCATTCGCGATGTAGATATCATTGATCAATGAAGCGAGGCGATTCAGCTACTTTCATAAACTCGAACAAATTTGCCACTGCACAGCACTCTTGTAATGAGCGTGTATATTTTAATCCAGTGTTGGAAAAACGCTATGTTAATGTTTCCGATGTTGGCATAACATCACAACTCACCGACAATGTTTTGGTCATGAGTCCATATCACCTTATGTTTTATGTGGGTTTCCATATAGGCCACTATCAATCCTGAGTTTTTTCGACACGAATTGACATCTTGCGATGCGAAACCTGCCATGCTGTCTCTCGTTACAACAGAGCGTGGTGCGGACATCATTATACTGAACTGATAAAGTTAACTCTGATTGAATATATCAATCATAAAAACGAGATATAGGCCCATATAAACAATTTGGCTGATCTATACTTTAAAGGTAAATGGTTGGCTACTTGGGGATTATTGATTGATTGATTAACTCTGAGTTGTCGTAAAATCACTCTAAGGTGCTATCCCAGTTAACACGAGACAATCAACCAGTGTAGTTTAAATGGTACACCACCGTCTACGACGCTGACCCAACATTAAAACGACATTGTGTCACGTTCTCTTGTTTCTTGGGTAGGGTTCCCCCAAGCAATACCTTAAGAGTTCAAGTGATCAATGGTAACAAGGGGTCGTTTATAGGGAGATGCTTACAGTTATATTTTTATCACTCCGTCCAGACATTGTGAATGCTGTATTCACGTGATATTTTGTTTTTATCTATTAATGTGATCATTAAATGTTAAGGAATACACTGTTCCACACCTATTTCACACAACATGAATAATAACTATGAATACATCCGTTTCTAGCTGAATGATTGATTGATTCATGATGTTTTGGATGTAATTTAGGGGGATGTAGGCCTACCCCAGAACAAACTGGTCTACTATTGTCCATTATGCTTCATAATACTTTATGATGGTAGATTATGCTGTTCTGGGTTATGAAAGAACACATAATGTAGCTTCTCCCAAAGCGTATCAACTATTATCATATGTTTTCAGCTTCCGGCGTGACGATGGCATGCGCGTGGAGGAACAGTTTGAGCTGCATCATCTTGAGCAGCTCAAATATTACTTTCAACATCACCAGCCATCTTCACATGAGCTGGCCCCTGTGTCTGCCTACTCACCAGCGAAGAGAGAAGCCCGCCAGCCTGGACTACTTACACCTAGTGAGTTCAGGGATATGCTGGTTAAAGTTCTGGGAACACACGACTACGATGACCAGATGGATACTTTATTCACAAAGGTAGGCATATACACATGTATGTGATGTAGCCTCCGTCGCAATTTATTTTGGCAATCCACTGAGCTTTAATGGCCTCTGTATTTTTTATTTCTTATATTTCTTTTATTATTGATACGTTGGCAAGTCGATGGTCATCTTCCCTACAGCAAAGCTAGGCTTCTCGACAAGCCTAGCCTTGCTGTAGGGAAGATGGGGACGAACCTATAGGACCCGGTGCAACAGGACATAAGACCCCTAATTGTTAAAATGGAACAGCCTTGGTCATTTTATATGACCAGGGCTGTTCCATTTCAACCGGTGGCTTTAAAAATAATTCTAAAACAGCGCAATTAAGTTGATTACACAATCAAGGTAATCCGCTGCTATTTCTGAACTGAATCTTTTTTATTCCAATTCATACCGTACAGTTTTCGGAACTCTGGCAATCAAATCAATTCAAATATTTTCATAGCTCTCTTGGCTTCTACTTGGCGGGCTGGTGTATATGACTGGCAACGGATTGGTAAGTGCATCAACACCAGGGTTCAATTTAGATTAAATCAGATCACATTTGATCAACTATTGAGCAACGAAGCAAGGAATGAGTACCGTCTCTAGCAATACTGCAACAGTCGACTTTCCAATATCTCGCTGTAATAAGCCAGTAAGCAGGGTAGATTTAACCAACCGTGCACACAGCTCAATACAAAATTTGAAAATAATTACTTTTGAATAGTCGGGCCATTAGCCCTTTCTACTTCAAGCGATTCTTAGACATTCATAATCATATGGAAGTCTAATTAAGCTGCAAAATTCTTTTGGTAGGCTAAAAAGGACTCACTAACAAGAGATCCTAATGCAATTATCGCACTCTCAGCACCCTTCGGGTGCTAGGGTTCCACACACCATTTCAACCCGGGGTCTTATACCCCTGTGGCTTAGCAGATTGGATGTATTAACGACTTTATCAGGGCTACCACCCCTCTATGAAAAGAGGTGCCAGCAGTACTGCAAAATCTAATACAAATATGAAGCAAATCACATACCAAATGTGTATCCTAAAATTATTGTGGGAGGGGGGGGGTGGTCAATTAGAAAAACTTTTTAAAATTATCGGAACGGCCCATAGATTTATTATTTTTGAAAGAACAAGTTTTCTTATTAAATTGTGAGCTTGTGTAAGCACTGATGTATGCAGTGGATACATGTACATTTGGTCTTTAGTATAATAATTAAATAGTTGTATACATATCATCTGCTTCAGAAGTCAATGGGTTTTTGAAGTGTTATAAGGCAGTAGTTGAAAAGTAGTTTAATTGTTTACATATTGTATTTTTTACCACAGGCCCCCCCTAGGGTAGTGGTTAGCACCGCTCGTTTCCCGGTCTCGGCGGTTTTAAAAAAACAAAAAAAATGTTTATTCTCCATCCTTTCGTAAAACTCAGTATTGTGGGGAGCCTCCGTGACCGAGAGGTAGCGTGCTCGGCCTCGGAACTCCAGGGCTCGAATTTCGAATCCTGTGTCTGGAGGGCAGTATCATCTCACCATCCTCAGGAGGTTCTCCTGG
Organism: Flabesymbios commensalis; assembly: GCA_964017125.1. Taxonomy (NCBI): domain Eukaryota; kingdom Metazoa; phylum Annelida; class Polychaeta; order Terebellida; family Flabelligeridae; genus Flabesymbios; species Flabesymbios commensalis. The sequence goes on along the minus strand of OZ024904.1, from coordinate 79,116,335 downwards.
CCCGATTTAGCCTGTATTTACACAAAAGTGGCCTAAGGCCCGACTCATTTCATTTTATTTTTAACACTTGATCTTTATCTATTATTTTAACTTCACGCTAGACTATTATATTTAATATTGTGCACTACACAATTTTGCAATTGTGCTAGTCTTAATGGACTGACGCCAGTAATTTAAAATATATTTCTTAAGGTGTATTTCAGCTCCGTGTTATTTTTATGTTATTTTTCCAGCTGGACACGTCGTGTGATGGTTACGTAGACTGGAATGAATTCTGTACATACATACTCCTGCAACTCAGGGAGAATGATTATATGCGGGGCAATAAAAAAACACCATTTCGCTCAGAAGCCAAAATAAGACATATCGTCCACAACAGGGTAATATTTAAATCTATTCTGCAATAAAAAAAACAGGTCGTTTACTGTGGTTCTAACCATACACTTAAGCATATCACAGAAGAAGTATATTTAAAATGACGAATTGTGATATTTTTTTAATAATACATGTTTATCCTTCATGTCGCTAGTAGGCCTATTGTTTAAAAACTTATTTATTATTATAAATATTAGCGTTTTTAGGATAATTATTTTATTAATATGTCCCAAACATATTTGTTCGATCCAACAGTTGAAAAAGATCATTGTCTTCTCATGTAATCAAAAACCTAATAATATTCTCTGTTTAATATGTTTAAATAATAAGCTATATGCTGCTGCATCTTGAAATATGGTTTTCATCATTTATCTGACAGCAAGAAACAACCAGCAAAATTTTGGCGGTTGAAAATCCAATCAAATACATCACACTTAGCAAGGTGAGCATATTATATAGTATTTTTCATGTTGATAGATTTTCCGTAAAATTCACCACTAATTGTCCACTAAATACAAACGTACCGTTATTGCCGTACTGCCCTGCAAAGCCAAAATGCAGTATCTGCTTACTTTAAAAGTAAGCAGATACTGCCGTATTTGGCTTTGAAGAGCAGTTTACACCACGGTAACAATATTAATATCTAGGATGACTTAATAAATTTCCGTAGCGATATCACTAGTATATCAATTGATAGATAAAGATTCAATACCGTTGATGTTATCTTTCTTCAGGTAATAAGCCACGCATTACACTGCTCTGCAAAGCAAAGGGCAGTATCTGCTTACTTGTAAAGTAAGCAGATACTGCATTTTGGCTTTGCATGGCAGGACAGTCTCAGTTTGTTCCATTCATCATGTAATAAATACACGTGTTGAATTTGGGGTGAAATTGGCATCCCAAAAATAAGAAAATTAAACAGCCACAACATTTCTCAGTCACAAGAGTAGACTAATCATGCAGAGATAGATACTAATGTCATCGCATGGAATGAACTTGTAGGCCTACATATTAATCATTAGCATGTATAACATGGATTTGCATGATAAGAATGTGATATTGAATAACTGGTAATTAGATAACCGTATTGATAATGATTTATTGCTATCAGAAGCAAATAGATACAATTCATCTCCTGAAAGGTACACACCTGAATTACCCAGATATTCTGTTGTTTGCATGTATGACAAATGAAAATTGAATCATATAATGTAAATAATGAAATAATAATCGACCGACCGACCAACTGACTGACTCACTGACCAAACGACCAATAGAGCAAGTGACAGACCAAAAAGACCGACAGAATGACCGATTGATTGATTGATTGATTGATTGATTGATTGATTGATTGATTGATTGATTGATTGATTGATTGATTGATTGATTGATTGATTGATTGATTGATTGATTGATTGATTGATTGATTGATTGATTGATTGATTGATTGATTGATTGATTGATTGATTGATTGATTGATTGATTGATTGATTGATTGATTGATTGATTGATTGATTGATTGATTGATTGATTGATTGATTGATTGATTGATTGATTGATTGATTGATTAATTGCCGACCGACCGACCGACCGACCGACCGACCGACCGACCGACCGACCGACCGACCGACCGACCGACCGACCGACCGACCGACCGACCGACCGACCGACCGACCGACCGACCGACCGACCGACCGACCGACCGACCGACCGACCGACCGACCGACCGACCGACCGACCGACCGACCGACCGACCGACCGACCGACCGACCGACCGACCGACCGACCGACCGACCGACCGACCGACCGACCGACCGACCGACCGACCGACCGACCGACTGATTGATTGACTGACTGACACATTGTGCAGTTCATTTGCAGGAAACTATATCACTACTGACTAAATCACAAATGTTGTGCTATTCACAATTCCATGGCGACTGAACCGTTCACATTGAAATACAAAAGAGTTTACAATCACACTGTATGTATACTTGAGTCAGGGTCACATAATGTAATTGTTCATTACTACCGATAAGTATAGATTAATACATAATGAGGTGGCGGTCAAGTAGATATATCTTATCGTCATTGTAGTCTAATACCCAAACAAGAAGATTACTTTGACCCTATGTTAGCTTACAGTTGATCCAACATTGAAACTACATTATGGTCATATACACATTCCACCATCATCCGATTCCATCGCTGCATCACATTTTTTCACGATTATCTGTATGTTTCTCGAAGGTAATTTGGCTTTTATATTAGATAAACAGGTATGGTGGAGATACATGCTTATTTTTCGCGATGCTACGTATCGGGTGTGAAATAATACATACTGGCAAAATGCAATGCATTTTATTCGTACCGGAAAAAGTAAATAATTCCAGACAGGTTGGTTTAAACACATTTTTTCGAATGGTTGTGTTTTGACAGTGAAATACATGACTGAAAGTAGGCCTACTACAACCGGGTATGATCAGGATTTCTGTTTTACTGTACATCATGAAGCGCATTTTATGTTTGCTGATATGCCCAGCGTGACAACACACCCAACAAACACACGGAACGTTGGCCCAGTGTTTGTTTAATGTTGGGTCCACCGTCGCGGACGCTGGGCCAACATTAAACAAACAATGGGCCAACGTTCCGAGTTGACTGGGCATAATTATGATGGTATCAACCATTTGTATATTACAGAAAGTTTTATGTTTATCTCTCCCCATTACATAATTTACAATTTAATGTTTGTGATATAAACAAAGACAGTCGTTAACCTGATGCCACTTTATGTAGCTTTTCAAATGGATACCGGTAGATTTTCTTTAGGTTCATTTGAAAGCTATAATGTAGTTATATTACGTGTGACCCATCGGCACGCAAATCAGTCGCACCTCGTATTTTTCGGGAGCGCAGAAATGCAAAATAATGCTAGATGCCGACAATTTTCAAAATGTAATAGTTATCTATATGTAGGCGTAATACTGTCTATTTTTTATAAACTCAACCTTCCGGTGGTATATTCCTTTTTTTGTATTTTTTTTTTACAATAATTTTATTATGAACATTAAAAAGGCGGGTTTAGCACTAAATATAAGGGCTTCCCATATTTAAAAATACATATTTCGTTAGCAGTTGGTTATAACCTTAAATTTAAGGGCTTTCACTTCTTTTATAATCATCTGGTCATCGTCTTTGAAATATTAAAAAATCCATTATTCGGTAACATATTGTTTTCTTTCACATTATTGCATTATCATTTTTTTTAAATACGCGATGTGGATGGGGCAAATATACTTTCACATGAATATTATCAACATCAGCATAATCGGCTTTCATCGGGGCAATTGCAATTCTACATGAAAATCTTTGGAAAACCCCGCATCAAATGATCTCACTGTTTAATAGTTTTAAAAAATCTGCGAAGCTGCTTTTTGATTGTTGTTATCACCCCGTATTTATTACTAATAAACGTCGACCCTTCTAACCTAGATGTAGTTCACATAATATGCTTAACCCTTTCAGCTCTGGAAGAATTAAAATATTTCTAATGACCGTAGACCCATGACATATATATCCGGATGAAGCAGAAAGCGATAAATTAAGACATTTATGATGATTGAAAAAGACTCTTTGGTCACATGGTTTATACAAAACATATTTCAGCGTTATAAGGGTTAACGAACTGGACGATTATTTTTAAAATAGGCATGATAGGGGAGCTGTGGGGGTGGAATGGTCGATCTTACTGCATGGTGACACACTATATATACATGATGCCGGGGACTGCAATGTTTGTCTGTACACAATCAAGTCCTGGCCAGAGTCCGATCCAATGTGTGCCGTGATACTCTGCCGTGCAAAGCCAAAAGGCAGTATCTGCTTACTTTACAAGTCATCAGACACTGCATTTTGGCTTTGTCGTGATACTCATGACGAGTCCGGCACTTCTAGATCTGTTCAGCGAACGCGAGACGTTCAGCCATTGTTGGTACAAAGTTGGGCCAACGTCTTCGACGCTGGCCCAACTTTGTACCAACATTGGCTGAACGTCTCGTGTTTGATGGGTGTCCACCAGATCAACACTGGGGAAAATCTGGTGTAATCGCTCTTGACATGGATCCGCTCAGGCTATAGTACGCTGTTCTGCTAAGCCAAAAGGCAGTATTTGCTCACTGTAAAGTAAGCAGATGCTGCCTTTTGGCTCTGCACGATATTATGGACGCACGTCAGGCGAAACGCGTAAGAATGACTCGCAGCTATTTTACTCCCCGAATATAATCGTTTTATTCAGTTTTATTATCAGGTTAAATCAACGTTCTGGAGAATGGAATGTCTGTTTAAACATCAAGGTTTACAACTTTTTTGTATTAAATTGAACAAATATGGGTAGTTTTCACCCATTTTGGGTTGTGGGTCGCCCTAGCGAGACACAACTTACTTCAAGTCTGCTCTGCAACGGCAAAAGGCAGTATCTGCTCACTTGTAAAGTAAGTAGATACTGCCTTTTGCCTTTGCGCGACAGAAGTGGGTAAACACTTAAATTAAATAACAGATAGCAAGAGCATTGGATCACTCACAATAAAATCCAGTGATATATGATATTCCGAAAATTTTGATGATTTTCATTTGGTACTCGTCTAACTAATAATTACAACACAACCTAATTAATTATGTTAGATAAATCAATGATTCTGTGATTCTCACCATCGTTCCATCTAATATTGATTTTAAATACAACTCTACTGGAATTCTTAAAAGAGCCAAATAATTTAAACAACAAGGCATGTAAGGCCAATGTTTTGCCGTGGTGAGGTGAAATTAAAGACATAATGTTAGTCACTGTATTTTCGATCAATCACCATTTAATTGCCGCTATATATTTCTGTCGTTCAAAGCCAAAAGGCAGTATCTGCTTATTTACAAGTAAGATGTAAGATACTGCCTTTTGGCTTTGCAGGGCAGATGTCAACTTCTTGTCTTAGTTTGAAATTAAGCCCAGTATATGTAGATGCTAAACAAAATAAGTTCCTTTCCTACTAGTATATATATTTTCAATATGGAGCAGATCATCTCAACTGTATATTTTGTAAGTTGATATAATAACCATTATCAGTGATCAGATGTATGTAGGAGTATGGCAGAAAACTTTAAATAGCGTTGGAACAATTACCATTTCGAACACCTACAGAAGGTAGCAATACTGTTCTGCCTTTTACCTTGTATGTTATTGTTTCATAGCCAGTAAATGATCAATCAATCCACTATTATGCCATGCTACAGAAAGAAGAAAGTGAGCTTTTAGCAGCGTAACACGATCCTCATGTGTCCGTTTATAAATGCGAATATTGATCCACAGGAAACAGACCCTTCAGAATCTAAGCGACCCATATCAATATCGATCTCTGGAATCAAGTGCCAGCCAGATTGACGCCGGTGAAATATCAACCCTTACAACGCTGAAATATTTGTTGTATAAACCATGGCAACCAAAGGTTTTTTTTCAATTTGAAATCATCATAAATGTCTTAGTCAGCTCTTTCTAATTAATTTGAATACTTATGTTATGGGTCTACGACCATTATAAACATTTTTATTCTTACAGTGCGGTGATTGACTTTAGACGTCAGAATCTAACGTCTACAGACGTCAGATTCTGACGTCCAAAGTCAATCCCCGCACTGTAAGGGTTAATATGCTATTTACAACTCAATTCTCCAATATTTTCCTTCATGTGTTTGGGATCGTGAAAAAAATCCTTTGAAAGCTTTGTATTGATCGGGTAACCATTTTATATTAGTAAATCCATGCACAGCATTTTCAGAAACCAACACTGATCCTACTTCACAAAGATGGTGGAACTAATCGGAAAGCTGAAAATACTTTTAAAAATCTATCATGATTATTTTATTTCTGACAATGCATACATTTTTATGAGCTACCTGGAAGGGCATGGCGCTCCGATCACGCAGACGACCGTGTTTAACTCTTAAAGCGCATCGCTGAAATATTTTTTATATAAATCCAAGAGACCAAAGGGTTTTATTCTATTTGAAATCATCATGTCTTAGTCAGCTCTTCCCGCTTCATTTGAATACCTATGTTATGGGTCTACGGCCATTATAAATAAGTTTACTCTTACAGCGCGGGGATCGACTTTAGTCAGAATCTGAAGTCTGTATAGACGTCAGATTCTGACGTCTAAAGTTGATCCCCGCGCTGTAAGGGTTGGAATGACTAGTCCATCACCTAATTTTAGCCAAATTAAAACCTTACCAAGTGCATCAATAGTGTTTCATTTTTATATTTTGCTGTTGTAAAAATCATTAGACTGATGATTATTAAAAAAAATTAAAAAAATTAACCAACTGCACCAGATAATTTTAGACTTTTGGACAACCATGACAAAAACTAGATGGTGGGCTAGTAGTCCCTTTAACCCTTTAACCGCCAGTGTCCCATATATTCGGGTTTCCATATTTTTATTAACACATTAAGTACCACATTTTAAAAATGTTAAAGATAAAATGTGACATCAACCAGCAAGATTTTAAAAGAGTTGACCTCCATTTTGCTAAATCTGAATAATTTTCATTCACTTGAAGTTGTGGATCGCGTCAGCGAGACACAACTTCAAGTGGGTGAAAATTCAAATTGAATAATTTCGAGGTTAAAGGGTTAATCCTTCAATCCCTCACGATGCATCAAAGCATCATTCTACATCTCAGAAAAATGACTTAATTTCCTACGCCTATGGGTTTTAGGATGAGCATTTTCATGGAACTGTTTTAATAATAACGATTTTTTATATATTTTTTTCATTTGCCACCCACTTCAAGTCATCTTGAGAATAGCAATTCATGGTTTGTAGTGGGTGACAGTTTTGAACATCTTTGACAAATTTATGGCGAGACCCCTGCATTATAGTGATTAAGATTACCGCCTGTCACGCCAAAGTTCAGGGTTTGATCCTCATTCTTGGTATAGGTTTGAAAGAAACAGCATGCTATTTGTACTGTTCAGCAGTGTAATATGTAATATTGCGTAAAGCCTCTGTGACCGAGATCTCCCAGCAGACACAAGACGTTGGATCAATGTTGGTTTAACGTTGGTCCACCATCTACGACGTGAATTCAGTGCATTGTCAGTTGTGTCTGCTGGCTGGTATAGCGTGACCAGTATCCGATAGGCCTATACTATGTCTGGGGTATCTAATTATTATCTCACCAATCTTAGGAGGTTACCCTTGTCCTGTTTAGCCTGTGTGTACAGTATATATATATATATATATGTCCAATACATTCATCCTGTTTCACAATAATTATTATAGTATCCCTATGTTATTGTTATGAGTTTCGCGGCCAAATCGTGTTGCAATGTTATGGCAAATGACATCATTCTCTCATCTGTTTCACTCCACTCAGGTGTAAACGAGTAGGCTGTATCAGGTAGGACAGAGTTTTATTTTAATAGAGGGAGGTATATATAGAACCTATCTTTGTTTTGCGATTCAGCTGAGAACATTGAAGAATCTTATTTTCCATTGAAGACTATATACATGGACTACTGACTGGGCGCACGTATTCACTATATAACGTTCTATTTTCTGAAATAGAACGTTCTATGTTTAGGTTGACAAATCGGTCTGTAACTCTGAATATATATAGTAAATATATACATCAGCAATTTAGTCACGAAAAATACATCTCTCTCCAACCATTCATCACAAAGACGTGATACTGAGAACAAAAAACTCTGGCTAAATACTGAAAATAATAATCACATGTGATCAGATTAATTAGACCCGAAATCCCGCCTTTTTTTCATTCTCAGAGCTAAACAATTATTATCTCTACAAGGTGAAGGCTAGTAATCAATAGTTCTGCAGTGCTTCAAAACAGATCTATGCAGATCTATGCAGACATCGGCGTTCTCCAAAAAAACAGCCTTGTGCAGGGATCGAGCTCAGAACCTGAAGATTTCTAGGCACGTCTCTTACCGTCTCAGGCCTGATACATCTGATCACCATGTGATTATTATCTTCGATATTTAGCCAGATTTTTTGTTCTCAGTATCCCGTCTTTTTAATGAATGGTTGGAGTGAGATGTATTTTTCTTGTGACTAAGTTGCCGATGTATATATTCCTTATAATTATATATTCAGAGTTACAGAACGATTTGTCAAGCTAAAAATAAAACGTTCTATTTGAGAAAATATAACGTTCTATATGAGTAATCAAATTGAATGTTCAAAGTTAGGTCTACAAGTGACCCCATCCGCCACTCATACGCACGACGTTCCATGTGCCCAGTGGGTACATAATTATAAGATGCAGACCACATACGTAGTGTATCTATATGACGCATTTTGTAATTCATTTGTCTCGACTGCTGCAGGAGGGTGCTATATGCGTGTGGGATCCTCACCTACACTTGGAGCGCCAGTATTCACTGGGGGATAACGGTCCACCTTCAGGTCTGGCCGATCCCAGGTCACAGAAGAGGAGGGTCAGAGAGTGGGTGACTGACGCCGTCTACATGCCCAATGCTCACAAACTGGCCATAGCCACGACAGGCCGAGATCTACGCTTCTACGATGCCACGTCTACACAATATTATGAGGAATTTCATCTCTACGGTATGTTAACCCGCCAAATTATCTAGTTTAATTTTTAACCAACTTCCAAGCTCTACAACTTAAGGTGAAAATAACGGACATAATCAGTCTGATAATATGGGCAATTTGAATCAAAACATATATGCCAATCTAGCAAAACTCATATCTCCTTGAATTTTCTTGTTTGAAAGACAAATAAAATGGCCAAAAAACGGCTATAAACGTGATTAGCATTTTGATGTTTAAGTTGAAATACTTAAATTGGTATATTTTATATTTTTCATGTGACAGCTATTGTTGTGTAGCACCGGAATTTTATTGTTATAAAGCATCAACAATCATTGAATAAAATATTCCAATATTCAAACTGACAATGTCAATTTGTCATACAGGTCTTCCAAACGTTCCATGTTGCCTTGTTTACCATTACCAGCCAAAGGTAAGATAAATATTCATATAATATAACACGTTGTGTTGGTCAGTGGTAGCAATTTAGCCCTCCTTTATTAAATGTAATCTTTTAGAAGTATCTCTCCAGAGAGCGTTTCTAGACTTTATATATTTTCTGTACGACACTTAGCTTCGCTTCGTCACAGAACAGTATCACAATAATAGATGAATCATTCACATGTAAATTCCCTGTAAATTCATGAAAAATCTATCAATTACTATCAATTACTCCTTTGTTAATTCAGTCAGCTTGAAAAATCGTCCATCTTTAAAGTGGTGGTCACACGAAACAAATTTATTTATGTTATTAATCTTTTTGCATGAACTATAGGTATTTCAACAATTCCCACATTTTTTATGGACAACTCATGTTTTTCCCAACATTATGATGTATATATTAAGTAATAATACATAATTACACATACATTCTTAATGGCACGTGATCGTGTACGTTTTAAATAAATTTACATTTCTCACTATAATGTGTCGTATATAAATCTTATACATCATTTTACGCCTAATAATTTAGCTATAACACTGAGATTATAATACATAATGATACTCGTTTTACAGAATCCTGCTGTTGAATCTCAGTTAATATACGGGGACGATAAAGGGGATGTATGCATCTTCGACTTCCTTCGACCAATCTCACAACTCTTTGAAGCTCCATTCCAGAAACAAGAGGGTGTACAGAAAGTGTTCTTCCAGGTAAGTTTGATGTTTCTCCTTTGAATCTACGAATACGGAGTTTAATATCAGCTTAGTATTTTGAATCTCAGAAATTACTATATAGCGCGTTCTGACTAGCTCATGGCAACATATTTTGTTACCTCTGGTGATCCATGTCATAAAGCCCTTGTTACCCAGAAAACGCGACACATTGAAACACTGTTGGCTCAACGTTGGACCACCGTCTGCGACGCTGGTCCAACATTAAACCAACATTGTTTTAATGTGTCGTGTTTGTTGGGTAATGCAATAACTGTAGTTTTCCACAGATTTGTATGAAATTTTCGTTGGACTTGTTCGACAAATTACTAATGCCCAACCTTGGCATGATTTCTTCACTTCTGTTTAGCTATTACAGAAACGCTTTCAATTAAAAAAACAGGTGAAAGACGCAGATGTATAAGTTGTGGATCAGTTTGAAACACAATCCATTATATTGCAGGATTTACAGCAGCATCATAAGTATGTACGTCACTGTAGATTTGACGAGGTGCACCCTGAACCAGTACGTAAGATGATCTACATGCAGGAGAACCACAGTATCATCTCATGTAGCACCTGCCCATATAACTCCATTGTCACGTTTGACCTGATGCGCAAAAAGAAAACATACATATTCAAGATCACCAAGGTAAAACTTTCACTTTTTTGGAAATTTGCCACCAGATTTAGTCGAAATGTAATTTAGTCAAAATGTAAGTAATTGTCTATGATAACTGGGTCTCGAATTAAATATGTTTTGAAATTGGAGCCACAATACATGTATCTGAAAGATGTGGGAAAAAAATAACACAATTTTAAATTACCCATATATTTGTTTAATTTGAGATCAAGCATTTGCAAATCTTGATTTTTAAACACAGGAGCTGTCATGAAACAAAAGTGTTTGACGAACACAGTAAATACATAACGCTGGACAAGCGCAATTAAAACACCAGTAATGAATTCTTAGTTCGCTGGATCGACAACTTTAGACCTACATGTATATATTTATAATGTAGAATGCTGAAAATCCAAAAGGCAGTATCTGCATATTTTGCAAATAAGCACTGAATTTTGAATTTGCAGATCAGTATTGATGTGCAGTTTTTTAGGCCTATTACTGACACACAATACATTTAAAGTTATTATCGGGTATAATATTTAGCTACGGATAGGTTATTCATTGTAAAAAAAATACATCCCCACAAAACCGAAATAATTATTTCTAGCTTCAATAAATTATATTTTTTTGCAGAAAATAAACGTAACTTATACTCCCTACTCTTCTAATAATCAAGGATGCCTCTTTCACCTAGGGTTGTGAGTGTTTTGACTACAATCGTCAGTTGAACATCCTGACAAGCGGCAGCACGGATCACATAGTGAGACTGTGGAACCCGTACGTGGTGAAGAAGCCCGTGGCCCTGCTCACCGGGCACGCCATGGGTATAGTGGACGTGAAGATACACGAGCAGCTCAACCAGATCTTCAGCTTCTCCAGGGATACTGTGAGTATAATTATAGGAAATAAAGGGGCGGATCCAGAACGTATGGAGAGGGTGTACTAACAATATTTTTTTAGTATTCTCGGGGCATCACCAGATATAATTTTAAGTGTCAACTAACAAGTTGTACAATTTAATTTCCGAAAGGGGAGTGAGGAACACGCTACCCCCCCCCCCTCTTCCCCTCTGTATCGGCCACTAAAAGTAAGCACGCGGCATTCACCGACTGTTGTTTAAATGTTCTGACAACGCCAGAAACAATATTGAAACAATAGTGGGTTAATGTTGTGTGTTATAGCTTGGAATTGTATCCTTGTCAATTCGATGTTAATCTATTGCTGTCTGAGATTTATAGTTTGAAAAAAATAACATGTTTTGTCATTTGAGCATAGATACAGAGTCAAGTAAAAACAACTAAAGTCTATGACATTGAAGCGTTACGTGGGGCATCTAAAAACCGATGAAATATAATTTGTCATTTATAATGTCAACAAATCCGTGTTGACACATTGTTCTCGATAATAAATCATTGTTCTTAACCCTTTACCCGCTAAGTTATCTAATATAAATTTGCATCCACTTGAAGTTGTGGCTCTCTACCGCGAACCACAACTTCAAGCTGGTGAAAATTATTTATATTTGTTTAATTTGAGACCAAGCATTTGCAAATCGTGATTTTTAAAGACACATTTCATTCTAAGTAAAAGTCATTTTGTCAGGTCATAAAATGGATTAAAAACGATTTGTGGTTGTGGTTAGTGGTTGTAGTTAGCTGTGAAAGCCTTAGCTCAAGTGGCGTGTATGTTCGCTTGAATAGATGGTAAATCAAGAAGAGTTCCAACGGAATAATTAGGACTACTGTAATATACTTTTATTTCGCGTGGAATTAATTTTCGCGCATTCCGCGCAAGGACCGTGAACGCGAATTTATATCCCCGCCAAATATCGTTCACCACTAGTATTTCGTGAACTTTGGGACTGGGTTTTAAATGGTGTGACTGCCGCTGTGCAGCCGACCGTGGTTATGTAATCTAATCGTGTGATTGTCAAGCTAACTTGTGAAAGTTTAAGTCCTAGGATTGATATTTAAATCACTGAATGACAAAGGCTGAATGACAAGTGTAAAATATATTTTTATTATGACAAAAAAATTCCACAAATTTCCACAAATAGTGCACATATACAGATATAGTTTCTTTTAACATTTCCCCAATCAAACAATACGATGAGCTTTAAAAACTAATTTAGGCCAAAAATATATAGACATAATCACTTAAACGACACATGTAGCAAATCAGCAGCAGGATAATAATAAATTGAACGATAACCTGTTGGATTGATAGGGTTGATGAGCCGTTCTGTGTCAAGGGGATTAGCCTCTATGGTCGGTCCTCCCCCTCTAGTTAATTGGTGATCATACCGTTATTTTTACCTACGATGTTGCGTCATAGTGATATAGTGATTACTAGTTGGGAAGGGTGACGGGAATTGTTACGATGAGATAACAAATTAATGTCTCAAGGCCCAAACAATCAACTTTAAAAAATATTTTCACGCGAATTTAAAAGACCGCGAACTAGTCAAAAATCGGTTTTGCGCGAAATTTCATGCTCGAAAATTAAAGTATATTACAGTATTTTAAAAACATTTAAAACATTTAAATTATATATATTGTAGGTATTAAAAGTGTGGGATGTCAAGGAGCACTGCTGTCTTCAAACTATTTTTGTCAAATTTCCTAGCAGTCTGCTTGGTCGTATGCCGGACTATGGCCCCTTTACATTGCATCTACAGGTAGATATCACTTCCCACTGGGCACACGACGTTGTTGCGACGTTGAATCAACGTCGATGACGTTGATTCGCAACAACGTCGTGTGCCTGGTGGGCTGATACTTAAATTTTATTATTTCTATCGGTTTAACGGAACGCTATGTAAGAGTCCGAAAAGCATTATATTATTTTACATTAATTAAGTATCAGAGGTGGTACGGTACTATACTGCCGTGCAAAGCCGAAATGCAGTACCTGCTTAGGCCTACTTTACAAAAAAGTATTTATACTGCCTTTTGGCAGAACAGTATACTTATGTTCATTGAAAAATTATAAAGTAATTTTGTATGATCTTGAAGGCTGTGACAACACGCTGGTTTAATATAAGTTCAAAAATAATTTAAAAACTGTGAAATTTTTCGCTCTAGCAAATTATCATAATTTTCCAAAGCCTAATTGTCTTCCATTGACATGCTTACAGCCTCCTCCATGTAACTCCTTGTTGGTCACTGCCAATGATTACATAGCTTGTCTGCGTCTGGGGAAGACAGGACCACCACCCAGCAGTCAGCCCACAACACACATGCAACAACTCTGCTGCGCCATTTATAATCCTTTCTTCAAAACGGTGAGCTCTGCTTATTCTTTGCCAATTATTTTTTGATGATTTGATCACAACTTTATTCGATTTATACACATTGTTAATATTTTACAAAAGAAAGTGAATGTGCTTTTTAGCTCATTAAATCTGGTCCAGATTGATTTCACTGTACGAGTCGTTCATACAAACACATCTATGTAACTTGCAAAATTTGGAAAAAAAATATTTCAAGTACAACGTGAAAATGTAAAATCAGAATATTTACCAGACCGTAATTCGCAGCCCCTGTAGGATACCTCATGTCATCATTACAACAAAATGGTATGGCGCGTTTCCTAATATTCTAATTCCACCTCTCTTTACGTTTCAGGTGGTGACGGGAGCTGACGATTCCACAATAGGGATCTGGGATCTGGAGACGGGAGCCAAGTCCATGCTGTTCACCAATGCCCATGGCGGCGAGGAGATCACGTGCATGACGTTCGATCCCTCCTGGAGACGGCTGTTCACGGGGGCGAGAAACGGCACGATAAAGGTTATTATCCAAGTGACCGACCCAGATCTTGGGCACGTGATTGGTCGTCCGACCAATCAGGTGCCCAAGATCTGGGTCAGTTGCTTTCAGAAAACAATTCCAGATGTGACGTATAGAAAATGAATGTTGAATGTTTGCTGACAATTAGTGGTTGACCGTGTGGTATTGTATAATGGCGCCACATGTCGAATCTGGTAAATTTAAACCACTGCTAGCTTTATTCAGAGTTGTGTACTATGAATACACTAATTATCTAATACATAAGTGCGACAATCAAGATGAGCCGTCAGTATCATAAGGCCTTATAGCTAGCTAAATAAATTTTTAATTTGATTCTAAAGGACATCAGAAGCCAATGTAACGGCTTCAGTATGGGGTGTTATTCTACAAAAACGAGGAGAGCGTCTCACTCCTCGAGCCAGACAGTTTCCCTTATCCTTATCAGGCTGCTGTTCTCAATCCTACTCTGCATACGTAGCTGTACCAACGTTGAATCAAAGTCAATGACGTTGATTCAATGTTGATATGACATCGTATTCCGATTAAGATGACAACATATGAACGTCTTCCTTTTGTTTCAGATATGGAACATTCAAAACGGCCACAACCTGCACCAGCTGGACGCCACCATGGAGGCTGAGGTGACCGGGATCGTGCCTCTCACGGATCGTAAGCTGATCCTGGCCGCGGGATGGAGCAGGATGATCACACAGTACAGCGACTCAGAACCTGATGTCAGTGCTAACCCCTACAGCGCCATTTTTGTTTAAACCACGGAGACTATTTTTTTCAATTTTTCAATCATAAATGTCTCAGTTACCTCTTTCCGCAGCCTTTCCTTGAATACCTATGCTATGGGTCTACGGTCTTTCTAAATATTTTGACTCTTACAGCGCGGGGATCGACTTTAGACGTCAGAATCTGACGTCTACAGATGTCAGATTATATATAAAGTTATCCTTGCGCTGTAAGGGTTAACCCTTTGCCTGCTAATCACGACAATAATCGTTTTTAATACGCTTTATTAGCTTATTAAACCACTGTTATTGGGAATGTTTAAACATCAAGATTTGTGAATGTTTGGTCTCAAATTGGACAAATATGAGTAATTTTCAACCACTTGAGGTTGTGGATCGCGGTAGCAGCGAGACACAACCTCAAGTGGTTGTAAATTTAAATAAGTCAATTTAGCAGGATATGGGTTGACAGAAAATTTACCAATGAAAACAGTTTTGTGATAAAATATGACCTGACGTGACAATTGGTTTGGCCCTAATTAGCGATTGGTGTGCTTTCTAATCCATTAATTAGGTCTATTGCAGTTAAGATTTTATCAAAAAAACCGTTTGAAGAACATAATTCTATTTCGACTGTCTGCCCAACAAACACGAGGCATTGACTCAATGTTTATATAACCCTTTAGCCGCTGGTACCGTTTATATATTTTTTTTTAATTATTTTTTATTAACACAAGAAATACCAGATTTTGAACATGGTAAAGATAATCAGCAACGATTTAAAAATAGTTGACCTCCGTTTTGTCAAATCTGAATAATTTTCACCCACTTGTAGTTGTGGATCGTGTCACAACTTCAAATGGGTAAAAAATCCAATTAAATAATTTGGCGTTTAAAGGTCCAGCGTCTGGTCCATCATTAAGTCAGCATTGGGTGAATATCTCGTGTTTGCTGGTTGTCTATCTGGATCCTCCCTGAACATGCGGTAAATAATCGCGAGCATTGCAAACGAAAAATATACAATTTAGTGAAATTAACTTTAACCTCGATTATTCGACATTACAGGAAATAAATATCAAATTTTGATTTTTCTTGCAGAACGCCGCAGTTAAGCCAAACACACTGTGGAAAGGGGGCCACATTCACCAGGAAGACATCTTGTCCATGGCTTACTGCCCACCTAACATTCTGGCCACGGCCAGCTTTGATGGCCATATCTGCGTATGGAGCCTAGAAACAGAAATGCTATTCTTACAGTTGCGAAAAGCGCGGAATAAGCAGCCACCTTCGTAAGTGAAGAGTAGTTCAACGTTAAGCTTATGTGCAGTTTATATGCATATTGTCTGCAGGTTTTAAAGTAACTCATTGTAGGCTACTGTATGTATACAGGTATACATTTTAAAGATTGTTTTTAAGTGATGTATTGATCTTTTCAATTTCGGTTTTGAACACCATAATATCCAATCATTTGTAGATAGGCAATTTTATTTATCTTATTATTATCACAATTAAAATTTTATACTTACCGCCATTTTGTTTTCACGTTCCAAAGGACGGTCAGATTGATATCGAAATGAATTCGCCACATATCTTGCCTATCTAGCAGTTAAAAGAATCAGTTGCTGTATTAAAACGATTGAAATTGTAATACTAAATGTTTCCAAATATGTAAATTTGTGTTGCAGAACGCAGCAATCGGAAAATAAACGAAAAAAAAGTGGGAACTCCAGACCAAATTCTCGTCACAGAAAAAGTCATAAACCGGCGGTCGGGTAAGTGACCAGTTTTCCACATTTCTGTAATGTCACACCTTGTTAAAGTCGCTACATTGGCTCATAATCAATCAGAATAACATTTAAAATAATTATATGCATATCATGTAATTCATAGCTCTAAATCAATGTATCTCTATGATTTGCTCAAACCTTCTCTCTACTGATAAAAATCAGAATTAAAAATTCTGAATCTCGCTTACATTTACGAAAAAGATGAAAGTTTTATATTTCGGCCATATCATCCTAAATCCTTTGTGATTCGGCATGCTCGATTTACGGAGCAGAAACGAGTGAGCGGTGAAGAAACCTTTGTTTCTTTGAAACCTGAATGCCAGAGCGAAGAACTAGTCCGCAAGCCCCGATAGGTCCAGCTGGGGCCCAGGTGTGAACATAGAGCTCTGCAATTTGAAATTATTTATTACAGACAGAGAGCCCCCGTGGACAAACTGTTATTTCTCCAAGCGCGGGCCAAAGTGAGATACACAGAAACAGCCATTCTCATCTCAAGCGAGGCCGGAGTTCTGCACTGGTGGAGTATCTACGGACAAAAACACGAGCTAGGTTGGTATAGCCACTTCAGAAAACGAGAATTCACTGCATACACTGCATACAATGTATACCTAAAAGCTTAATCACAACGAAATACTTGCACATTTCATTGGAAACATTTTAAATACTCGGCAGTGCAGTAAAAAAAATTCTTGATCAAATACATAATTTTATCAGACTTCATCGGACATAATACGATATAAGCCTACGTTTCGATACATAATAATATAGTCATCTGCATGTTTGTAATGAGTTTTTCATAAACATTTTCTTCAGTTGGTTTGCAAATATAAAAACATCGATAGTTCATTTGAAACAACCTGCTATCTGCTAGCAACAATACCAATGGTATTGAAAAGCCGCCAAACTCATTGAGGTTTTGCATGATTTTGTGCATATCTGTCACATAATTCGTCCCCTTGGAGTTAAAAGGTGTTAAACTACCACTTTACAAAGTAGCAGTTTATCACCTTCTAACTCCAAGAGGACGATATATGATCTTAGGATAAAAATGGCAACATTTGATATTATTATCTGAGATAATCACACGATGGGCTTTCACTCAATTAGGTCAATTCTACGCTCCAGAGAATACGGACGAGTCTGTCCTGGGATTGTGTACTAATCCCACAGACAGCGTCCTGGTGTCCGGGGATACACAGGGCAGGATCTCAATCTGGTCCATTATCAACTACTGTACCAAACCAAGGTCAAGGGTCAGTATAAGCCCAGAAAACACAAAACATTAGTATAACATTATTTTATACAATGTTGGACCAACGTCGAAGCCGTTGGGCCGACGTTGTATAACTGTTATGCAAATGTTTTGTGTTTGCTGGGAGTTCTCTTTTTTAACAGTACATTAACACTTCAACCATTACAACGCTGAAATTTGTTTGTGTAAAATTTGGAGAACAAAGGGTTATTTTCAATTTGAAATTATCATAAATGTCTTAGCTCTTTCCGCTTCATTTGAATACCTATGTTATGTGTTTACGGCCATTATAAATGTTATTTCTTTCAGCGCGGGGATCGACTTTAGACGTCAGAATCTGACGTCTATGGACATCAGGTTATGACGTCTAAAGTCTGACAGGGTTAAGCGCTAAGCACGACTGTGGTTGTTTGTAATCTGTTAGCCGATTAAATCACTGTTATTGGGAATTATGATTCCTGTTTAAACATCAAGATTTAAAAATGCTTTGTCGCAAATTAAATTACATATGTAATTTTCAGCCACTTGCAGTTTTAAGTTGCGGTAGCGAAACACAACTTCAAGTAGGCGAAAAATTAAATTATATTTCTCAGCACTTTAATGGTTAAAGGGATAGCAACTCGGTTCCTTGGCGTGCAGCGATAAACATGGCTACTTTCGACGGTGAATGATGCCGTGCATATTCATTGACACTGGTAATACAGGCGTCTACCACACAGTCTCCTTTTAAGCGCGTCATATTATTTGATGCTCAATCGTTTGCTCTGCTATAACAGGCACTGCTATAACAGACACTAACATGCAAAATGTTTCCGTCAAAATGTTTCAATCTTATGTCTCCATGATACATGATATGCCTATATAAAGGGCGTTTTAAAAAGTTACCATGACCCACACTTTGCCTCCTGAAAACCATGTTCAATCTGCCGTTTTGATGACCAAATAGCTTATAAACAAAGGTTCACAAATGACCTTTTATAATAACTTAGGACTACAATTCACCACACATAATACCCCTCCTATAGACTTACATTTATTGTGTCCCTCAGGCCTCCAAACACTCTTAAAGTTGGCAAATATAGATAAACCTATATATTTTCTTAAGCGTCAGACTACATACACTCTGTTATCAAGCGGATGTGAGACAAGCCTTGTTTCCGATTTCGATGCTTTCGCAACAAAATATCATCACAGAATTGATTTAAATTGGTATTAAAATATGTAATCTCACTCGCCGAGGCTGCTGCAAAGAGCCACAATAATAAAAAGGTCATAACTGCGTTATTGCTGACCCACATTCTACAACGTCCGCTCAACATGACACCAACATCGCTGAAACAATCCCGACGCAAGCTGAGAGTACTGCATAATGGTTATCTGTGTGACTTTTAATAAGCACAACGATTACATGGTAAACATCCTAACTGCGGATAGACAGTGTATAACTCCTTAGAATTAACCCCTTCACTACCATACATGACGGAAAGTTCCGTCGTCATTCGTCAATGAACGTAACCATAAAATGACACAAATTTTCGTCAAATATATAATACATTTATGTATTTTTCGTCATTTGAAGCTGGAAATTGCGTCAGCAATTCCAGCTTCGAGTGACGAAAAATAGAACTCCCACACCAGTATATCTGGATCCTGGCATGCACCCCGGCCTGGAAGTCAAAGGGTTAAATAATTGAAGGGTCCAGTAACACATTACAAAAACATTAAACCCATAGTACCATGCGCATATAAAAGTACACTAATTTAAAAAAACAATCTATTTTCTCAGTATAAATCCTATGTTGTATCAATAGCAACGTTCTAGCATTGATTATCATTATCTTGCTGCTATTATGCTTATTGCACCTCTGAATTCTTTGATCACCAATATTTTTGATAATGAAAACTTTACTACATAAAAATTCAGCATACATACGTAGGGCTATATTCCTGTGTTTCAGCAAGTTAGAGTTCGGCCTGATTTGGAAGTAAGCTGGATGGCTCATACGTCGGCTGTCGTCAGCATTGACTGGGTGAGCCATGACAATGGTGACTTTCTGATCAGTGCCTCCACAGATCACACAGCCAAGATGTGGGACTTAAAGGGTCAGTGTGTGGGAACGTTTGGTCAGGTAAGTACTGCCACCATAGTATATATCAACAGTATATCCCTATATAATACTGATATGCCGTGCAAAACGAAAAGGCAGTATCTGATTACGAGTAAGTAAATACTGCCTTTCGGCTTAGCAGAGCAGAATAATAAAAACAAATTGAAACAATTTCATAGGTGTCTCATGTACGATATTTTTTCAGAAGGTTTCCTGGAATTTAAAGTCGCCCAGTACGTGGTTTGACGCGCCTCCAGAAGACATTCCTGTTGTAGCTGAACCCAGCACACCATCCAAACATCCCACAGAGGATACAGTAGAGAGAACTAGTCAACGTAAGTCATAGAAGTTATATACTGCTATAACTTCCAGTGACATGCACGTACACATACATCTTTTTTTCATTCCTGACTGTATTTGTCAATTATAATTATTATGTACTACTATTGAGGCGAGATAAAAAATGTTCAGTTTTCAAGTCTGCTGTAGTGCATGAAAACAAAGTGGGAGATAAAGTTATTTGATGTAAGTATCTTTAAATACCCACAATATTAAAAAAAACTTTACTACGATAAATACAAACTTAAATAATCTTAAATAAATTATCGCTTAACAAAAGCGATTTTAAACTTTCATATATTCAAGTGGTGTAGGTTTTCTAAACAAAAGATTAAACGACTAATTTGCAGTAAATTTCACGGATCTTACGAGATTACTAATCTGACCAACTGCGTAACGATGTGATGCCAGTTGTCAAATAAGTATATTATAATTATAAGAAGTGACCTGATCAAGCTGCTAATAAGAAGAACAATTTATACTGAGGCCCCATGAAAAAGATGTTAGTTATCCAGTCTGCTAGTGTGGGATCTATATAAGATACGCGTAAAAGAATTTAGCATACAATATGGTATACAAGCCGCAAAATTAAAGAAGAACACCATAACAGAGATAGAAAAAGATATTGATGATTTAGATCAACAATTGCAAAAAATCCAAACGATAACGAACTGATAGAACCCTTATGAAACAACAATACGATACATTATGTTTAGAAAACGTAAAAGGAGCCCAGATTAGATCCAGACTTCAGTGGGCAGAAAAAGGGGGAAAAAATACATCTTTCTTTCTAAAATTAGAAAACAGCCGACAAACTGCAAATACTATTTATAAAATAAAAAATAAAGACGGAGAAATTGTTCACGACAACAGAGATATTCTTAATGTAACCGAGAACTACTACGACACTCTATACAATTCAACTAAACCTACGACTAAAAACATTGAAGATTATTTGAATAAAATAGATATTCCCAAGCTTAACGCTGAGGAACAAATTATATGTGAAGGAAAAATAACTACCGACGAATGCGATCAGGTAATCAAAGAATTAAAACTTAATAAATCACCAGGATTAGACGGATTACCAGGAGAATTTTATAAAACTTTGTGGCCTCTCACTCTCAAAAACAATCCGTAATAACACTTATTTTCAAAAAAGGAAACAAAGAAGAATTAAAAAATTATCGCCCGATCAGTTTAAGTAATATTGATTATAAAATTATTGGATTTACTCTTGCCAATCGATTACAAAATGTGATCGGCAAAATTATAAGCCCCGATCAAACAGCTTATATCAAGAACCGATTTATTGGCCAGAACATACGATTAGTATCTGATGTGATTGAATTTTCGAATGAAAAAAACCTCGATGGAGTATTGTTAAGTTTAGATTATGAAAAAGCTTTCGACACAGCTGAACATAAGTTTCTTTTCGAATGCTTGCAATTATACAATTTTGGACCAGATTTTATCAAATGGATCAAAACTTTGTACAAAAAGAGTGAAATATATATAAAAAACAACGGATACCTATCAGAAAATATACATCCTTCAAGAGGCGTTAAACAAGGCTGCCCAATATCCGCAATGTTATTTATATTAATCGTAGAAACGCTAGCAATAAGTATTAGGAACAACAAAAACATAGAAGGAATACAAATAAATCACAATGGGAAGAAAATTGACATAAAAATAACTCAATATGCAGATGATACTGTAATCATACTAAAAAATATAGATATGATAAAGGAAACAATGTTAGAGCTTCAAAAATTTGCCAAAGTCAGTGGCCTTAACCTTAACATAGACAAGACTATCGGAATACGATTAGGTCCAAATAAATATAATACAGGTACTTTCCAGGGAATAAAAATAACAGATAAACCTTTCAAATATTTAGGATTATATATTGGGCATAAGAAAACTAACTGTGATACATTAAATTGGAACGAAAAGCTACTCAAAGCCAAAAAAGAAATAATAAAATGGAATTGTCGTAATCTAACAGTATGGGGTAAAATTATTGTTCTCAAAAGCTTAATATTATCTAAATTTACTTATCTAATGATGAATACTACAATAGAGAAAGATTTCTTAAAACAATTAGAAAAGATAAGTTTCCAATTTATATGGGGTAAGAGAGACAAAATTCGTAGAGCGGTAGCATATTCAAAAATTAGCAAAGGCGGTTTAAATATGATAAATCCAAATTTAATGTGTCGATCATTAAAGGCCACGTGGGTCAAACGGATTCTAGACGGATGGGAAGAAAATTGGACGATTTTTGCGAGAAAATACCTGTCAAGCTATTTGAAAAATAACCTTTTATTCTATATGCGCATTCGTGACATTAAAATGATATCATGCCTTGAAAAACTGCCACCTATCTACAGATCGATTGTTGAAGCATTTATTTCAGTTCACAAATGTGAAGACCTAGATAAAAATAAAATACCCTTATGGGGCAACAATAACATTACAATATTTAACAAAGATAAAAAAATAAACATGTCACTATTCTTTGAATCTTGGATAAACAGCGGATTAATATTCTTAAAAGATTTGAAAATAACTAGCTCAGAGCTTGATGAATTATATATTTATGAGAAACTACAACATAGAACAAATTACCTTTGTGAAATACTTGTAATAAAAAAGGCAATAAAAACAATACTAAAACAAAACCCGAATAATATTCCGACGCCCAGAACTGATAACGAAACAGATATACCATGTAATCATACTGCAAAAGATTTTTATAATATGGGCACAGAAAAGGACCATATCCCTACTTCCGAAACCTACTGGAAATTTTTCTTCTCAAATATAAACAATAATTTAAATTTCAAAGATGCTTACAAACAGAAAATTCTTATAATTCCTGATAATAAATTAAAAGAATTTAATTTTAAACTACTACATAATATACTACCATGTGGAACCAATTTAAAACGATGGAAATTGAAAGAAATTAGTAGTTGCAGTATATGTGAAGAAAACCAAGACATTATCCATATGTTGTACACATGTAGACAAATAAGGCATATATGGCAATCTCTAAATGATGTATTAAATGTAAATATCAGACCTATCCATATCATATGTGGACATCATTCTATACCAGATTTTATTATTACTCTGATCAGTTATATAATTTATAAAGAATATATAATAGGCGAAATGAATAATACAGACAGAGTACATACAAATATGTACCACTTCATTTCAAGGGAATTGATATACAGGTATGCTACTTTTAAACATTTGCATTGGTTTAAAGGAAATATACAAAAAACGTTCGAGATTGTTTTAGAACATATGTCAAAACATTCCTAGTATGGTATTGACTACAAGTTTATATACGCTTTTTGTTTATATTGAGAGTGCTTGGTATACTTCTGAGTCTAATCTTTCAGCATTGTTAGTACGTAAAAGTAATTTTAAAGTATTAATTAAATCATCTTATGTAATTTATTTAATTAACTCAAGATAATGTAAATTATATCAAGTTATTACAGCATCTAAACCCAATTACAGTTATTGCACTTATGTATTCCTCCTTTTTCGTGATTTTTACAAGTGTAATATACATCATCCCTTTTCGCAAGGAGGAGTGATAAGTAAGATATCTGTCTGCAGCTATAACTATATATTCCAACACACATGCATGCCGTGATCAGGTGATATATTTATTTTTTTTGTTTTGTTTTTTATATCCGTGCATGTGAGTGGTAATATGTTATGTTGTTGTGTCTTTTAAATGTTGTGACCTCACCATAATATTATTGTGACCTCACCATAATATTGGTGAGGTCACGGCAGCTGGCCTCGAGGGTCAAGATCTAGAATGCTTGATCTTGGCTCTCGAGACCAGAGAGGCATACACAACTGAACCCTATTATATTTGAATTATGTAATAACAATATTTTACAAGCATAATATTCAGCGTTACAATAATAAATAATATACTGGTGGCACGGCATACACAAGACTCGAGCCATTTGTTGGGTCGGTGTTTGGCCAGCGCTGCAAACGCTGGCCCAGCACTGACCCCGCCTCCTTTTTTGGCGTGTTGTGTATGCTGGGCAAAACGCACGACGGTTGACCATGTCCTGATTTGGTGGCTGGACATCTTTCCGGCAGTGGCCAGACATTATACCAACAGCAGGCGCAGGGTGTTGAATAGGTGTTACTTTAGCGTTGGTTCAGCGTCGTCGATTGTCGACCAACGCTGAACCTACAGCAAAATTATCTTCTTTCCCCAGCAGGCGCAGGGTGTTGAATCGCTTTGGCGTTGGTTCGGTGTCGTCGATAGTGGCGTTGAACCGGCGTTGCTTTCACCGCCTTGTGTCTGGTGGGTCATGTATTGTCAACTGTGATACCATACCACATAGCCAGAAAACGGGAGACGCTGGCATGGTGTTAGTTCAGTGCCGGGCCAGCGTTTATGGCCCTACATTGATCTGGTATTGTGACAGTGTCTCGCGTTCACTGAATACTAGTTTTTTGTTTTTTTGTTTTGTTTTTCTGTGAACATGACTGTGTCAGTAACTCGCATTGGGCCGATGTCGATTCTTTGTTCTTTTACAATGAGTCGGCAACGGCTTCAATGAATGTGCTTTTAAATGAACAATTTATTTACTGATAATACATAATTTGTATTTGTATTGTACATTTTTATCAATAAAAAAATCAAAAAAAAAAAAAAAAAAATCCAGTCTGTTCCCATGTATAAAAAAGTGTTCGACCACTTTCAAATAGGCTACTCATGATATTAACTCTTTAAGCGCTAAGCACGATAATAGCCGTTTGTAACCCTTAAACCGCTGATTTTTTTTATTTTAACCATGGAGATTTCAATTTGAAATCATCATAAATGTCTTAGTGAGGTCATTCCGATTCATTTGAATACCTATCTTATGGGTCTACGGCTATTAGGAAATTGTTCACTCTTACAGTGCGGGAATCGACTTTAGACGTCAGAGTCTGTCGTCTACAGACGTCAGATTCTGACGACTAAAGTCTATCCCCGCGCTATAAGGGTTAATCCGTCTTATTAGCCGATCAATATACAAGTTTGAATAGGATAACGTAGCAGGTAAAGGTTTAAATGATGTTCATTCGATATAAACTTTCGTTATGTTTTACGGCTGTAGCTGAGACGTGGCAGGAGGTAGACATCCCAGTGATGGAGAGAGGAGATACTCTGGTCGAAACAGAAGAAGACAGAGACACGTTTGAGGAGAAGACGACGGAAGGCAGATCTGCAACAAGAGCCAGTAATGACGTCACTACTAAACTACCCGATGTCAGTATGTTTACTACTTTGTCCTGTTGTGTAGATAATGTTCACGTTTATATTCATTTGCTCTTGCATACACTGTTCTGCAAGACCAAAAGGCAGTATCAGATTACTTCTAAAATGCAGTATCTGCGTACTTCTAAGGTAAGCAGATATTGCGTTTTGTCTTTGTGACACTATTAACTTATAAAATGCTAATCTGTTACGGGAAAGCATGCCAAACACAAACACAAAATCGTTTAAATTTACCACTAGAACTATGTGACCCTTCCTGATATCATGGCGTTAATAAACCTTTACTATCTCTATGCTGATATAAATGAAGCTATGTATGATCGGGATATATGGTAAATATATTACATACCTAGATATCAATAATTATATGTTAGATAAAAGAATATCCAGTAACTAGTTTAATAATGCGAATAATGACAATCAATTTAATATTTTGTGATACTTAATATGTACTACGCTACCGCAAAACTAACGGATCCCCTACATTTAGATGTAGATTATGCATTAGTATTACAAAAAAAAATATTACCGTTATAATTATTATTGGAATATAATTGAAATACATTGTGTAACTGAAGGTAACTTTCTAAATAAATACATATTTTATTTGTATATAACTTTCATGACAGTAGGCCCTATGTAATATTAGTGTTGAATTATTACACTACAAAAAGAAAGTCTTTACATTTGCCGGCAGTGGCCCTAACATAATATTATGTAATTTATGATATTGACAGGCCACTGCATAATATTTGTGTATATATAGATATGTAATTAGACTTCACAATAAAAAGTCTTTCGTATCTCCATAAACGGGATGTTTTGTTCTCTGCTTGTTGCTTTGCGAATATTAACTCCACGAAGTCATATTTGGTTTATAAAGTGAAATAGTGTACATATTAAATACTCATAATGTGATGTTTTTTTACAGTTACCTAAGAAGGCAGTGTCTGTAGGACCCGGTGGGACACGGAAACGAACGACATTCTCAATTGCTACACTCACACAGCGATCACAGACTTTTGCATACGGCAGTGGACATGACTTCACAAATAAGGTAACAGTACAAATAATGCAGTTTTTTATCAACCTAATCTAATATTAGATTATAATATTAGATTCTGACGTCTAAAATCGATCCACGCACTGAAAGAATTAAAAATGTATAATGGCCGTATACCCTAATCTAATATTAGATTATAATATTAGATTCTGACGTCTAAAATCGATCCACGCACTGAAAGAATTAAAAATGTATAATGGCCGTATACCCATAACATAGCTGGTATTTAAATGAAGCGGGAAGAGCTAACTAAGACATGTATGATGATTACAAATTGAAAGAACCCGTTGTTCTCCATGGTTTATGCAAACATATTTCACTGATGTAAGGACTAATTCCACACATGACGTTTCATGTCTAAAAAAATATTAACGTCCATCCTGCAGAAAGTTATATATGAATAGCCTAAACTAACGTTATATACCATTCCTGTCACGACCGAATGGGAAATTGCTTCAGATTATCTTGTGATATCACTGCAATGACATACGTAGTAATTAACCCTCCAACCCTTGAAGCGGTGAATTATTTTCAATTTGAAATAATCAAAAATGTCTTACTTAGCTCTTTCTGATTCATTTGAATACCTATGTTATGGGTCTACGACCATTATAAAGATTTTTACTCTTACAGCGCGGGGAGCGACTTTAGTTGTCAAAATCTACAGCGCGGGGAGCGACTTAAGTCGTCAGAATCTGACGTCCACAGACGTCAGATTCTGACGACTAAAGTCGTTCCCCGCGCTGAAAGGGTTAAGCGCTAACCACGACTATGCAGTCGTTTTTAATCTGTTCTATTATCTGAATAAATCACTGTTATTGGGAATAAATTCAGTGTTTTATACATCAAAATTTGCAAGTGTTTGGTCTCAAATTAAACAAATACGATTAAGTTTCACTCCCTTGAAGTTGTGGGTCGCAGTAGCGAGACACAACCTCAAGTGGGTGAAAATTCAGATTGAATAATTTGGCGGTTAAATGGTTAAGGGTTATTATATTTATTATTCTACCTGTTGTTATTAGGCTCAGATCGGGTTTAAAGCCGAGGCAGATCTGGTCAGGAGATCTGAGGATCGGCGTGAAAGAAGAGAACATTTCGCCGACGTGGATTACTCGCAATCTAATCGCCTCGGAAAAATATGCTGTCCCTATCAAATGCTAGAGACACCAGTAAGTTGAATAGTCCCAGCAGACACGAGATGTTGACGCAATGTCGGGTTGAGGTTGGGGCGGTGTCGCAGACGGTTGCGCGGCGTTAAGCCGGCATTGCGTCAACACATTGTGTGTCTGCTGTGCTAGCACTGAGGTATTGG
Organism: Flabesymbios commensalis; assembly: GCA_964017125.1. Taxonomy (NCBI): domain Eukaryota; kingdom Metazoa; phylum Annelida; class Polychaeta; order Terebellida; family Flabelligeridae; genus Flabesymbios; species Flabesymbios commensalis. The sequence goes on along the minus strand of OZ024904.1, from coordinate 79,087,845 downwards.
ATAATAAAACATTTTGTTTAATAATCATATATTCTGGTGCAAGATGAACACAGGCCAGTGGTAGCGTTAGAGGGGATTCGAGATTATTGTGAAATATACTTTAACACTAATAGAGAATTATATTATTCATGGTTCCAAGATTCATGTAGAAAGTGTTTAAATTTTACACACTTTCGCACTTGTGTGAAACGATTGCGACGTCGCAATCGTTTCACACAAGTTCCAAAGTGTGTAAAATTTAGTCACTTTCTACTTTGAAACTGTAATGATGCGAACCTGTCGATTCCCAGTAAACACAAAACATTCATTCAACGACGTCCTAATGTCATCGACGTTGGTCCAACATTGTATAAATGTCATACAAATGTTTTGTTGTGGAACCCCTAATTTTGTAACTTGTTCATCCTCATTCATTCTTTCATACACCCATGTGTGAACTTGGAAAGCATAATAATTGAACCCACCGTCGGTTCAATGGTGGCCCACATTGTGTGACGCTGGTCCAACATTGAACTAACTTTGGGTGAACGTCACGTTTTTTCTGGGATCAGATGACATATCGGTTCCACTCTCCCCCTTGATGTGATGTTCACATAACTTCCCTTTGGATATGAAAGGTGCATATGCCACTTTGTAAAGGGCACATGCACCCTTTCACATCCAAGGGGACGATATATGTACAGCAGTGGTTGATCAATACTTACATGTAAGGGTACGCGATGTAAGTGATCTAAATAAATACCTTTTCAGTCTACTGAAGTTGTGTTTCGCTACCGCGATCCACAACTTCAAGTGACTAAGAATTACTTTGATTTTTGAAATTTAAGTCACACCGTGTTTAACTCTCTATACGTCGGATGCTGACGTATAAAATTCAATCCCCGCACTGTGAGAATTAAAATATTAGTAATGGCCGTAGACCCGTAACATAGGTATTCAAATAAAGCGGAAAGAGCTGACTAAGGCATTTATGATCATTTCAAATTGAAAAAAACCCTTTGGTCTCCATGGTTTGTACAAAAAAATCAGCCCTTTACGGATTAAGACATATTTTACTTCTAAAAACTGATATTAGAATGTTGATAAAATCATAGGACGATAACTCTACTCGACACCAGTGTTCTAATGGTTAATATTCTTACATTTAGGATCTGTGCACGATAGACATGCCTGAGAACCTCCCGGTGACGACGAGGATGGTGAACAGGGGATACACGTCGGACACACTGACCACTGACGTAGTACGCAACATGGACTTCTCCTACTACGCGGAGCCTTCTCAGACACCGGGATCACAGGGTGTTGTGAAAGGCAGACGAGCCAGCTCGCTGAGGCCGGCGGAGAGGAAGCTCAGGACTGGATCACTGCACGGTCCCCGGTCAGCCGACATGAGCCTGTCGAAAACGACGGGCAGGAGACACACAATGCTAACGTGACCTACTCTCAGATCTTTACTATAACATTTATATCCTAATATTTGTACGGCTACGTTGCTCCTACACACAACAAAGACTCCCCACGATTACCTAAAACGCAAGCTGGTTCTACGACGGCAGCATTTCAAACCAGGAAGACTGTTAGTTGGCGTCGTAAGCTATAGCAGTGATCCTAGTGGTGACCGTGTAGGCCCCCTAGTGGGTGTTCCGGAAACAATATTGAGACATTACGATCGCGTCGCAGGACATGCCACACTGCACATCGACCGTCTACGATGGCTAAGACAGGCTATGTCTAAGACTGAACATGTTCACTCTTGACCCTGTTGACGACAGGAAATCGCACCGATTGTTTAAAGATTATCGTCGCCTCTTAAGTAATCAGAGACAATCCTTAAGGTGTGTGAGAGCCTATAGACTAATTAATTAAATCGTTGATATTTATAAGGGATTTTACTACAAATTCACAGATCGACCAAATCATTATCACCTTTGGAAATCATTCAGTGCTGGGTGACGATATATAGGCCCCTGTTTTTACCGTGCATGAATCCGAAATTAAGACCCCTACAAATAATACTATGCACCAAGGTGTAAGCTCCAACAGTGAAGTGAAGAAGAAATCAAGGTAAAGTTTAGCAGTATAATGGCGGACATGAATGTAAAGAACGTTGTGATGAGCGCCATCCACACTGTAAAGAGATTGATTGGTTCATGAGAATACAATTATCTGTTCCGATGTTGGTTTAATGTTGGCCAATATTAAACCAACATTTATACATGAGCACACAATGCCGAGCATGACAATTGTATGAAGTAATAATTGACAGATTTAATTGCAGTTTTATCATGATGATATACACATATGTTGATACATACTTCGCATGCGTACATGAAAACATCGTGTGAACAGTCTGATTAAATTCAACATTAAAGCTGAAACGAACACGAACAGCGACTGTGTATGTACGTATGGTACGTAACAATGCACATTTCACTTCTATGTGGTTTTTTTCAAAATGTTTTGGCCAAGTGAAGTGATCTACCCCCGACCCATTGACGGTCACATAGTCTGTCACTTGACTGCATCAACGAAAATCTGTATCTGTATACTAATATTCTGTATAATACGTGGCAGTACGCTCTATTGTGCTATCGCGCCACAGTCCGTCATATTATGGATCAAATAGCATATCACTAGGCCTCTTATGCTCTGCAAAGCCAAAAGACAGTATCTGCTTACTAGTAAAGTAAGTATATACTGCCTTTTGTCTTTACAGGACAGTATTATTGGCCCGTTAGAAATTATAGAGTAAATAATAAAGAGTAGGTCATTTAAATATTTACAAAAATACCAGTAACTATGAATAACCCTATCGGCTACCTACTCAACGATTGTTTCAAAAAATATTATGCAATTATGTGATTAAATTATTTCAATTTTCTTAATTAAGTAGATGCCTATATAGTATTATACAGTACTTAAATATAAATGTGAATATGTACAATATATGTAATATCTGAAATATGTGACATTTTTAATGTGCATCTAACAATAATAAGCATCTATTTTCCAATTGTCATGTACACCTATCAGTTTGGTGGCCCATCCCAGTAAACACGAGAATCGACCCAATGGGGTGCTTATCTGTCGTACTCGTCATCACACGTCGCTGTTGATTGTGGCAGGTTAATCAGACTGCGGTTCACATGCATCTCATCGCGCACCAGTGCTTCCAGGGGCACATACAAATTTGATATCGCTGTCACAGTACACACGATAAAATGACCCACTGTTGGTTTGATTTTGGGCCAGCGTCGTAGACGGTGGCCCAACATCAAACCAACAGTGGGCTAACGTCGCGAGTATGCTGGTATGTGGGCTTTTTCATTAGGCACCTATAGGCCTGTATATACTTTTGAGATAAAGAATATTTTGCACAGTTTGGGACCATAAAACCTCCATTTTCTGACAATCTAGATTTTTAACTATAAAATCTAGACATATTCTCATATTTACAGTAACAGCGATATAAAATCTGTGTAGTGGTGCGTATCAAGCTGCATGTGCACCGCAGCCTGTTCACACCGCTTGGCGTAAAAATACCGTTGATCATTGGGTTGGTATCGAGAACGCCATTAAAGGGACATGCCAAGGTCTAAAATCATCAAAATATCGGTGATTTTATTTTAGCACAATAATATGACCATATGATGTAAACATGTCCATAGACTAGAACTGCAAAAGTTTTTAATTTTTTGTGCTGCGCATTTATCAGTTGGGCTAGATATAGAGACGAAATTCTGATTTCTAATTATTGACAACCATGTCAAAAATAAGAAAGACGGGAATTTCGTCTCTAACTCGTAATTTAGCAGTTCTAGTCTACCCAGCAAACACAAAACATTTTTATAACATTTATACGCTGTATATATAATATAAAAATGTTTTGTCTTTGCTGGGTATGGACATGTTTACATCATATGGTCATATTATTAAGCTAAAATAAAATCACCGATTTTTTATGATTTTAGACCTGGGCATGTCCCTTTAAGCTCAGTTCGGTAAATAATGCTCTACTATTCTGCTCTGTAAATCAGAAAGGCTGGTGAAGTAAGCAGATACAGCCTTTTGGTAGACACGGCAGCATTGCTTGGTTCAAGACAGACGGGATCTTTGTGATAGATATTCACATGGGAAAGGGGTTGATAAATTTGTCAGGATGAACAAAAGAGACAGAGAGAGAAAGAGTAGACAATTAAAATTAGTTATGGTGAATCATTAGAAAAAAGCTGTCACAATACTATATTCTTAATAATTATCAAAATCACTGGGTGCAGGAAGTACCGCAGGTACCTAATAAACACAAAATATTTGTATAACATTTGTACAACGTCGGCCCAACGTCTTCAACGGACGTTGGTCCAACATTGTACAAATGTTATACACATGTTTTCTGTTTACTGGGTAAATGGGTAAGATGCACACTTAACCCTTTACCCGCTAAGCTTTTTATTTCATTTTTCACCCACATAAAGTTGTGCGTCGCTACTCGCCACCACGATCCCCAACTTGAAGTGGGTGAAAATTACTCATATTTGTCTAACTTGAGACCAAATATTCACTTCTTCACAATTCCTACTGATTGAGCATCAATTTATTTGAAAAATTGGATGGGCCAGGCCCCACCCACCCACCCCCCTATCCATTTTTTTTAAACATGTACACAAAAAAACACACATTAATTTGACAAGATCCCTAAGCCCTGCTTAGCGCTTATATTAGAGGGTATAAATGGCATTGATCATAAAATGTATAGTCTGTTAGTTTTGTGGTGAATTCCACCAGCCGTCAGCCACCTGACCTCCCGTACAGTCAAACATGGCCACATCCATATCCGTCCTCTCTATGCACTCGGAGTGCGCCAGGCGGGATCCAGACTCTCCGGGTCCCGTCTCCTTCACCACGTAATGATCCCACCAGTAATCCCCGGTGTCCCTCAGAGTGATGTCCAGGCTGGAGTTGGTGGCCGCCCGGATCTCCACTCCCGCGTCTGTCTGCGTGGTCAAATGGCGCCTGGCGACAAAAACAACATTCGTGGATTAAAACTGAAACGAAGGCTTAAAAAGTCATTGTTTTTTGAGCTACCGACAAAATTGTCATTTTACGTCATGTACCATTTATATTTCATTTCTGCGTATACAAACAGGTTTAACATGTGAAACTGTCAGTGTTCCTAAGCCACAACCACACTTAAACGTTTAATTATCCAGGCGGCGATTATCATGATTATTCGAAGTTGAAAAAGTAATTTATTTTTTTCACATTTAAATTTATGTTAATCCTTAACCCTTAAAGCGCTACATTAGTTATTTTAACTATTGCTCACTTGAAGTTGATCCACAACTTTATGTTGGTAAAAAATACTTACATCAACTCGAATGAAAACATATGCCAATCTAGCAAATTTACATGTACATTATCCCTTCACATTTTCATGTTTCAGGGACAAATAAAAAAACTGAAATCAGCACTTTAATTATATAATATTATACATTAACCTTATAACCATCAGTATAATTATATATATAACTGCTATATATATAGAGATAGATAAATTCAATTTGGCTCATAATTCACAGCAAAGCCCACAGCTTACTTGAGGGTGCAGTTGGCGACGTCTGGATGGGCCAGATTAAGACGCACTTGAACAGGCAAATTACCATACTCGGTGCCAGAAGGAGAATCTATTATGTACTCGGGACACTTGACTTGTATGCAGCTCAAGTACTCATTTTGGATCAATGATCCCATCTCTATTTCGTAGAAAGGCACCAAAGAAGCTGTGGAAGTTCCGAAATGCTGTTCCTGTCCGTTCTGAAGCAGGAAGCTCTCACCCACGATCTTGGTGTTTATTTCGTCCATCGACTGAGAAGATAATCGGATTATTTGATAAAAAAATGCGATTAACCCTTCACCCGCTAAGTTATCTAATTTATTTTTCACCCACTTGAAGTTGTGGGTCGCGGCAGCGAGACACAACTTCAAGTGGGTGAAAAATGCTTATATTTGTTTAATTTGAGACGAAACATTTGCACATAATAATGTTGATGATTAAACACTCATTTCATTCCCAATGACAGTAATTTAACCTGCTAATGTTACTAATAAAACAGATTAAAAACGAATTATATTATTGCCTTACTTAGCCCTCAAGGGGTTAACCCTTACAGCGCCGGGATCGACTTTAGTCGTCATAATCTGACATCAGATTCTGACGACTAAGAAGTCGATCCCCGCATTGTATCATGAGTAAAAATAATTATAATGGCCGTAGGCACATGACATATGTATTCAAATGAAGCAGAAAGAGCTAACTAAAACATTTATGATGATTTCAAGTTGAAAAAACCCTTTGGTCTCCGTGGTTTATACGAAAGTATTTCAGCGCTTTAACCCTTCAACCGCCAAATTATTCAATTTGAATTTTCACCCACTTGAAGTTGTGTCTCGCTGACGCGATCCACAACTTCAAGTGAGTGAAAATCATTCAGATTTGACAAAATAGAGGTCAACTCTTTTCAAATCTTGAAAATGTGGTACCTAATGTGCCAATAAAAAATGAAAACCCGAATATATGCGGCACCGGCGGTAAAGGGTTAAGGGTTTGATAAAATCAATATTTTTATCCACCATTTCCCCGCACGTAGACTCACCTGTATTCTCACCCTGACCATACAGGCCTTCCTCTGACTGTCTGCTGCGTCTTGGTACCAGCTCAACTTCCTGTGCGGCCGCGGCTCCACTGCGTTGAGAAGACCCACCTTCAGCGGTGGCACGACAAAACGAAAGGTGTAGAGATCCTCATGGTGCTTTGGACAGCCTTCCGGCGTCATCGTACGAAAAAATGGACCGACCTTGTCTGTAATGGCGGTCGCCTTGGGTGAATCCACTACAAATATATCGTGGTCACCGGACGGTCCCGCCAGGAAAGAAGCTCGACTGTTGTAGCTGAAACTGTAAGAAAACGCAAATATGGGAAGCCGCAGTTAACCCTTTCAGCGCGGGGACCGATGTTAGACGTCAGATTTTTACGTCTTTAGACCTCACATTCTGACGTCTATAGTCGATCCCCGCACTGGAAGAATTAAAAAGTGATAATAGCTGTAGACCCATAACATGAATATTTAAATGAAGCGGAAAGAGCGAAGACATTTGTGAAAATTTCAATTTGAAAAAAAACATTGGTTATTGGTTTATACGAAAATATTTCGGCGCTTTAAATGTTAACCCTATGTGATTGCCTATATATTTAGGCATATGAAATTTCTGTCAATAAGAAGCCGGGATTCTAAGGAGATAAGACGGAAATGGATATTTTTGAAATAAAAATCTAAATAATGATTTTGATTTAGAATTTTCTATAGGATAAGACTGCTGTGGTAAATGCGAGTCTCCTCTCGAAGATAGTGGCCCCAAAAACAGACCTTTTATAGACCAGAATACGACATTAAATAGTTTTAAAAACTATTAATGACATATTGAAGCTGTTTATAATTTGATTATATTTATTTTTTCCTTTGTTACTGGATCTCCAAATACTATGATTCAAGTAGCGTACCTTGACGGAAAATTTTGTTTGTCAGCGACTTTGCCAATTCCATACGCTGTATGACAGAATATTTCATGAGTGAAACCGCATGGTATTTGTATACATGCCCGTCCCCTATTGTTCGTCATACCATATTTACGCTCCAAATAGTGTCCGCTGTTTTGTTTTGTGTAAATAGTTACAATTTCTCCTGACACTGGTATCTGAAGGTCTTCATCTGAGTAAATATCAATGCCGATCATACACAAAGTTTCTCTCATAAAAGGCCGAGCCAAGCTGATATATGGTAATGGGTAAGGTATGGTACCTGTCCCGCGTACCAGACCAGAAGATGAAGACTGTATCCACTGTAGTACCCCCGCCTCATTCCAGTCACCAGCAGATGCATCCAAAGCCCATAGGGAACCTTCAGGCTCACCATTGTCATTGCTCACCATACCAAGATCTTTACTTTTCAACACAAAATCCACCTTAGAATTAACAAAGTATTTCACGGCTGATAGAACCACTATGCCATATGTCTGCAGAGGACGTGACTCGCCTTCTTCGTCATCGTACCTAAACACCCCAGGAGATCGACGCATGCTGCTAAACTCTCGAGGATCGAAGAAAACGTAATGAAGAGCGACATCATCATTCAACAGTCCTCCATCAACGTTCACTACAGACTGCGTTGGTAAGGTGACGTTGCCCACGCCATTGCTTCTGTATCCTTCCAGATGGATGGTTGTGGATTCGTTGTTAGAGACTGAGATCCGTATTGACTGAGTTGTGGACAAAGTTGGATCTACAGGTGTTAACACCACCAGTTGACGGATTTCATGGACACCTTCAGGTATGTCCAGAGTAAAACTCTGTGACAGGAAATCCTCGCTGGTGGGAAAAGACAACACCACTCGCCCTCCAACTGGAATAACTGAGAAGGTGAATTCACCTCCATTCCTGGTGGAGCTCTCATGGAAACCCTCCTGATCTTCATAAGTGAACACGGGGTACATGTTTGGAAGTAGCGGTGTTGGCATCCAGGAATTTTGCTGTGGAATCTTGAATGCTTGCCTCACAGTGCCAGATACGATCACCGACTCCTGCAGTTTGATTGCACGCGAACATTCAACGCAGCCACACTTTGTAACTTGGTAAAGCACGTAGCTAAATGCTGGACATTTGACCATGATAGGTTGTGTAGTGGCTGGTCCGCAGCATACCGTAATGTCCTTATTACCACCACCTTGATCGTCTCTGACACACGCTTGACCGGTACATTGACCTACGTCCACTGTACTGGTGCCTTTCTCATCCTTACACATCGCCGGTAAATGTATGAGTTTAGATGTAGGCTCGTTTTCACAGAATTCACTTGCAGATTCTGAAATATTAGCCCAAAACATGTTTCAACAACACATGGTGCAAATATCGAGTATCATAAACATAACAAATAATTAAGTGATATTGTAGGTATTGTAAGAAAATAATTAGAACTATTTGGCTCGCTCGTTTTGAACATATTCGTTCCAACATGAAGTGCTCATACGATGTTTCTCACATTTACATTATTCATTTTGATTTTGTGGTCAACATTATATTATATAAAACAGTATATATATCGTCCCCTTGGAGTTGGAAGGTGCTAAACTGCCACTTTACAAAGTGGCAGTTTACGCCTTCTAACTCCGAGGGGACCATATATAATATAAACTATTTTGCCCTCACGTTGCACGACCAGCGTGGTTGATAAGGAGTATGTCTTGCCAGCATCAGAAACAGCTCTACATCTGTAGCTACCCGAGTCATCAGATTGGACACTGGTCAACTCAAGTGTGTCACACAAACTACTTGTGCATCCACCATCAACCTGCTGACCATCCTTGAACCTAAAATGGAAGAGGATATGACACCATGATTGCCGTGTTACCAAATGTGGTACTTTATATGTAAATCTACGTCATAAAATGATTTTTTTCTGCAAAGATGAACAAGACACTGTCAACAACACCGGGTCAATGTCGATTTATTTTTCGAGTTTATTTACTAAGTGATGTGTAGAAATGTATCTGTTGTACAAATACATACCTCGTTTCTGACAAGATCGTTCCATTAGTCCTATTTAGGTGATATTTAATTGTACTTGTTTATTCGGTACATACTACAGTTTATCCAGTTACTCTTTGTTCAAAGCAGATGATAACATTAAAAGGGGTATGGTAAAATAAGGGTATCACGCACCATTCATAGCTGTGCACCAGAGGTGTTGCAGTAGCACTGCAGGTGAATGTGAACTTCCCTTTCGCGAGAACTGCACCACCCGCTGGCTCAGACTGGAACTGTGGTTTGACTAAAGAATAATATGGTATATAAAATGCGCTATGCTGGGATAAACATTTATTCGTCGATGATGAACTACTTACAAGCCCATACATGTAAATATTACATATAAAGTATGGTATCAGTTATTTAAGTATATATTTTCCATTCATACTCATCTTAGGATTTTAATATATTCAGTATCCCCATATATATCTATGTGGAATGTTTTCCTGCTATTCTACATAAAATAAATACTATACTGATCAGAAAATGACATATTTACTTTCAAATTTGCTTGCATGCTATAACATTACACAGCATGTTCTTGTATATTATTACATTAGAAACATACTCTTTCTTCACCAACAAATATACACCACAAAAAATAATGACAATATTATAATTTTTCTCACTCTTAACATTTTAAATGTGAACTTACCATTTTGGATGAGCTCTATCTGGGGTGTTAATCCGCCTGTAGATACCTGGTACCAATTCTGCGCGGTGTGGAATCCACCTTTCACAAAACTCAAGCTCGCATTCTCCACACAGACGTCACTTATCAGAAAGGCCCCTCTCGCATCAGTGTACGTCATTGGTTCCCACTCACGACCTGAACAAAATATTTATCATAGAAAACTTTTACATTTGCAATCCAAATAATATCAATGTGATACTTCCTTATAATAATTATTATTATAAAGACAGCTGAACACCGCCGTGCAAAGCCAAAAGGCAGCATCCGCTTACTTTACAAGTAAGCATACCGCCTAGTGCCTACATACCTTGTAGATAGACGGCTACGTTTCCTACAGGTCGAGTGGTTCCTTGGATGACGACACCACCCCTGATGTTAGAATCCACACATTTACAAACGGAGCAGCTGGCCGTCAGAGTACCGCCAGAAGGACACAATCTACCACAATCTGTCAATCCAAGATGGTGGATAGTAAATATTTAAACTTGACAACGCTGAATTACTTTTGTATAAATCATGGATACCAAAGGGTTTATTTCAATTTTAAATCATCAATAATGCCTTTGTGATCTCTTTCTGCTTCATTTGAATACCTATGTTATGAGTCCACGACCATTATAAATATTTTAATTCTTTTAGTGCGGGGACCGTCCTTATACGTCAATATACGACGTCTACATACTGTCGCCTCGGTGCTAAAGGATCTTATCTAACGAGTGTCAGATAGGATCCTTTATCTCCGAAGCGACGATACGTCAGACTATGTTATTGGGAATGAAATGAATGTTTAAGCATCACGATTTGCAAATCTTTGGTCTCAATTTAAGCAAATATGAGTAATTTTCACCCACTTGAGGTTGTGAGACACAACTACAAGTGGGTGACAAAAGACAAAATTAAGAGATGGATGGCGATGACACTGTAATCCAGACACCGAATTCGAACTTGCAGTATATGAACCCTAACGGTTTGAGGTGGGGAACGCTACCTCTCAGTCATGTAGGCTCCCCACAATTTTGAACCTTCGTTAGATTCATGAACACTGAGAGCTAGGAACTTAAAGTGGGTGAAAATTACCAATATTTGTTTAATTTGATGCAAATCTAGATGTTTAAACACACATTTCGTTCCCAATAACAGTGATTTAATCGGCTAAGAAAATGGAATAAAGACGACTAGAGTTGTGATATGATTATATAATATATAACGGTGTGATGTTTAGAGTAGGGCGGGCGGTTAAGACCAAACACTCTAAGTATTCTAGGTGTCTTCTCACCAGGACAATCCCAGTTAGCACAGGATCGATTTTGTGACTGTGCTCCGGCACAGGTACGTCCCCGCTCGTTCGGAGGTGGATCATTGCACATCCTCTCTCTGTATTGTACGCCTCCCGAACATGTGACAGAACATGATGTCCATGGTCTCCAAACGCTCCATCCTCCATCTACAACTACCCCATCTAAAAAAGCAAAAGCATGCTGAAATGATCATAGGGTTATAGGTGTTTACTTCGGACATGCAGGACGTTACAGCGACGTTAAATCAACGTTACACATACAACGTAACCATGCATGTTTGGTAGGCCTGCACACGAACTGCATGTGGCGCAGCCCATACGCTGAATACATGTAGACCTACATTGCACATGCATTGCATATTATCGTATGCCCAGAAAAAAACCCCACGAAATATAACACTGTGGTTTAATGCTATTGTTACCACTAAACCAACAGTGTTACAATTTCTCGTGTTTTTTTCTGGGCATACGATACAATATGCAATGCATGTATATGCAATCTACGTATGAGCTGCGCCAGCGTCGTTTGGTTTAATGTCTCATGTTTGGTGGGTAGTGCGTAGCAAATATTTCCAATGACGCACTGTACGTATTAATAAACAAAATAAAGTTTTGACTCTGCGTACCTATACTATTATTTATTAATTCCAGAAAATAACGTTTGAATTATCTTTTGTTTGTCATTTCAGCCAAACAAATAATGGACTTTAACTTGTGTCGTGGTGTTCTATTATCAAAACTGTTTATTGCAATTGACTGATTGGCCCCCAAAACCTGCACAATTATCACATACACTCCGCATAAGACATAGACAGTCTAATTGACTATAACACAAATTTTATGACATTTCCGCGCCATTTTACATGATAACGCTATTCTACCGTGTAAGGCTAAAAAGGAAGTATCTTCTTACTTTACAGGTAAGCAGATACCTTCGGCTTTTCAGATCAGCATCCCTGCAAACACGAACACGACACGATTTCTGAATGCCGGCTTTGCGTTCGCCCAACAATCGGATAGCTAAATAAAGAGAGAGGTAATTATTTCCCTCAAACACGAGACATTTACCCAATGCTGTTTCAATGTTGGACCGGCGTCGAAGACGGTGGACAAACATTGAAAAAGCATTGGGTGAACGTCTCGTGTTTGCTGAGTTCTTACTAACCGTTAGCACTACTGGATTTAGTGGACACCACAACCACAGCTATAATGACGACCAGGATGACGATGATTGCCACTGCCACAATGCCTAGTATCAGGGGACTGCAGCGTCTACTTCTACCTCCTCCACCACTAGAACCATCACCAGGTGAGAACGAGGAAATAGTCATACTGATATCATCCGATAAGCCGCTCCTCTACCCGCTGCTCCTCCTAAAAAATACTAACACATTGTTCCGCATAGCCAAAAGGCGGTATCTGCTTACTTGTAAAGTAATCAGATACTGCTCTTTGGCTTTGCTCAAATCACTCTCTCTGCATTATTATAGGTCTATTTATTTTTATATCCATCCAAAAGATATTTAAGACAATAATATAGAAGATTAATTTTGTAAAAAATAATTAAAATAATCTCATTTATGAGACATAGGCCTACATTATAAATCTTTTTAGTCATATTCAATATTGTCATTTAAAAAATGTGCATTTGCATCTTCAGAGACGAACTTAGAGTCAGAATGAAAAGTAAATTGTGAAAAAATTCACATTGTTCTCCTGATAGTGAGCATCGCCAAGGAAAATAAAAATTTATGTAGTAATTACAATACCTTACAGTTGTGATCAATTACATTTTCTAGCGTTATTCCTCACTGATACATGTAGACATTTCAACTGTGTCTTGTAGGCTTGTATTATTATGCCTGGCTTATCGACAGCTGTGGGGCAATTACCGTGACAATCAAAACAATAATTATAAGGGTTTTTTCACAAATTTTGTGGAAGTTGCCTTTTAAGAGCTTTTGATTAAGATGTCTACATTGATTGTATGTTTAAGTGACTTTATTACTGAGATTATAATATTAAAAAACATATGAAAGTGATTTAGATATAATACTCACGCTATGAACTGGAAACAATGACCAGGCAATTATGCCAGTAATACACTGTAGCCCACACTGCACCAGGATTTTAGAGCGACCCCTCGTTTCTAGAGATATAACACCCCTTGATCGCTTAAGGTTCTCCGTGTTCCCACCCAGTTGTTTGAGCGTTTTTTTTGCATTTGGATAGTTCAGTGGTGAAACACTACCAGTTATATGTTACAAATAGACATACCTGGTGGCTGCCGAATTGCAGATTCAAATAAAAATAAAAATTATGATATGTTATATGATATGATATGTTATACCAAATATTTAATAATCGATCTCAGAACGTATAAACTGCGTCCTGTTTAGATTTAGATGGAAAGGTCATCTGTGGCATTATTGTGATGGTTGTGATATTGCATTTTCTATATTAGTGCATTTGTACCACCCTATAGTAATTTAGGTAGGCCTAATTTAAATTTTCCTGAAGAAAACATGCATTTAGATCTTTACAATATGATTTATCTGAAACAAGGAGCGCTAATACGAACATATGAATGATAAGAAGTACAACCAAATAGCGACATTCCAGCAAACGTGAGACGTTGGCACAACGTTAGTTTACTGTTGGGCCAACGTCGTGGCCCAACAGTAAACCAACATTGGGCCAACGTCTCATGTTTGCTGGGATACGGATAAAATGTGTTGTCTCAATAACGCTGTAACATGCGCCGCGGTATCAGATTCTCTCTCGTCATTTCATATATTTATTCAAATGTGAGTAGATATCAGATCCACCACGCCCCGACCCGAGATACCGTGGTACTGTCGTACCGCAAAATAGCAAATTTTACACAATAGGGACCTACACGTTTTTAACGAGATGTCGATTAATAGGCCTACACCAAATGTTATCACGCCATAACCCTGGTTATTCAAAATGGGGGCATCACATGGCAAGCCATGTTTATCACAGTCGGGGCGTGGTGGATCGGATCCACTATGTATGTGTATAACCCTGAAAAGCAAGAAATATGTATAATATATCTTTCCACCAGAAATTGCGCACTGTCCTTTAGTCTAACAAGGTTTGGCTTTAAATCCTTTCTGTAGGCATATGCTAATACTGAGCCGCCTCGATTGTGTTCATGACGTAAATTTAGGTTTTTAACACGGCTATGTAAATAATTTTGTTTGAAGCTAGGCAGCCACATCAGGAGGTAATATAATTAAAACCCCGATATACCATGCCGTTGGATATGAAAGGGTGCATCTGCCACTTTGTCAAGTGGCAGATACACCCTTTCATATCCAAGGGGAGTATATATGTATTAATAACATGATATGATATATGGTGGAGTTGTCGTCACCAGTGTATAGGGATCATTGGTTATCACACTTGAAATCTCTGACAGTCGTTATAGTAGGCCTACTGTTGACTGTAATTATCATCCTTGGTGGGACTCAACTGACAGAATACATCCGGGATGATCATTCCACGTTACACTACGTACCTAGCAAACACGAAACGTTGACTCAATATTGGTTCAACGTCTGGTGTTTGCTGGAGACACATGGATCGGTTGTTTTGTTTAACCCTTTAACCGCCAAATTTATCATTCAATCTGAATTTTCACTCACTTGAAGTTGTGTCTCGCTGCCGCGATCCACAAATTCAAGTGAGTGAAAATTATTCAGATTTGATCAAATGGAGGTCATCTGTTTTGAAATATTACTGATTGATGTGACATTTTATCTTTACCATGTTTAAAAGGTGGTACTTAATGAGCTATTAAAAAAATAGAACGCGAATATATGCGACACCGGCGGTTAAAGGGTTAACCCTTCCACCGCTAATCTTGACTAAAATAGTTTAAATTCAGTTTTTATTTGCCTACAGTTACTGTTATTGTGGATGAAATATGTGTGTAAGCATCAAGATTTGCAAATGTTTGGACTCAAATTGCACAGATAATTATGTGTAATTTTCCACTCACTTGAAGTTGTGGGTCGCGGCAGCGAGCCACAAATTCACGTGGGTGAAAATTAAAATTAGACAACTTAGCGTGTAGAGGGTTAATGTTGAGGCGGCGTAACTAGTCATCATTATGCCCACTATTTAGTTCAATTATCAAACAAAATGTACACACTAAAAACATAGGTGGGTGAATATACAATTTAAGGGGTCTTTCAATCTGTATTTTTGAAAAAAAATAAGTCGCTTCAAATTATATATAATGGGGTCAAATATTGAGGGTAGGGTCTATGTGATACACATTTAAAATATCAGAGCTTAATCTCAAACACATTTATAAAAAAATATGTGTTCTTGTGAAGGACCGTAAAAATAAAATGTCAACTCAGCAACGAATTATATATATATATTTGATCATTTTCAAATTTTAAAGATCATAAATTGCTTTGTATGATAGTTTAATGATATGTTAGTAGTTATAACTTTTTTTGAAAAAAAAATTGCTAAGACAGAACAGTGATTTTATTGTGAAATTATATAGTTGCTGAGTTGACATTATCGTTTCTGAGTTGACAAAGCACGATAATTGCACGTAAAAGTCATATTTTAAGCGCATCTACGAGATCTCTAAACACTTGAGCCCCATTTTCTAAAAAAAAAAATTGGTTTATCATTATAAAGACAAAAAAGAAATGGGATCATAACAAGCCTAATTTGAAAATGTATTTCGGAGGCCATTGTACAATACATACATGCCAATATAATGAGGGTAAATTTGATTTAGAAATTTAACTAAGTGTTATTTGTAGTTTTTTTTATGTAAACAACTTCTAAAATACTCTCTCACTCTAATTCAATCAAAAGCAGCTTCTTTTCAACTGCATTTCACATTGACAGAGTTAAAATTTCAGTTTTAATTACAAAAAGGGGGACAGAAAGCTGAATTCAGTAAACTCAGCAACGTTTTTGTTTTCAACTCAGAAACGTTTTTTCATTGTTGTAAAAATGTCTACATAAGCGAATACTCTCTCAGTCTAATTTAATTTAAAACATATTTTTTAATTGCATTTCACATTTATAGAGTTACGTTTTTAGTCTTAATTACATTAGTGAGACAGAAAGCTAAGTTTGGTCAACTCAGCAACGTTTCTGAGTTGAGTGATCAACTCATAAACGTTGCTGAGTTGATCGAAATAATAATGTTGCTGAGTTGAATACGGACAACATAAAACGATCTTTAATGTATTTAAAATAGATGTATCATTGCCCACCGATGCGGTAGGGGGATGGCCATCATTATCAAGCACTTTGTTCAGTTTAACATGTTTTCAATGATTTTTTGCTAAATTATGAGCGTTTCTGAGTTGACACAAAAATTGAATACGCTTCAGGGGTGATTGTTTTGGTTATAAAATAGTAGTTCAGATTGAATGTTTACAAATATTTCACCTACCTCAAAATATTGGGACTTTGCAGCTGTCTCTGCATATATCAAAGTAATTGAATGGTATCACACCACAATTTGAGGAGTTTAGATAACACTGGCGTTGCTGAGTTGACCGGTTTACATGAGACAGCTAAAAAGCCTCAGTAAATGTATCCTTGGCAACTTTTAATATTGAGTTCATGTCTGTATATGAATAAATTCCGTTGAACATAACAATTGCGCTACAAAATAACTCGGGGTTAAGTTATTTTCAAGAGATCTTCCACGTTAACACAGTCTATGTTTCAGGTGTTAGATATTGGGAGACATTGCATTTGTGTACAAATTCGTGTATTTTAGCACATTGCATTTTGAATAAAAAAATATTCGTCAGAGATATTGAATTATTTTTTTTTCTCAGTTTATCGTATTGCCCATAGGACAATATTAAAAAATTTCGGACCCACACAATGCATAAATTAGCTCAGAATAGCCAAAAGACACTAAATGACCCTTAAATTGTATATTCACCCAGGTATAGAGAGAGGGACGTGGCGCAATGGTTAGGGCGCGGCGATTTGCCAATGTCACTGCCTATTTCGAACCCCGCTTGGTGCAGGATTTTCAGACATATATCATGTTTCTCGCTTCTTAATATTGGGACGTTGTTTCGACGTTGTGTTATATGGCAAGACACTTTAGCGTCACATGCTTTTCTCTACGCAGGCGTGAATGAGTACTTGAGATGACAGAGATTGCAACGTATATGATAAAATTAATGTGCTGAAATGGCTGCAGGACGGTATGTTTCTCTGTGGAGTCGAAATGGCACACAAATGAAGAGGTCCAGTGAACAGGGGGTAAAACGTTAAGTCGACCGATGCGTCTTCAGACTTGATAACTTGCAACTTTGCCTTTAAACAGTCTTTCTATCTGAGGCTAAGATGAAAATTGCCGAAGTTATTGAGGAAAATAGTCTTTTCATTACCCTTGCGATAGGAAACGTGATTTTCCGGCAGTAAAGGTCATTTAAGTGCATTATGATACGCTGAAACAGTGCAACTCGTTGATTAAATGAATTAGGTACAGATGATGACGTGAGGGTGGGGTGATAGGCATGGTGAGTTATTGAGAGTGTTTTCCTTCACTCGCCCGATAAGGGGTTCTGGACATGTCTAGGGTATTAACCACCAGACATGCCCAGACGTCCAGCGACGTGTATTTAGCTAAACAAAACACAGCTCTGTTATCCTCGGGTAAGATAGTCCCAAGAGTAACAATAATTAAGGGTAACTCCATTATTTTCTACGTGAGAAACCAAATGTCTAACGCCCTATTGTCTGATTTTTTCAAGGCCCTACCACGGCCAACACCACTGCTGCACTGATGCGGGACCTGCATTGGCACCACTGTTGAGAAACCAGGATACTCATAGAGGCTGCAGCTCCCCTTGGATAATCGCTGTAGTCTATGCGTCTGTACCATGCCATACATCATGCAACAGGAGTAGATCTCTATGACCCTACTAGTAGTATCCAGTCAACATGCTGAAGAGTGTGGTCGTCACATTATAAATATTATTGATCAGTGAAGCGAAACGACTAATCTGCTTTAAATTATTTGACTGTATACTGTGCACCACACCGGGTCTGTTCCTGAAACGTGGTTAGTTGATTAGCTCCATAATTTCTATTAAAAATGAATACAGGTAAAACAAGAGCCTGGGTTGCTGAATTTAGTATTAAACTATATTGCACAATAAACCGTTTTTAAAATGTGATTGATCTGCATGTATCAAATAAGAAAACACTATGCCTTTCTAGAATCACAGAAAGTCTCCGACAGTGTCTGGAGAATAGGGTTGTGGGAAAATAGTCAAAAATGATATTTATGAGGTCTTAAAAAAATAGACCGTTTATAATTTACAATGAACTATAACTGTTAATATTATAAACTTGACCATATTCACCACTATTCCCATGTCATAGCAGCATTGCATATTAAGTGTCGTATCGTATAGCCTATACTCCATTTTTTACAATTACTTTCCTTGTTATAATAAAAATTCTATTCCATTTTGTACAATCACTTTCCTTGGGAAATTGAACAATTATATTTTATTATGTGCGATACTATATATTTAAAAAGTAAATACAAGTAATATGTTTTCATCACCTTGGCTAGGATTTGTAAAATACACACGCTTGATAAACATACACTGAGCACAGTGTATGTTGTCCTCCCAGCTAGACACCGATGACACAATAAATTGCCGATAGCACGCCACGCTAGGTGTCTATCGATCTGCACACACCCGAAGTACAACTCTATGAGATGTTGGGAGTTCTCTCAAATGATAACGAGGCTGTCGGCCCGAATTGTGAGACGATATAGAAGTGTATATGGTCGGGACACTTAGCACTGTAGGGGGTGTAGATCAACATGGGCCATGTAATATTTGCCTGTCGCAAACTTTTCCGTCTTATAAACAACTCACACTAAATGTCAAGTATTGCAATACATCAATATCACCACGAGTGGTCAATAAATACAAAACTTAATTAGCACTGTGACGTATTTTAAGGCAGATCTGAATTTGTTTTTTAATAGTTGAAATTATTGGTTTAAGGTATTAAGTTTCACAAATTTAAGACATCAAAACCATCAAAATATATGATATCCGGGCCTCGTATCCAAGATCAGTAGGCTTATTTGGAACACGGAGATTTACGGGGCTGATCTTCAGTTTTGAGTGAAACGTAGCATTTGCCTTCATTATAACTGATAATTCATTTAATTTTGATTTAATAATTGAATTTGATATTACATCCAAAACTATATCATAATGAGAAGAGTACAGTGATGATTGCGCCTACGTTGCCAAAATAAAAGCTAGCATTAAAGTGTCTTTTTACTTGCATGCGCACCCAATCTCATATTTTTAACATGCGGGCCCAAATTTTCAAGCAATATGCGTATGCGATTGGGGCCTGAAATAAAGTATAAGTTTTTTTATGACACAACCACAAGAAAATAATACTATGTAAATTACACATCATAGGACATACACTCCATGGTTATCAGTTATCACAAACTACAATTCTAACAAAGTGACATTTATAATGTGTGATGGCAATTCGCTTCGTATTATAATTTATTTCCGTGTGGGAATTGTATTGGTAGCGCGCGGCATTCGGCTTAGCCTATGACCTAACGAATATTTCAACTATAATTTATGCACAAATTGTCAGTGGTTGATTTCGTCCAGGCCTGCTTATCAAGAACCTCTGACCTGCCGGATTTCCTATTGGTAGTTGCTTCATTCGCCTGACCCTATTGCGTCACGAAGAATTGAACTATAATGTATGCATAGATTTTAATTTGTGGAGAACAGTCGCGGTACTTCAGCAAAGCCTACCCTAGCTGGTACATTGGGCGTTGCTAAAAATTTTACAGGCCTGCTCTGATCGTGATCGCCGGACAAACCCCCTTCCCCATCTCCCGGGTGCCAGGTCAGCCGGGATTTGACCCACCCCTCCTCGTGCGGTCGCCAGTCCTTGCAGAGGTGTTAGAGGGAGGCTCTGGAGCAGGGCACAACGCCGCGCCTGCCCCCCCTCCCCATGGCTCAGCCTAAACCACATGATGCCACTCTCAGGCTGAATCACACATGTCACGCGCATACTCAAACCACATGATGCCACTTGCAGGCTAAATCACAGAATGTCACTTGCATGCTAAATAAGAGGTATGTCCCAACGACGATTGGCTTTTAACGTTTTATTATCATTTAAAAATATTATCCTTCAGTTATGCCCTCATTGTCAAGAATTAAAAAAATCCACTTTTACAATCGATCTTTTCATACCCATAATTAGGATGGGGATCGCATCAGTGTCCACACGAAATATCAGTGGAAATTTATTGGCGATTAGGCTAGTAAATATTGCTTTATGTCGCCTTGTGCACATATCTATCATCGTAATATTGCGGCCGAAGGAAACCTAAGATGAGAAATATCAAATGACTACAATAGTTTTATATGGTGGATTTTTTGCAGTTCAGAAGAAGTTACAACTTTGAATTATCTTTCATGCACTGGTCAATAATATGTTCAAATGATTTTCGTCAACAACTTTGTGTTTCACATGTATTGGCCTTCTGCTGCTGTAAACATAGTGTCTTGGATATAGCAAGTATATATTATACATCCTCCTCGGATATAGTTAGACCATCGTTGCGTAACATGTGTTATTTTCCTAAATGTAAAATGTTCAATTTATTACTTGGCGCATATAGAAATAATCTTTTTTCGTTCTGCTATAGCTGTGATGTTTATCTCACCATGTAGGCTACAGTGTAGTAGATCTAGGCTTGATGAAACAAATGTCTCTATGCTATTATTCATGTTGTTTAAAATATAGGCGAAGACGATTATTTGTATAGATGACCCATGCATTTATTCCTTAACATCATAGGTCTTTGAATGTATTTGGTGGTAAAAAAAATCTTATAAACACAAACTGTCAGATAAACCTACGGATTTGAACATACATGTATTTGCTAACTAGTTGAATAATGTGATCATAGTCCTAGGCCTGGTAACGGTATTGAGTTATTTGTATTCATTTTACGGATGGATCACTTAGCGCAGAACTAATTACAGCAGCTGGATCGTTGTGCTTCACTATTAGTTAACCATAATATTTACAGTGCGACGGACCCTGTATTCCTGTAACATCCTGGTAAAACAGTAAGCATTGTATGTTTTTGTTTAGTTTTTGTTTAAGAAAGAGAAAAAATAAAAATGCAGGACTCACTTAGAAATCGGGGAGGGGGATACATATATGGTGTATTGTAGGCCTAACCCTTGCCATGATCGGTCTCATGTCATTAACCCTTGTGCTGCTGATTTTTTTGTTTCTGTTTTTTTTATTCATGTCAAACCGAAATTGCAAACACAATTGATTCCAGTATCAAATGACGAGAAATATTTCTATATATAAAGAAATATATATATACATTTCCAAAATTAAATTATTTAAATGACTGAGCATCTTTCACAAAATATTTTATAGGCCAGTGACATATTTAAAGGGACTGGCCCAGGCTAAAATCATCCAAAAATCGGTGATTTTATTTGGGGTTCTTAATATGACCATATGATGTAAACATGTCCATACTCTAGAACTGCAAAGTTTTTTAATTTTTGTGCTGCGCATTCACCAATTAGGCTAGATATAGAGACGAAATTCCTGATTTCTAATTATTGACAACCATGTCAAAAATAGGAAATGTGGGAATTTCGTGTCTATATCTAGCCTAACTGGTGAATGCGCAGCACAAAAATTATAAAAATTTGCACTTCTAGTCTATGTACATGTTTACATCATATGGTCATATTAAGAACCCGAAATAAAATCACCGATTTTTGGATGATTTTAGCCTGGGCCAGTCCCTTTAATATAAAACTAGCTGGAAACCATATAGGGCCTATATATGCCCACGGGTCTAGCAGTACGAGCGTTAAACTGTATACAGAAGACCATAAAAAAATAAAAGAATTTATGAGTGAATTGACAAAAATATATAGCTTTTTTTATCCCCAGCGTTTTTTCATTATACATGTAGGCCTAAATGTTAACTTGTACTGTTATTTTTATATATGTATGCGGACTATATCTAAAATATAAAATGATGATCTATATACTAGCATATATATTTATCATCTTTGACGTAGGGCATATCACTCATATAATCCTTTTTGTTGTTGACTCGGCTCTGTTGATGGATGTGGATCAATGGTCGTACTTGTAGATGAAAGTTTTCTCAAACTGAAACCTCGTGACACCTAGCGAATGTGATGTGAACTAAAATTCAGTAACAAGTGAACTGTCAATCATTTTGATGATTAATATTATCTAAAACGGTATTGTTTTATTATTTTCACGGGTGTATGGAAAACAATTAATAAATACAAAAGAGTACTACCTGATACCGTAGATTATTTTAATGACATGCGTCAACAAGCATGTCTTTTAGATCGAGACTCGCTAACTCGTTTGATGAATTTTGTTCAGTGAGCGATAATATAGGCTTTTAACATTTACCACCCATTACAGTCTTTGCAGACCTGACTGTTGACCGTTATCGTCTGTTGGCTCTTCATTATATAGAGCTATATGCTCCTCTAATATGAATAGGCATGCCTAAAAAGCGAGCGGAAATTATTCTGAACTAAAGTAGGGGCTCATGTAATGAGATAGACCATACTCCATAGCCTATGCCTACAATATGTATTAACACTAACAGTTAGTCAATGTAACGTGAAGAGAACGTGTAGGCTAACAAATGGCGGGCCCTGCCGCAGGGTGTTAAGGGATCCATATATTGTCGGAAGGCCCAAGCCGCCCACTTGCTAGCTAGTTAAAGTCTATAGTATTTAATGACATGCGTCAACAAGCATGTCTTTTAGATCGAGACTCGCTAACTCGTTTGATGAATTTTGTTCAGTGAGCGATAATATAGGCTTTTAACATTTACCACCCATTACAGTCTTTGCAGACCTGACTGTTGACCGTTATCGTCTGTTGGCTCTTCATTATATAGAGCTATATGCTCCTCTAATATGAATAGGCATGCCTAAAAAGCGAGCGGAAATTATTCTGAACTAAAGTAGGGGCTCATGTAATGAGATAGACCATACTCCATAGCCTATGCCTACAATATGTATTAACACTAACAGTTAGTCAATGTAACGTGAAGAGAACGTGTAGGCTAACAAATGGCGGGCCCTGCCGCAGGGTGTTAAGGGATCCATATATTGTCGGAAGGCCCAAGCCGCCCACTTGCTAGCTAGTTAAAGTCTATAGTATACCAAACAAAAAAGAAACATTGGGCCCAGGTGGGACACTGAGTTCAGTTAGATTATTAATTTACACTACTATTTACAGGATTGTAGTGTTATCAAAATCGTCAATGTTTAAAAAGGCGAAAAATGAATCTGATTGTAACAGTGTTGAAACTGCCCAGCCCGGGGACCGAACCACCAACCCTGGCATTGTGATGCCTGAGTGCTACGCATCTAGCCAAAGAGTCGACTTATTGGCCAGAGTAGTAATCACTCCAGTCCACCATACACACACCCGGCTACATACTCCCCTCTCAAATATATGCTCGTCCCCGAGCAGCCTTCAACACACTCGTGGGTTAACTTCTCCTGCCTGCCTTTTACCGCAACCCTATCCCCAGTGTTCTGTACTGAGGTCAGGCCTATTGGTACTGCATTACCGGTAAGGAGAACCGTTATTGGGCGCCAATGTAACAGTGTTGAAACTGCCCAGCCCGGGGACCGAACCACCAACCCTGGCATCGTGATGCCTGAGCGCTACGAATCAAGCCTTGGTGGGGTACGCAGTACCAGATCCTCTGCTTCAGGGCGACAAGGACTGACAGGAGCAACTTGTTGCGGCTCCTCCACTGCATCAACATATGCAGCTGGGGGGTCCAAGACCTGAACAGGTTCTGGCACTGGTGCATCATCCGGAGGACTAGGCCTCAACGGACTTCTTTGTCTCTGTATCCGAGGTTCCTGAGGCACACGCGCAGGATGAGGACGAAGAACTGGTCCATGGAAATCATCTTCGGACTCGTCCGACGAGTTGTCTTGGGACTTTGCAGCTGGCTGGATGTTGGTAACCACTCCAATGGCAGGTGCCGGGCGAGGATTAACCTTGGCCCGAACCGGAGGCTCAGAAGGAGGCGCAGGAATGCTGTCTAATAATAGCAACAGATTCCTGTGAAGCACACGTTGCTTCCTGCCTCTACGTCGGTCTTCTGGCTCCACCCTGTAAACTGGCATATCAGGGTTGGGTCTGTCTACAACAACATAGACATCATCCTGCCACTTGTCAGCCAATTTCTGCTTCCCGCGCAAACCTACGTTGCGCACGAGAACGCGATCTCCCCACTGAAGTGACGTGCCTCTAACTTTTTGGTTGTATGATGCTTGCTGGTATTCCTGAGACTTAGCTACGTTAGCTGCAGCCAGCGAGTAGGCATACTCTAGCTGACCCTTCAGTCCCTTGATGTAATCCGGATAGGACTCCTCATTGTTCTCCTCCTTCCGGCGGAATACCAAATCCACAGGTAACCGTGGGTTCCTGCCAAACATCAGATGGAACGGCGAATACCCTGTCGACTCATGCCGAGTACAATTGTAGGCATGTACCAGTGATGGAACGTACTTCTTCCAGTTCGCCTTCTGATCAGGGTCGAGAGTGCCAAGCATGTCTAGAAGGGTGCGATTGAACCTTTCCACCTGTCCATTGCCCATCGCGTGATACAGTGTGGAGTGAGACTTCTCCACCTGGGCGAGCTTGCATAAATGGCTGATGATTCTACTTTCGAAGTTACGACCCTGGTCGCTGTGAATGCGAGCCGCAAATCCATAATGGACTACGGAGTTGTCGAACAGGACTTGTGCAGTAGTTTTCGCCGTCTGATTCTTCGTAGGGAATGCTTGCGCATACCTAGTGAAGTGATCAGTCACAACCAGAATATTCTCTATGCCACCTTTAGACGGTTCTAACGAGAGAAAGTCAACACACACCATCTCCAGAGGGTGAGTGGTGGTAATGTTGACGAGAGAAGCACGAGGTGGTAATGATTTACGTCGTATACAACGTCCGCACCTCGCCACATGGCTAGCTGTATCAGCTGACATGCCTATCCAATAGAACCTATCGCGTAATAGCGACAGAGTTCTATCTCTGCCTAAATGACCGACATCATCATGGCAACCCTTAAGTGCGCGGCCATGATAATCAGCAGGCAACACCATAGGATAGGTCATAGAGCCTTTGATCTCCCTCTGGCGGCACAGGATATTGTCACGCAAACATAAACGTTTGCGGTGGCGCCACAACTTCTTAGCAAGAATTCTCTCCTCACCATCTAAAATACTGCCTTCCAGTAACTTGAAGATACAGAGTAGTACTGGATCTTGCCGTTGGACAGCGGACCAATCAACAAGCTCTGGTTCAGAAGAACCGAGAGTGACAGCGACATCATGGGCGTCAGCAAGAAGCTGACCACTGAACCCGGAAAGAAATGGAACGTCAACTTGGATGGACCCCAAAACAGCATCAACTATGTCAGATGACGCATTGACCGGCACGTCACCAGGCCAAATTATGCGAGACAGGGGATCCGCATCCAAGTTTAGCTTCCCTGAGCGGTAGCAAATGCTGAAATGATAGTTGGCTAGTTCAGCAACCCATCGATGTCCGGCGGCATCTAATTTTGCCGATCCTAAGACATAAGTCAGAGGATTATTATCAGTGTAAGCTGTGAACACAGAACCCAGAAGGTAGTCGGAAAATTTCTCCGTCACAGCCCACTTGAGAGCTAAGAATTCCTGCTTGTGGACAGGGTAATTCTTCTCTGAAGGTTTAAGTCGCCGACTGGCATAGGCGATCACTCGATCTTTCCCGTCCTGCTCCTGATAGAGCACAGCACTTAACCCTTCCATACTAGCGTCGGTATAAAGCTTAAAGGGTTTGGTGTAATCTGCGAACCCAAGCACAGGTGTAGAAGTACACAGATTAATCAGCTCGTCGAAAGACTTCTGCTGATCTGGGCCCCATTGCAAAGGAACTGCCTTGCGGCGTTGACCCTTCCGCAATGTCTGAACTCCTGTCTAATGGAGCGCGTCATGAAGCGGACGAGCTACCTTAGAAAACTGAGGTATGAACCTTCGGTAAAATCCAACGTAACCGAGTAGACTTTAAAGCTCTTGAGCGGTAGTGGGTACGGGCCAGTTCTTCACGGCGCTGACCTTGTCAGGGTCGGTTCCCACTCCTTCATCGGAAATAACATGTCCGAGATACTTAATTGATCTCTGGAAAAGGACACATTTAGAAGGCGATAATTTCAATCCCTTCTCGCGCAGTCTGTTAAACACTGCTTCTAGTCTTTCCAGATGTTGCTCATAGGTCTCGCTGAAAATTATGATGTCATCGAGGTAAAGGAGGCAGGTGGACAGATGTAAATCACCCATGCACGACTCAAGAAGTCTTTGAAATGTCGCCGGAGCGTTGGTCAAACCAAAAGGCATCCGGTTACATTAAAAAAACCTGAGCTGACCTACAGTGAATGCCGTCTTCTCCTTATCCTCTTCGGCCAACTCTACTTGCCAGTATGCGCTCTTGAGGTCTAGGGTGCTAAAATATTTGGCACCACTAAGCGCATCGAATGTATCATCGATAAGTGGCAAGGCATACGCGTCACGGACAGTCAACGTATTCAGGCGACGAAGGTCAATACAGAACCTGAGACTGCCGTTCTTCTTTTTCACCAACACGACATTAGAACTATAAGAGCTATGCGAGCGACGAATCACGCCAAGATCAAGCATCTCCTGCAGATGATTACGGACCTCTTCAATCATCTGAGGGGGAATTCGGCGTGGACGCTCCTTGAAAGGGTGATCATCGGTGAGACGAATCCGATGAACAGCATCTTTCGCATGACCAAGATCTAAGTCGTGTTGCGTAAAAACATCACCGTAAGATTGTATAACAGCCTTCACCTCCGATATCTGTTTTTGATCAAGATGTCTACTCAGACAGTCCTCAAAAGATGACACATTTTTATCATCAACTACTGGTGTGGACTGAGTCGGTCGAATTGAAGAATCACCGTTGACATCCCGATCATATTCCTGTCTCCTGGGAATTACAGATACCTGGTGAAGGTCGCAAAGGCAGGTTTTACTCGGGATGGTGACATCATGAAGAGCGGAATTCACAATCTCGACTGCGACGCGTTCAGATTTACCAGGATGCAGGTGACGAAGACCTGGGGTTACCAACAGTCCTCCTGGTAAACGCTCAACTGCCGACTCTTCCAGTATGACGTTCATCCTCATACACGCACCAAAAGCTGCACGGGTAAGACCACTGACTACAATCTTACCACGAGCGGGAACAGTAATAGCTTTGGTGGTCTTCACCTGACCTATGCTGCCAGAAATAGCATTCAATTTCTCCTGGCCAGCTAAAGCTCTGAGAGCTAGCTGCCAAACACTGGGGAGGTCACTATCAATCGGTGTGTTAGAAACTGAGGTACCTAACACATTAGTGCCTATAAGGACTGGTACAAGTGTGTGGTACTCAGTGTCTGGTACAACTAAAAACAATGCTGGAATCTGCTCAAGCGACAAACCAGGAAATTCAGTGGTCGCTTCAACATAACCGAGGTAGTCAATCTGTTGGCCACCTGCTCCTTGCACAGAGATCAAATGGTCTAGCGGCTTCACAGAAAGTCCCAGCTCTTTCGTGAACCTCGCGCAGATGGTACTGACCATTGATCCCGTGTCAATCAATGCAAGGCAGGGTTTGCTCTCAACAATGATGCCAACTTCGTTTGAGCTACCAACCAACCGATTCAATGTTGATTTGGGGCGTGGGGTGCACCGGCCTGTGGTCTGCCCCTTGAAACAGCCGGTTGGGAGTTTAACGGACATCTGGCCTTGGGGTGTCCCTCGCGGTTACACAGGTAGCAGATCCCTGTAAACGGTCTATGACTCTGCCGAATTCTGCCTAGACTCTAACTTGTCGAGCCGTGTCTGAACTTTCTCTAGCCAGACCAGAATCAATAGCGGTGGCCTGATTCACTCGAGCAGAAGCATTCTCGAGTTCATGCTCCCGTTCCGCAACCCTGGCAGCAACAAGCAAGTCCTCGTAGGTGGCACCACCATCGAAGCTATGTCGAAGGGCATTACGCATGACACTAAGTCTCAAACCCGAGTAAAATTTAGTTCGGAGCATACCCTTCGACGCATCAGGCGTAAAAGTTCCGACCGGGAGCTTCGATAAAATCGTCTCGAGCCTACACACCCACATGGCCACCTTCTCCGACTCTCGCTGCTTAGCCGAATAAAATTCTTCTAAGATAGCTTCTGGGGGTAACGTATTCCCAAAAACTTTCTCCAACTTACTCAGAAGGTCGTCAACCTTCACATCTTTCCCTAAGTGGAGAAGAATATCTGCCGCAGCTCCACGAAGGGACCTACGGATAGACTGTAACACAACAGCATTCGGGAATAAGCCATCCCGTACCATGCCACGAACCTCGAACTTCCAGAGTTCGAACAAGACATCTCCCTTCGCATCGTCTCCCGAGAATGGCGAAAGACGAGCCTGGGAGCCATTTCCCAACTGTACCTGTGACACAGTCTTGGTATCGGGCTTACTCTCAACTGCTGTTGCGACTTTCAACTTGTCACCAGGTGACAATTTATCAATCTCAGCCAGAAGGGCTTTAACATCCATGGCTGACAATAGTATAAACAAATGACACCACACGTGAAAAATAAAATATCACATGCGAGTATTAATAGCAATATCAGACTATGTTGTGAAAATGTACAACTGTATAAGTGCGGTCGAGCAAAAGACCGATATCATTCCAACTAGTCTAAAATATGCCAATATATATATACGACATTACATTATCTTATACATTTACTTCCTCGTATATATATACGAGGAAGTAAATGTATGAGATAAGGTAATATGTATGAAAGTGGCAAATGAGAATAATAAAATATTGAATGATAATGGAATGAGAATAAAGGTGATATATGATTCGAGTGGCGAAACTAATTCAACGAAATCGAATACCAACAGGCGATAAAATTTGACATTAACGCCAACACATTACATCACACGTTGTATGTCGGACTAAATATGCAAATGGAAAATCAAACACCATGAATCATTAATTTGAGTCACGATAGTTCACATAATAATAGTCAAGTTCAATGAAAATATTAATATCGGTAGTAATGGTAATAAACCATTAATCATCAAATCCACACGAGTAAAAAACTTCACGAATCATTATTAGACTCGGGACAGTTCACATAGTAAATACAATGTACGCTCAATATATACACATGTATGTATTTATTCTCAACTGTGAATCATCAGAGACTCAAGGTAGACACGTAAAATACGAATGCCGAAAAATAGACTACTCTGCCAATACCCACATTTTGATGAGTCGTAGGGGGAAATGTTAATGCGGCTATAGTGATACACATTACTGTCCTACCCACTCGCTAGGTGGTATCACAATCACATGGCGATAAAACGGGAAAAGGACGATGAAAATATCTGTCTTAGTATGCGGCCAACAAAAGCTGAACTTTGAAATCTGAACAGAAAATAAACAAACAAGATGTCAGCGCCCATGAACATGATCAGAGGCATGTTGGACCACGAAATATCAGTCATAGCACTGTGTCTGTAACCAAATCAAATCTAATTTTGCTAGTGGACTCTGACCACACACATTGCTGTAAGAGCTCGCTCCCGCGAGCTGGGACCCTTCGGGCCCCAGCTCGCGCGTCCGCTCGCTATAATTGGATCCCACTGCCACGGGACCTTGAAAACTGAAAAAAACCTGGAATTGCAGAGGTGGGCAAGTGGTCGCCACATGCTGCATCGCTACATCAGGCACATGTGCCCACCCCTGAATTGGTTATTTAAAAATAAAAAATCCAGGCCTTGAGAAGTTGAGTTGACTTTAGTTTAGTTTAACGTTAGTAGACCCCTAGGTTAGGTACGTCTGAAGAAGTTATTTTGGTGTTTTTTTCGTGTTTTTTCAAGATTTAGTCTATATGAATTTGTGATACGTTGCAATAAAAGACATATTTTTCTTTGTTTGTTTGTTCTTTTTGCTCACTATTACTGGTAGAAATAGAGCCATCATTGTATAATTAAAAGAGTTATTTGTTTTGAATGGCACTTTTATCACCTGTTCTGGTGGTTCCCATCATTAGATTTCTCGCAATTTTGAAAAATGATGCCAGCTCTTGCCTTTAATTTCATGATAGCTGCAACAAATGCTTGAGTAGGTAAGTGGAACAGGCATGCTGTGGCCCCTTCTGATATTTAAAAAAAAATTATAAAAAGCAAAAAATGAAAATAGACTATGTCCACTGCCCTATGAGGAAGTTCTAGAGGACATCCTTTAGACTGTTTGGACAGAACAATGTGGGAATCTAGAAGAATTGAAATACCTAGGGAAGGCTGCACTAGTTTGCCCGTGGTGAAACCTGGGGGAAGTTTTGTTTGCCTACCCTGCACTTCCTCATGGGGCGCATCGAGGGTAAAAATGGAAGTTTCATGGCTATAAGGATGAGAATCCATCAAAATTTTCTTTTTCCATGATCCCCTCGGCTATGCCCAAATTTCTGATTGTTATGTGGTATATTGCTCTTTTACAGTATTGCGGGGCACGCATTGGGTGCCCTGATCTATCTTAAAACCTGATATAGATCTACAGATAGCACGTCTCAGTAGTTTTATTCAGCTGCTTCCAAAAGGCTCAGCATAATTTTATTGGACAATTTTAAAATTTATTGAATCCACCTACCCTAGGCCCTAGCCTGCTAGGTAGATTCAATAAGTTTTAAAATTGTCCAATAAAATTATGCTGAGCCTTTTTTCATAACTGCCGACATGCTTAAAGAAATATTTGACCACATTCCACAGTTTTCACTGAGCAAGAAAGATGCTGTGCTAGATCAATATCAGAGGTAACTGGACATGCTAGAGGGGAATTGTGACTTTTCAAGTAACAATAATATTTGGGCTAGGTTTTATGAGTTTTTGTGGCGGCCATTTTGAATTTTGTCGGGTTATTTTTATTATGACAGATTGACTGGAATTTTGCGTATCAGTTTTTTGTCCCTACTGCAATTTTAATATATTTGTTTGTCAAATGAAATCGCATTCAGAGTGCCAGTACACACAATTGATTTGTTTCTCTGTTGACTTTAGGTTGTATCACTATCTGCGACTAGCCCAACATTAAAACAACATTGATTCAACATTTTGTGTTTAAATAGAATTGCAACTGTTATTTTAATTGTAGCATTTAAAAGATTTCAACTGACAAAACCAAATACACAATATTGGTTCAATACTGTGCCACTCTCTGCGACGCTGCCCCGGAATTGAAACATTGGATAAAGTTTTTTTCATTATCAAATCTAGACACTAAAGGATGGAGAAGGTGTGGACATAGGGGCACCCTGTTCACCCTCCTGGCAATGGATGGAGAATCACCAGACATGTCCACCATTGTACAAACATTGGACCCTATTATAGGCCTACTGCCGATCCAGCCAAAATGCAGTATCCGCTCACTTTACAAGTAAGAAGATACTGCCTTTTGTATTTAAAGAACATCATAGTGCAGTATCTCCTCACTTTACAGGTAAACAGAAACTGCCTTTTGCCATTCAAGAGTATAGTGATTCAGAAAATCCTGGATTAATCCGGAAGAACAATATGGATGACTTGTAAAAGTCATAGCACACCTCCTGACTACTCACCTCCTGAATATCGTGTCCAAATTTCATGTTGATTGGATAAAAACTTAGGGAGAAATAGGTTCTAACAAAACCTGTACAGAATAATAAGTTTAAAGAACCAGACTAAAATTAGTATATTTGGGCATAGCCCAAATATAATTATAAAAACGTCCAAAAGCTGTGACTTCAATTTTGCAAATTCCGGCAAGGATACAGAAGCCAAAACATCACCCAGACACGAGGGAGTCATGGAAGAAGAACAATTTTGATAGATTCTCATTCTTCTAGCCATAAAACTTCCATTTTTACCCTCGGTGGGCCCCATTTGGAAGTGCAGGGTCAGGGCTCGTAATTGGCCCTGTCCGGTTGTTCGAGACGACCAACAATCTGGGAAGGACCAGTTCAGTTTCGAGCCCTGAGGGTAGGCAAACAAAATTTCACTCAGGTTTTACCATGTGCAAACTAGTGCAACCTTCCCCAGGTATCTCAATTCTTCGAGATTCCCACATTGTTCTGTCCAAACGGTCTTAAGAATGTCCTCCAGAACTTCCGCATAGGGCAGTGGACATAGTCTATTTTTATTTTTCAATTTTTTTACAAAAATTGAAAAAATGGCACATGTATGTGTGTAAATAAACAATCAGAAGGAACCATCAGCATGCCTGCTCCACTTTCCTCTTTAAACACTTGTTGCAACAATTATTGAATTAAAGGCGAGAGCTGGCACTATTTTTCATAATTGTGAGAAATCTTAATTGGGAACCTCTGGAAAAGGTGATAAAAGTGCCATTCAAAACAAATAACTTTTAAATTCTACAAAGATGGCTTCATTTCTAGGAGTAATAGTGAGCAAAAAGAACAAACAAACAGAGAAAAATATGTCTTTTATTGCAGTGCATCACAAATTCACATAAATCCTGAAAATAACACGAAAAAACGCATCATAATGACTGTTGAATGTACCTAACTTTAGCCTTGGCTTGAAGGCTTGTGCCTTGGAAAGTCTATGATTTTCGTAAAAACATAAATATACCTGAAAAAACCCTTGATTTTGATCAACTTGTGATGTTTTGCTGTTGATCTTGAAAAACGTCAGCGAGTGCTCAATGAATGAAGAAGCTACACTTAAATAACCATGTGGTTTAACTTTAGGAATGTAGTGTGCCTATTTTATCAATATAAAGTCAAAAGACAAATATCGATAAACAATGTAGGCCTACATTTCATATTTTCTACAATATTGTAATCTCACTGATATGCTTGGTCTGAAATTTGACAAAAAGAATAATAGAAACTCCCAAAGTTCCGTTTTTCATACCTTCTGGTCTGAACTAATTTTTTTAATCTGCGAACCAATTTTTTAACATGCACAGAAATGGTCCTTGAAAAATATTGAGAAGTTCTTGAAAGGTCCTTGAAAATTTCTTGAATTTTATATTTGAAAAGTTTGGGAACCATGTCTATATCTGCTGTCTGTGTGTGTGTATGCTCAGGCTTTTCTAAATGGCTGTGGCTAATCATACAAAATTCTTCATAATGTAACTCTATGCCATATGGGCAGCCTCGTTTACCTAATCATGCAAATGACAGGCTCCCATTGACTCCCATTATAACTTTCCCTTTATAGAAAACGAAGTGGCTCTCCGGTAGACTGGGTCATCAAAGAAGAAAAGGTTTGATGGATTTTCAACCTTATGGCTAAAAACCTTATGGCTTTCATTTTTACCCTCTGTGCACCCCATGAGAAAGCGTAGGGCAGGCAAACAAAATTTCACCCAGGTTTTACCCCCTAGGGCCAACTTGTGCAGCCTTCCTCGGGTATCTCAATTCTTAGAAATTCCCACATTGTTCTGTCCAAACGGCCTTAACTCATTCCAGGTACTTCGACGGTACAAGATGGAGCCCGAGAAAACTCATGTTACATGACGTCTTAAAATGTACATTTTTAAAAATATCCTGTCCACAAAAACATGTCTATACCATGTATACTGAGAATAACGTTTTGAATAAATTAATGATGGCCTCCAGTACTTCCTCATAGGGCCGTGGACATAGTCTATCTTCATTTTTTGCAGGACTGCGAAGTCACCAATCAAAGTCAAGAGCGAAGTCTAAATTACTCTGCTTGTTTTTCAAATTTTACATGTTTTGATACAACCTGTTGATACAAAGCTGGATTTTATAATTAGTCCTTGTATCGAAGATCATTATGGCTTAAGTTTGGCGCAGAAGAAGCAATTATTGATTCTGGAGAATAATATTTTAATTATATTTTATCGTTCACTCAAACTTTGATAGACAATGAAACATCTGGCATGTCCTGTTGATGAGATAAGTCTAAATAAGAATCAGTGGTTGTTTTCCATCAGCCTGTTCATAAGTAGTGATGTACAACCATGTCCCGGCCCTGTTAAGAAAATGACAACAAAGTCCAGGAAACCGGGGTGCAGTCAGGGGTAATTCCTGTGTGGTATCTTGTGACGGCTGTGATGAATGGACTCGCCTGTCATGTTCACAAATCATGTTCATCACTGGCATAGAAATTATCCACAAATGTAATGTTGGTCACATTCTTGTAAATTGTGTAGGTGATATCATACACTACATGTAGATGGGATGCTTGTCTGACACTTCGTTTCCGGACAGGGAGCAGGATGTCGTTTATAGACACTGACAGTCAGATGAGGGCAGGCAGACATCAAACTGGTGCCTTGCATGTTTTTGCAATAGGCAGCTGGTCAGCCGAGCTGTGACAGGCGATCTCGCCAGCTAGTTATACACTAGCCTGCCCTCTTTTTTAGTGCTCTGGGGGTTGAAATTGACTTTAGTTGTGATTATCGGTGCAAGGGTTAGAGGGTTGCAGCTGATCCTTTGTTTTCATGCATACACTCGGCCAGAGGACATTTGCCAATGACATCTGTATTGCTTAAATTCTTTTGCAGACACTTGTACGTTATAATTTCAACCCAGTTTTCTTTGCAGATCTAACAATGTGAATCGGATTTCACAATGACTGAGAGAATTTCAGAAGATGCTACATCAGATTCTGCTGTCGGGGTAAGCCGAGGGGCATCCGAGGAGGCTAACTCAGAAAATGCAGATGCATTTCTGCCTCCAGGTGTTGTCAATGTTGAAGCTGAGCCAGTGGAGGATGCTGGTGCCAGGCTACCCCACGATCTAGAAGCTGCAGCGGGTAGAAGTCGATCATCATCTGAAGAATCTGGGATCCACATGGAAACTGATGAGAGTATATCACCAGTTGGAGCCGCAGCTCCAGCACAAGTTTTGCCGTCCCCCGCTGTTATGTCAGGTCCCTGCCACAATGAACACTTGCCTCCTCTGCCTCATCCTCTACTGTTACGAAATCCCTCCATCAACGTGGATCCACCACCTCCTTCCCCTCCTACATACGAAGAAGCAGCGAAGATGGGGCGCCTGAGTTATGTGGATTTTGTTCCTAAATGCTTGGATGAGGGAGGAATTTTGACATCTTCAAAGTTTGAAAGATTTGAGTGAGAATATATTTAATTTATCTTTTGCTTAAGAATTTGTTTTTAGTAATGTTTGATAATTAATCTTTTTTTTTCTTTATCTATAAATTATTGATTATCACACTTTCTAATTAATATTTTTGTGTGATATTTTCTTGAGATAATGTGATAATGTGAGCTGCCTAATAATATCAGAAATCATTAAAGACTTGTTTGTTTATTACTTGTTTATCCAACATGTCCAACGAAACTCGAAATATACTTTTTGGCCAGATCAACTCAGTGCTGCATACATTACGTCAACATCATCCTGGCTGGCTCTATTCTAGGCTCCTACTTACATGTAGTTCTTACTTGCAAATAGATGCACAGCTATTAATGTTTAGAAATCACTAATTGTGTTAGACGTTGTTGTCATTTATGTTGTGTTATTTGAATGTTGTGTTTTTATCTCAATTACTAGATTCCTGAATGGTTTTTGCATGTCAGTAATGAATACTGAATAATGAATTCTAGGATGTGATGTGATATACAGGTATTTTAATCAGTGGTAAACCATTCTACCCTTTTCTTCTAAAGCTTTTTTTATCTTTATTAAGTTAACCATTACCCTCTTAAGTTAATTTATTTTCAACCGCTTGAGGTTGTGTCTCTCTACCACGATTCACAACCTAAAGCTGGTTGAAATATATATTTGTCCAATTTGAGACTAAACATTCACAAATCTTGATGTTTAAACACTAATTTCATTTCCAATATCAGTAATTTGATCGACTAATCCAACAGGTTATAAACGATAATAGTCGTGATTAGCAGGCAAAGGGTAAATGGTGAAACAAAAGGCCTCAGGGCAATGTTGTGTTGTCACAGTGGTTTATTTAGTCACTTCACAAGGATGATGACAAAACGAAACAGCAATCATTCCAGCAAAGAAGAGACATTGAACCAATGTGGACTCAATCAATGTTGGGCCGACGACGTTGGTGACAGCGGGCCAACATTGAGCCAACATTTGTCCAATGTCTCATGTGAAGTGACAAAATAAACCACTACAACAACAAATAACACAGCATTTGCGCATTGAGGCCTTTTTTTCCCCATTATCTTGACACCTTGATCCCAATCTCTCGAACTCAATTGTGGTATCTATAATATGAGCTTCTGGGGTAGCTTTGAACCAGCATTTTCCACATGCTCCACTCGCTCATTCTTTTAGTTTATTTTTGTTAAGTGGGCTGTCGCGATTGACGTGTGTCGGCTTTATTACTATTCTACTAACATTTCTGTGTAATGTATCCTGCTCACATTTTTTCATCAATTTCCTATATCTGGTTTTCTGACAAGTTGAAAATGATGAAAAATTGGCAGGCTGATCTGATTTTTTTTGTAATTTTATGTTGTGTGAAAAATAACTTGGCATGCTCATCATTCATGTATCCTCCTAAAACATCTTGCTAAAATATGCATGTGCATGTGGTGATCATCACTACAAAACATTTAGTTTGACAGCAATTGTATTTTGTGAATGAAATAATTTAGTTTTCTGTATGTGATCCATCTGGTTACTGTATTGTCATTACCTCTACTTTGAATAATCTCCAGGGGTTAGTGTCTGAAATGTATTTTTTTGACAACCTGCTTATTTTTAACCCTTACACTGCTGAATTGTTTGTCTCTATTTATTCATTTAAAACTGGAAACACAATTTCCAGCTTCAAATGATGAAAAAAAAGATGTTTATTTAAGAAAAATGGACATCTCGCAAGTTTAATAATTTGATAAACTATTTTATCATATCAAGTGACATTTTAATAGGTTTTTATAATTATGCTTAAAACGGTCTATATAGTGGGTCAGCAGGATAAGGTTAATAATCCAGCTCAAACTTATAATATATGTTGTGAATGACAAATCCTCCCCAGTAAACACAAAACATTTTTATAACATTTGTACAATGTTGGACCAACGTCGAAGATGTTGGGCCAACATTGTACAAATGTTATACAAATGTTATGTGTTTGCCGGGTCAGACATGTTTGACTGAAAATAAAAAAGGAGCTAAAAAATTGTCTATTTTTACAAATATTATCAAAATTTGGTGATACGTTTTTCCTGAATGTGCTCAGGTTTAGCATAGATTTGATTTGATTTAAAGATGAGAAAAATGATCAGGAGGCTCCACATGTGCCTATTCACTAGCGTACAGTACTGCTCAAATTAAATGGCCATGTTTGGGGTAATTATCTCTGTGAATTTTCTCAATTGGAATCACTCAATATACTTGACAGCCAGATTTACAAGCAAGTCTGACTGTCAAGTATATGAGTTAATCCCAATTACCCTTAATTTATTTAAATTTCCACCCACTTGAAGTTGTGTCTCGCTACCGCGACCCACAACTTCAAGTGGGTGAAAATTACTCGTATTTGTTTAATTTGAGCACAAATATTTGCAAATCTTGATGCTTAGACACTCATTTATTTTACAATAACAGTTTTTTCAGTGTTTTTGGTCGACTAATTAAGACAGATTGAAATGACAATAGTGGTGATCAGCAGGAAAAGGGTTAAGATATTTCACCCAGAAATCCGATATGAGCAGTACTGTTACTGCAGGGAATATTTTGTTCGGTATCGAGTAGCGAAAATCTATGTAATTCTGGCTATTTGCTAATTAAATTTGACTATGATTAGCGAAATACTTATACAATAAGAAGAATGAAGCGCCAGTCAGAGCTTCATAAATTTTCCCTGAACTGTGCTTTGTAGTACTTATTACCATGATTACTGTACATGTACTTTGACCAAATTTTTTTTTTCCGGGCCGTATCTTGGAAACTACTTGATAAAATGTCCACCTAGATTTGTATGAATTGTCCTTGTCAGCACTTGGTTGGCATTTTAGTAGCACAGTATTTTGTTCCACTATGTCAATGTCCTTTAACTGACATAAACATGATAAATATATTATAATATTGAAAAAAATATTTTTCAGCCTTCTCGTTGCACGTGCTAATCTCTGGCTTCGTCAGAATCCCACTCTTGAACCGCAAAGTCTTGAGACTGTGGAGTTTGTCACTGATAAGGTTGCTCTCGGTAGACGTGTAGACACTTCATCTTCTGTGCATGTAGGATGGCACCAAGAAACAGGTGTTCTCATGATCAAAATACTCAGGTCAGTTTTTTTTTCCAGATAATGGAGTTCACATAAAAATCAGTGGGTCTATTAGCCCTTAGAACACTGATGTAGTAGACATTCTGTGTTTTTATTAGCTCCTGTATAATCAATTGTTAAAAATAAAATATACTTTTAATCTTGAAACACTGATATATGTTGGGACCTAAATTTTACAAATAACACAAATTTTCAGTC
The DNA here is from genome assembly GCA_964017125.1 of Flabesymbios commensalis. Classification (NCBI taxonomy): domain Eukaryota; kingdom Metazoa; phylum Annelida; class Polychaeta; order Terebellida; family Flabelligeridae; genus Flabesymbios; species Flabesymbios commensalis. Next base: position 79,048,538 of record OZ024904.1, on the reverse strand, counting down.
ACTTGAAGTTGTGGATCGCGTTAGCGAGACACAACTTCAAGTGGCTGAAAGTCTGAATTTCTTTGCTCTAAGGGTTAGATATATGAACAAAAAATCGAATAGTAGAATCTGATATGAGCAGCAACCCTTATGAGCAGCCAACCTTCCATCTAAGACCATGTGGACATTCCCAGACAAATCTGTCTTGGAAGGCAATATTTCAAAGTTCCAAGGCTGGTTGCCCATAGCAGGTTATACTATTTATAGAAATAAGTATTGTTAGAATTACATGATTGTATTCTCTACAATAATTAAACTTTTTACCCACACAAAATTGTGTCTTGCTACAGTGCTTGAAAATTAATTAATATAAGTACAATTTGAATAAATATATATATGCCATTATGGCAAATTTAATGATGCTTCCTCTTACTAATTTTCTCTTTTATAAGTAAATGGAAAAGCCAAATATTGATATAGACATGATTAAGTTCATATGATTTTTCCCATATTTTGTGTATAATCAGAAATTATCACATTTGTTTTTTTAATGAAGAATTAATTGTGAATATTGTTTGATATTTGATATAAAATCATATAAATACATGTACTTTCATCTGAATTCTTTTCATATTTACAGGCTGTGGGTGATTCCAAAATGTTATCCTAATGAAAGCAGACAAGATCAGCAGCAGATAGGCTACCTGAATGTAGTGCCAGCATGCCTAGATCCAGGAGGGTTGACAACCAGTCCTGTGTTTGACACACTACCCATTACCCTGCACAAACTAAACCAGATGCTCAAGCAAAAACCACTACCAGGTAGAAATCATATGCCATTAAGCCTCTTGTACTGTGGACTTATTTATTTATGCGAATGATGTACACAAAACAATTTGCCATGGTTATCACTTCTCCAGTCGGATTTCTGTCTTTTGAAAAAAAACAGAGTAAAAAGACACATTTAAGACCACCTTTTGATGCTTCCCGGATAGTAAAATTTAGCCTCAGAGTTTGCTAAAAACCACCTGAGAACATCTAGAAATAAAATCTCCCGGGGGATATCCCCTGGAACCCCCTTGCGAAGAGGGTTTGCCCCCCTTACCCCCCTTGCTGTGCCGCCGGATAGAACCCCGCTAGTATGCAATATTATTTTCAGTCTTGGAGTAATTTTTCACTCTCACCCCTGATTCTATGTTTCCATATCACATTATTGCCCATCTACATAATGTTGTAGTGTTTTAACCTTTAGTGCATTGATGTTGACTATTGCGTTTATATTTCAGTCACTTGAAGCTGTGAATCTCAGTAGCTAAACACAACTTCAAGTGACTGAAAAATAAAATTGATTAGAGCTCTTGGCGTTAAATACTTATAAACCTTATATTGTGAAATTGCTGCTCTTATCAAGACAGCTGATTATCTAGGAATAAATAACCGGGCCTACATGTATGTGTGTATTTGATCAATTCTACAGGTCACGTACTGAACATAGAGTGTGTGCCTCTTAAGTTTCGTCAGTACGGACGGTGGGCAGACCCTGACCGCTGTCACTATCGTCAGCACAAGGACATGGTCAGCTCCCATATAATCATGCTACGTATTTACTACATAGCTGGGCAGCCAACTGCAAGTCAAATAGGTGAGCTTTTAGTTTTACTACCGATTCTGAATTTTCTGTTTGGTTACTTCCAATTTGCAGTAGCAAATATTGAGACCACCGTTATATATTAGTCCACTTGGATATGAAGGGGTGTATCTGCCACTTTCTGAAGTGGCAGATACACCCTTTCATATCCAAGGTGTCGAATTATAATTAAAACGCTAAATTATAGAATTTGAATTTTACCCTCTTGAAGTTGTGCCTTGCTGCTGCGACCCACAACTTCCAAGTGACTAAAGACAGCCTACATTTGTTTAATTTGAATTAAAACAATCTAACAATTTTAATACTTATTTCTCCTTCTTATTTTTTTCTTTGAAGATTAAATAAAAATGGTAAAAACGGCTAGACATTATTAACATTTGCTAACACAACACTGTGCAATATTAATTCTATTGTATAAATATAAGAATCACTGTACGCCTCCCTTTTGTTATCTTGCATATATTAAATATATTGGTATTCTATCTATGAATACAAATTCAGCTGACACATGTACTCCTATTATTCACATATCCAATAACAAAGACAAAGCTGTCAACATATACTGATATACCATTCTGCTTCAACAAATTGTTAATCCCCATTTACATCTCCTAAAATGATACATTTACTAGGAGGAACTAAATTTCTTTTAAGAGCAGGGTAAAAAGCCCCGCTAAATTTCAATATTGGCAGGTCTGCATGAAAATTATACTAACAATACACGTTTTACCTATTTGATTTTTTTCCTATTTAATTTTTCACAGGTTACAAAGATTTTGTTCCTAAGTGCCAGCAGGTTCAGAATGAAACTAAGCAGTTTATGGTGGTAGATAAATTTAGTCAACTGGTTGAAGAAGCCGACCAGTGGCTTCACAAGCAGTCAGACATTATCCTCACAGGCTTCCAGTCTGTCAACTGTAAAGTCAGCACAAAAAAAGGTCAGTCATCGGGATCCCAGCAAACACGAGGCATTGAGCCGATGCTGTTTTAATGTTGTTTTTATCATTAAAACAACATTAGGTCAACATCTCTTGTTTGCTTGGTCTCTGTGATTATTTTATTATGGTTATCATTAAGAAAATTGTTTGTTTGTGGAAAGATCATCAACCTCTGTGTATAGCCATGATTATATAATGTCTCAAAATCTTATTTTTTGTATAATTCCAAGAGTATAATCCAAAGAAAGATTAGCTTTATCAATAATTTGTATAACTGCATGATTTAGTATGTAAACTGTTGCACTTCCAAATGTGAGTGATTTTCACCCACTTGAGGTACCGCAACCCACAACTTCAAGTGGGTATGAATTTAAATAAGATAACTTACCAGGTAAAGAGTTAAATATGGTGTCTGGCAAGTGCCAGCATAATATCAGCCTTCAAAGACTGCTGGTGCTACATAGCCACCTCATTCATCTCACCATCCTCAGGAGGTTCTCCTGGCCCAGTTTAGCCAATATGTGAGCAAAGGTGGCCTAAGCCCCATTCATTTCATTTTGCTGCATAGCCAAATTCATTTGTAGCTCATAATTGACCAGCTCCATAAAATTTCTGTTTATTCCTTGATTTGACACTAGCAATTTCATCTCGTGCTGTTATAAATAATGTGACGACAAATTGCAGCACAGTATGTGATAAAACCTCTATTAGAACACTGCTTGACTGTCTTTAATAATAAGTTCCATGTTTATTGTGAGAATATTTTCTTTTATCATCATAAAGTCGAAGAAATGGCTACAGTATTTTCTTGTTGTAGGTGGTGATGTCCCCCAGCCTGATCTGGAGAGAAGTATGTTCACATCTTTCCGCACGCCTTCCGTCCTGCAGGTCCTGCGTGCCTGGTACATACAGCTAGATGCAGGTACTAGACACCAGGCCACCTCCAAGAATGTCCGCTCTCATTCAGTTCATGGTCGACGATTAGGAAGCTGTACTTTTGTTCCACAGTTGTCATCAGATGTTGGCATGTTTGGAGCACTAGAATGTGAAGGATCTCGAGAAGTGAGAAGAAAAATGATGGATTGGACAAACTATCACACAGGTAGGTTGTAGTATTGTTATCGCAAGTGGATTAACCCTATTGCCTGCTGATCAGGATAATAGTTGTTTTTAATCAATTTTATTAGCCAAATAAACCACTGTTATTGGGAATGAAATAGCTATTTAAACGTAAAGAATATTTGGTCAACTGCTTGAGGTTGTGGTTGTGGAAGCAAGACACAACCTCAAGTGGTTTAAAATTTAAATATATTACCTTATCAGGATAAGGGTCAATTGAGAAAAACATGAGAAAAACCTTTAACCCTCAGGCCACTTTGTTTAATTTCTCTGTTTTAGATCAGAAAAAATAAAAATCTAGTGAGGGAGGGCGATAAAAAAACATTCAAGAAAAAAACATTGAACCTATTTTTGGAAAAGTTAATGAGGGCGAGGAAATAAAAAAAAACATTGGACAAATTTCTAGAGAATTTAATGAGGGCGACGAAATAAAAAAAAAACATTTGATCTATTTGACAAAAAAGAACAAGAAGAAAAAACATAGCTGGAAAAAATGTTTTTTTATCTCCTAAAAAAACCTGGTTTTTTTCTGAAATTACCAAAAATCCAATGGGCGCGCTGGGCAGAAAAAAAACATGAGCTGCCTAAATCTAATGCACGCGCTCATCTAAAACAGAGAAAAATAACATAGTGGCCTTAGACCGCTAAGCGCGACTATTTTAATTTGTTTTATTCGCTGACCAAATCAGTGATATTGGAAATGAAATAACTTTTTAAATATTAAGATTCTTGTTAATGTTCAGTCAGAAATTAAAGAAATATGGTTAATTTTCAACCACTTGCAGTTGTGGTCACCTTAGCGAGATAAAACCTGAAGTAGTTGAAAATTTAAATAAATCAACTTAGCTGGAGAAGGGTTCATTTGAGAAAAGGACAAACTGGGCTGTTAATAATTTCTTTCATCACCATGTGATTAACCCTTACAGTGCGGAGATTGACTTTAGACATCAGAATCTGACGTCTAAAGATGATCCCGCACTGAAAGAATTAGATTATTTGTAATGGCCATAGACCCTTATCATAGGTATTCAGATGAAGAGGAAAGAGCTAATGTTACCTATTTGGATTGAGATCCATCTAGGTGGGTTTATGTTTTGTTTGTAGCTTTATTTACTGTGTCATTCCCCTCAGCTTCTCATTGCAGTCAGTGCAGACAAAATGCAACAGGTTTGTCTAGTTCACTGAATATATATGATTAGGCTGTAGGCTTGGCTGTTGGTTTTATCCTTTCACACTATAAGCTGTGGACTAAAAAACTTCCACAGTACTCTTAGCCGCTTTTCCTGTGCAAAACAGGGATCCAAAAGTATCCAATCACATTAAGTTTTCTGCCCAATCATAGAGCAGCTGTTTTATGATTGGCTGCATAAGAGTACTCTCTTATATGACCAATCAGAGAGCTCTTGAATCTATTGCTGTAGTCTCAATCTGGATTTCCAAATCAGTCCTTTGTTTGCCAGCCTGGAGCTAGTTGGGGTGCAGTCATTTTTCTATACTTTTTTCTACCCACCTCCTCCCTCATCCATCCTCTCTTCTTATGTCATACTAACATATTCAAGTTATATAGAGAGCTTCTTCAGCAACATAAGTGGGCATTCGATTGCCATCTTGTCCCCCAATCGTGCTCTCAAGCAGCCTCAGCAGCATCATGATACGCGGCAGGGTAGCCTCACTCATGAGACACAGCACTAATGCTTCTTCATGACCCAGAGAATTACACCCCCCTTATTATGCTGGAGAACTCCCAAAAAGCCAATTGTAATATAATGAATAAACTGTAGTTTGAGTAATTACTGACTTGGTTTCATTTCATTCATCTTCATATATCACAATTGTCTGAACCAAACTTCTTCTAAACACTTATCGTAAAATTGACATAAACTAAGACATTTACGATGATTTCAAGTTAAAAAAAACACTTTTGTCTTTATGTTTTATACAAAAATTTTCAGCTCTTTAAGGGGTAAATTTATTATTTATACAGCTTATGCTAATAGTGTCGTCATTGTTACAGGTCTACAAGTAGTGTCTGCTGAGACTGCTTTGATGCAGGTGGAGCAGGGCAGGGAAGACAGTCACGAAGAGTGCACCACTTTTTTCTCTGACTCTGTGGACGGGGCGACATGGCTTCGCATTTTACGAGTTTACGTCATCGGAGATTACGTAGAAGCCACAGATGCAGGAGAAGGTGGAGCCGGTAACTCTTCCGCCCAGCAATACCACCACCGACATCAGTGTTGTCAAGTTATGTAGGACCTTGTGATATCGAACATGCGGTGTACAGTACCTACGTGTGATCCGACGTCTGTCTAATAACGAACCATTGTCTCTGGCATTAAGCTCTGCCTTAGTCCAATGATCTCGTTTATTATCCCTTAACTCTGTTGAGACTGCCCCATAGGAAATCGATCACTGGACAACGATCATTAAATACCTAAAATATTATTGAAAAAAACTTTTATGTGCAGTCTAAAAGAGGTAACCCTTTAACTTCCAAAATATTTAATTGTGAATTTTTCACGCACTTGAAGTTGTGCCTCGCTGACGCGATCCACAACTTCAAGTGTATGAAATTTATTAAGATTTGACAAAATGTAGGTCAACAATTTTTAAATCTTGCTGATTGATGTCAGGTTTTACCTTCAACATTCTTCAAAACTGGTATTTAATACGCTAGTAAAAAATGAAAAACCGCATATAATTGCGACCGGCAGTTAAAGAGTTAAAGTGCTAATTATGTCTAATTCCTTTTTTATCCTTTCTGTTTGTCCTTTGAACAAGAAAATGTGTGAGATAAATGATCATTAAATTAGCAAGATTTACATTAAATTCTCACTCAAATTGTACATAAAAAAATAATTTTTACCCACTTAAAGTGGTGGGTCGCGGTAGCGAGACACAACTTTAAGACATGATATGGTCTGAGATCGCGTAGCTAACAATACCTAATTAATGTTATGTCATTGGTGCAACATCTGTAAAGGCTGCTCACTTAGCAGCAGCAACACTACCCTGGGAATATTGTGTGTGTTCAATTTGGGACTGAACACGCCGACGGAATCTGGTGAAATTTATATGTATTCAACTGGTAGTGTCGCCACGCTACTACATTGAGATGGTTGACATAAATGTGGTTGATTAACTGGCATTGGAGCTGCCATCGAACAGTCAAGATAACCTTGTTTTGCATTTACTATAATTACTTTATGTCATGTACAAAAGGCCATTTTGCCACTTCTTTATTTATATTTCACCGGAGTTAAAAGTTTGTGCTTCCTTCATTTTTTACTTATGATGAATTGACGAGGTGCTTTGTTTATTGTTATATTTTAAGTATATTTTCTTTTTACATATTTAATGTAAGAACTGACAACGTATCTGTATGTGTATGTATGAATGAGAACTGATAATTATCTGTATGTGTATGTATAAATAGGAGCTGTGCTCGGCATAGCCAAAAGGCAGTATCTGCTTTCCAGTATACACAAAACATTTGTATACAATGTTGGTCCAACGTCGAAGACGTTGGGCCGATGTTGTATAAATGTTATTCAAATGTTTTGTGCTTACTGGGTTATTTTACTATCTTTTTGCTTTGCACGGCAGAACTGTGAATGTATGCGTATGTCCATTTATGAATGACAACTGTTGACACGAGTGAATACGAGTTGATTAAATTATGTATCTATGTTGTCCTGTTATTATAAGCTATACATCGTCCCCTTGGAGTTAGAAGGTGCTAAACTGCCACTTTGTAAAGTGGCTGTTTAGCACCTTCCAACTCCAAGGGGGAGACATGTAGCAGAAATGCATAATGAGATAAGTGATGCATTTCCTGTTATAGTTGATATAATAGTGATATTGATTTGTCAAATATTTCCCTTGATTTATGCATCATTGCTGTAACATACAGTCATTATCTGGCTTGGCACAGTTTTTTTTGATGTATACTTACTGTGTTAAATGTTCACTCTGTATTAATATTGCTGAACAATTCTGTGTGCCATTGTTTTTAAGGCCATTTTATTAGTGAGTTTAAACATCAAGATTTGCACATGTTTGGTCTCAAGTCATTACAAATACGAGTAACTTCCACCGCCGTGAAGTGGTTGTAAAGCAAATTATTTAATGTAGTGCTTCAAAGGTTAAATGAATTATTCCATTACCCAGTAAGCACGAGGCATTGACCCTATGCTGGTCCACCATCTATGACGTTGGCCCAACATTAAAAACATTACAAATGTTTGGTCTTAAATTAACCCTTTGACTTCCAGGCTGAAGTGCTTGCCAGGATCCAGGGGTACTGGTGGTAGTAAATTTGGCGGAAATTTCCGTCATGTATGGTCACGTACATTGACGAATGCAGCGGAAATTCCCGTCATTTATGGTTACGTACAAATGATGACGGATATTTCCGTAATATAGGGTAGTGAAGGGGCTTAACAAATACGAGTCATTTTCACCCACTTGGAGTCATGGATCCCGGTAGCGAGACACAACTTGAAGTGGGTGAAAATTTTAGTTTTTAATGGGACTTTATTTTCAGTGGCATTTTTTATTTTTAAAACTAGCTTGAAAATGTATATATATCACTCCAGCATAGCAAGGGTTACAGTGATTGACTGCACTTTAACCCTTACTCCACCATGTTCCTATATCATAGTGTTATCAGCAGCCACATTTCTAGAAAGCAAGAACTCGTGTACATATTTTACGGACTATACTCAGTTCCGGCACACTAGCGTTAAACTGCCATAAATGAACTGTTATCAAGCAATAATAACTTGTACATTATGTAATTATTCGCACAATTATTCTTTTGATGTATTCTTCAGCCACACGAGACAAAATAGATGAGAGTTACTAATATAACACTGCTGAGTGAGTTATGCAATCATGTGTTTTACTACTTTTTCATGTAATCCCTTCAACCCTTAAGCTGCCAAAATGTTTAGGACTATTTTTCATTCATTTGGAGCTGGAATTGCTAACGCAATTTCCAGGTCCAAATGACGAAAAATAATTATATTTATGCAAAAACATATGTCTTCAAAATGTAATTATTAGATTAACCCTTTCAAGCCTGAATTTACCATTGTCATCTTCATCCACTACAAGCCGCGAATTGCTGTCGCAATTCTTGAATTGTAGTGGATGATGATTTGATGTGGTTTAAAAATTAAAGAAAATTGCCATGTATTGGTAAACCAGTTCCATGAAAATATTCATTCTAAAACCCTTGGTTGCAGGAAAATTAAATCTGTTTTCAGGGATGTGAAATGATGCTTTAATGTATCGTGAGGGCTTAAAGGGTTAACTAAGCATCTACGGTACAACAAAACATTTTAGCAATTTGAGCAGCAGAAGGGTTAAATACTCCCGGTAATCACGTCTATAGCCATTTTTAGACTTTTTATTTGTACTACAAACTAGAAAATTTGAATGGAGAAATTAGCATCACATTTGCTAGATTAGCATTATATTATTGTTAGATTCATATTATACAAATATAGGCCTAAGTAATTATTTTGCACTTAACCCTTACAACGCTGAATTAATTTTGTATAAATCATGGAGACCAAAGGGTTTTAATCAATTTGAAACCATCATAAATGTCTTATTCAGCTCTTTCCGATTCATTTGAATACCTATGTTATGGGTCTACGGCCATTATAAATATTTCTACTCTTACTACGCTGGGATCGACTTTAGTCGTCAGAGTCTGAAGTTGTGGGTCGCATTAACGAGACACAACTTCAAGTGTATAATTTTTTTTATCTCATAATTCGGCGCCTTAAGGGTTGATATAGAAGTTAATATTGTTTACTAAGTGCAATTCCCGAAGTTCGATGACTTTATAGTGAGTGAGATACGACCTTATATATCAGTTATTATTATATAGTGTTAGTTGTCATATACCATGTAGCATTTATATTTTGTTTGCTGTGCACATTAGAGCATAGGCAGATCAAGTCCAGAATATTAAAAACTAGGGCCGTGAACCCTTTGCCTGCTAATCACAATGATGGCCGTTTTTAACCCATCTTATTAGCCGATTATTTCACTGCTATTGGGAATGAAATGACTGTTTAACCCTTTCACCACTGAAGCCCGTTTTTATGTGCTGAATGCCATAGCATTCAGCACATAAAAACAAATTCAACAAATTCAACAAATATGAGTAATTTTCAACCACTTAAGGTTGCGGATCGAAAGTGTTTGAAAATTTAAATAAATCTACTTAGCAGGTTGAGGGTTAAGTTAAACTCAATAGAGTGTTTGCCATATCTGACCATCTCCCCCAGTTTGCATCTCTAGTAATTTTCTTAGTAAAGCTGTTTGGTGTTGTAGAAAAATAATATATACTGAGCCATAGATAAACAATCACTGATTCTGACTGAAGAATTTTTTTCTGTGATATTGTATGACAAGCCAACCAGAATTATTTTCCTGACTATTCTGTAATACACAATAAAATGTCGTCCACTCATCCATTATCACAGAAGAAGTGTGTTAGTAATATTTACCAGTAATTATAGAGTAAAACATTGACATAGTTTGGCTGCTGTTTTTATATTCAGCATATTTACTGTAGATCTGGTAATTTTCGCGTGTTTAAATTTTCACGCATTTTCGATTTTGGGATTTTTCACAAAGTTTAGAATTCACAAATTTTCACTTTTCTTTAGGAGAGCTATTAGAATGGAAATTTTCGCGAGATTCTTGAATTCGCGAACCTTCCCACGAAATTCCCTCTCGAATATTACCAGATCTACGGTAATCCTAATCTCTATGACAATCCCTGTATTCGTTTGGTAATTATGTGTCTCTTGTCCTAATATAAAACAAGGTGTATCATCAGATTTTCACCAGGTTAAGATTAATTCACCAGGTAAGTAAATTCTTCATATTCTGGTTGATATGGACATAAGTTTCTATAGGCTTCCTGAAGCACTTGATATCATTTCATAATTTGCGCATGTACTAAATAAAATAATGTAATACAAGTTTCTGTTTAGTGTTCCATGTCAAGACAGGAATTAGTAGGTAGGCCTAGTTGTGGAATTATTTCTCAATTTTATGTTGTGATCAATTCACAGAAATATGTTGGTAAATTTCCATCACTTTATCAGATATAGTATATGTATGTACCACTTGTTTCTTTGATTTGGATATAAAGAAAAAAATGCCAGTTTAACTAATGTTGATGGTTCTTTACTGTATGGATTTTTCACAGTATGATATCTATGGTCACATACCCTACATAAACAATTGACCCATTGTGAGGGAAGAGATGGGATTTTTCCATTATTATGCACCATTTGAGACCCTTTTGTCCAATGGTATGATAGTCTCTCAGATTATTCAAATTGACGTTCTTATAGATGACTAGAAAATATATATGTATACAACTTTATTTCTATAACATATGACATATTACAATTCTAACAAATTGTTACTTTCACTCTAGATATTAAAGTACTACTAAAGTAGCTTTCTTGCACAATGTTCACAGTACATTGCAAAGGACACTTAAGATAACCAATTTAAAATATTGTAGCAAATCATCTATGAAGTCTCTTATCAGTAGGGTTTATATTAGGTAGTTTCGGCTTACATTGAAACAAATATCATTAACATCTAAATTGGACTGATGCTGGGCCAACGTCAAAGACTTTGACCAAACATTAGGCCAATGTTGAACTACTACTGCAAATACCTAGTAATTTTGTACTTCATTGAACCTATTATTATAATATGACTAAAGTAGCATAGATATATAAAATTATAGAGGTGTCTACCATACTTAATCAGCTAATATTAGTGTAATTCTTGCAATTGGGAAGCATAATATGCACATTGAAGGATTTGTATATTCTATCACGTATAGTACACCAGATTGTGACTAATTCTTTGCTGCATTCACCAGAATCACCTAGTAGTCCCCTTGGAGTTAGAAGGTACTAAACTGCCACTTTGTAAAGTGGCAGTTTAGCACCTTCTAACTCCAAGGGGATGTAGTAATGTTTGCACAAGATAATTGCTATTGGATTCGAAACTGCATGAAACAAGTGGTTTCTTGGTAAATGTCCCTGGCCGTATGACACGGATAAAATAAGGTGGTTGACATTGGTTTACCCGTACAATGCTGTATTATCTTTGTTTAAACCATGGAGACCAAAGGTGTTTTTTTCAATTTCAAATCATCAAATGTCTCAGTTAGTTCTTTCCTTTTGAATACCTATGTCATGGGTCTATGAACAGTATACATATTTTAATTCTTTCAGTACAGGGATCTTCTTTAGAGGTCAGAATGTGATGTCTACAGATGTCAGATTCTGTCATCTAAAGACGGTCCCGGCGTTGAAAGTGTTAAGAGGGATATACACTAATACTATTTCTGGTATACGGCTATCAAATTTCTTTACTGAGGCATTGCCATCTTGAAGTAAAATAACCTTATGAATTTTTAGATGTATCTTACCTATAAAGTGTTAGTACATATCAAGATCTGAATGATAATTTACTGATTTATTTGTAGAACTATTGTTGTGTCCTTCAAAATAATTTAGGAAAACATTGAAAATCTCAAACTGAAACTGAGGTTTGAGTAAACTTGTGATTTGTCTATTGATCCATCACGGTACAAATTTCATTTTCTAGTTATGCCTCAGGCTGCACTGATCAGATCTTCAAGTTCTTTTAACACTGGTTCAGACAAATAGGGTGAATGGGTAATTTTTAAAATAAAAAATCATCCTAAAAAATTAGGACATATCTTTTTAAAAAATCGAAAATTGTGACATGTCAATAATTTTTTTTTTGAAAATCCGTGTAGCTATTCAATAGTTACCGGTAAACAATTTTTTTCAAATATGTGAAAAACACAATAACAATTATAAGCAATATAAATTTAAAAGATTTTTCTATATCAATTTGATAAACCCTTGACAACTATTGGAGGTGTAGGAGCCAAAACAATTCAATTTTTAAGGTGTGGTTATTGACCTGTGTCAATAATTAATTGAGTATTTAGAAAATTGTTTGAACTGCAATTTTTCTATACACAGCTTTGACCCAATTCTGATTTAATGTTTGGCCAAAATTTCAGACGTTAGTCCGACATTAAATCGGCATTGGGTCTGTGGAGATACTAGGTCCAATTATTCTCCAGACAAGATTTTGGGTTTCGCGATTGTGTACAGTGCACCCTTTGGTCATTTGAGAAGAGTATGCCATAATACCAACTTTGCTCTTTCTCCTGTCTCAATATTGAGTATAAAAAGCGACATCCAAAGCCGCATTAGTATAGACTCTGCCCAGTGTTCTTTTTCTGTTTCACTCTAATTGTTCAGATACTTTGCCTTTATTGTTATCACACTCTCATCTGTGGTACATGTCCGAATTTTGTGTTACTTTTCTATTTTTTTCTCCAATGACGAAGAGTTTCCACACAATATCTCGCCCAATTTGCCATACATTGATGAATATACTATGCATGTAGTCCTGAGCTGTTACGTTATATTGCGTTTCTTTGGCCATTTTTGGCAGGTTTTTACTATTATATTATCATTTGTATTCTATTAACCCTTGTGCTGCTCAATTGTTTGTGAGTATTTTTCATTCATTTGAAGCTGGAATTGCTAACGCAATTTCCAGCTTCAAATGACGAAAAATATTTTAATTTTTCAAAATATGCATCTTCTAAATTGAATTATTTGACTAACGGAGAATCTATCACAAACTCCATTATCCATTTTCAGTGGTTTAAAATCTGCTTGTCACATTTATGCACCGCATTAATTTATCACAACAAGGAACTTATCGTCCCCTTGGAGTTAGAAGGTGCTAAACTGCCACTTTACAAAGTGGCAGTTTAGCACCTTCTAACTCCAAGAGGAAATTGGATATGTTATGCTTGGATATGTTATAAAAACATGATTTATATTCACCTTTTGAGCTGGGAATTGTGCTGGTAATTCACACCTCAAGGTGAATGTAATGATAGCAAAAACAACATGTTAACCCAATGCTGGATCAATGTTGGCCCAGCATCGTAGACAGTAGGCCAACATTGCGCCAGCATTAGATAAACGTGTCGTGTTTGTTAGAATAAGAGTAAATAGATGTTTACTCCGAATCGGTCAATATCTCACCAAGCATCTTTTATTGTATTTTGGTTTTAAGTTCTATTGATTAACCATATAATAACACTAATTATTATCAATTTTGTCATGCTCGTTTGGCTTTGCATATTGCTTTGCAATGGCAAAAGGCAGTATCTGCTTACGTGTAAAGTGAGCATATATTGCCGTTTGGGTATTCACTGCATTATTATCAATCTGTACAATTCTAAGTACAACAGATGTTGTATTTTTTGTTTGATTTATTCAGCAAACCATACACGCAACATAGCATACATGGTTAATATAATGTTATAAAAATAATAAAAAACTGGGAGCCACCATGCCAGGTTACTAGGGATATTACACACTGGAAAGTATCCTTGCGAGGTGTACTTCTTTCGTTACTTTATTGTCTCTTCAAAATATGAACCTAATTGTTATCAAAACCTAAGCGTTATATGTGGTTAGGAAAGCACACTATGCACTATAACTATATTGTAGCTTTATAGAGTGGATAACGAAGATGATTCCAAGTGAGATTGATGTAGAATAGCATTTTGACAGTTTTCTGGTATGGTATAGGTCATAACCATTTTGATACATCATTTTATGTTGGTAATTATGCAGTCCACATTTTCTTATTTGAATTATTGGTTATCAGTTTCGTAATTTTTCACAATTAGTTATCATTTGTACAACTTTACATCATAAACATGGAAGTACATGTGGCCTTAATTTTTTATGTTATGTGCAAATTAAGTTGTTACTCATTTTATCTATGTTATATTTGCTGCACTCTGATATTGTCTATGTGATTTTTCATGAGTGCATTTATTTCAGGTTGTCGTGACAGTGAAAAAGAGTGTGCACTTATTAATGCTCCACTTGATTATTGCTGATTATTTTTATCTTTGCAATAATGTAACTACAATGTGTTTGAAATGGAATGACCTCTTACCTGATTATTAATCTATTGTTGACATATGATTTATTTATGTGTTTGTTTCTTTTTCTGTGCAAAAAAGTATGTAAATGCATTTTTACATGGTTCAATTTATATTATGCACAATTTATCATTAAACCATTTGGATTGTTTTATTTGAGTTTATGTGTTTTTTAGGCAATGTGTTATACCCGAAAGGTGTGATAGAATAGAGGTAAACTTGGTCCCTGGGGAGTAAAAATAGCACATTGATGAGTAGATCCATGACAAGGGGGGTGAGGTGGCCAATAAGTCTACTGATCTGAGAAAAGTTTATAGTTGACAGCGTACATATGTGATCATCTTGACGTAATCAGTCACATCACATAATTTTCCAAACAGCAGAAATGCCAACATTAATGCAATATATCATTTTTTTTGAATAAATCGATAAATAATATAGTTATGGTCTTATTTATTACAACTAAGGGGATTTTGTTTGTAATGATAAAAGCACGAAAAGGGGTTAAAGATCTGTTAAAGGGCTATTTCACTTTTGTAAAAAGATGTTCTGAATTCCACAACTTCGGTTACAATAAAGATTATTTCTAACGGTTTGTGTTACAGAAATCTACCGTGTGCTTTATATGTTACATAATAATACAATAATGACCTTCACGTTGTCCAATATTATTATAGTACTTGACTGGTGTTTCACTCTTAGATATTTCCAATGTAAAATATAACATAGATAAAGTTTGTAATGGTTGGCTACTCTGCCTTGCAAAACCAAAAGATAGTATCTGCCTATTTTACAAATAAATAAAACTGCATAGCAGTACTGTAGAGTTTGTTTTAAAAGTAATTATATACATCTCACAAATGACTTATGCTCTTCACATATAGAGATACGGAATGACATTGGTACATAATAATTAGCCAACAATTAAAGTATGATAACCCAAAGTGATCTATTGGAAAAAAATATTAGTATGGTATACATAGATCAGCATGCATATACGAGGAGCTATTTTCTTTTGTTACAGATAGAACTATATAATCCCTGATATTCGTGAAAGTAATGAATGAGTTGCATGCTGCTAAGGTGCTCCAGAGTTGAACTGGTTCTCTTTGAAGTGGTTTGAACGACATCATTATTGTTGCCAGAC
This sequence comes from Flabesymbios commensalis, assembly GCA_964017125.1. Classification (NCBI taxonomy): domain Eukaryota; kingdom Metazoa; phylum Annelida; class Polychaeta; order Terebellida; family Flabelligeridae; genus Flabesymbios; species Flabesymbios commensalis. Next base: position 79,032,636 of record OZ024904.1, on the reverse strand, counting down.
TATCCAGTTTATTGCAATTTGTATCAATATATCTTCGCCTGTCGGTACTCTATCTGATACATCTCTTCACTTGGGTTTACCCGACATCCCAACTGGTTGTTTGGAGGTCTGACAGCGTTATATCTATAAAATATATCACACACATATAAATCACACAAAATATAGAGCCCAGATTCATTGAGAAATAAAGAAATAGTCTCAACTCAAGTGAAAAAAAACAGATAGACAAGAAAGCAGGATTGCACGCAATTAGATAAGCCTTGTCGCTTAGTATTGTTTAACCCTTATCCTGCTAGGTTAATTTATTGAAATTTACAACCATTTGAGGTTGTGTCTCGCTACCGCGCTCCACAACCTTAAATGGTTGAAAATTACTCATATTTATTATTTTTTTTGTTAAATTTGAGAACAAACATTTACAAATTTTGATGTTTACACAGTCGTTTCATTCCCAATGACAGTGGTTTAATTGGCTAATAAAAATTTAAAACAACTTTTGTCGCGATCAGCAGGCAGAGGGTTAAAGGGTGAACTAGCCAGAACCCGTATCTCACGGGTCTGTGGGTTATTCACTACTGTGAGGTGAATGACAACTCGCTATTAATATATAGATAGGCTAATAATAATAATTGTATCGTCTGTGGTGTTGTCCCTCGAGTATTTCGAAAGTGAATCGCACCATCATGGTAACGATGCCATTATGCATGTATGCTTCCTTTACCAGTATAGGTACAGTTGTTGATGCATAGAAGAAGTTACAGATTACAATATATATCCCCATCCGTCTCCCCATCATCATAATGATAGAGGTCAGTCTCAGAAGTTACTTTGGCCTACAACAATTTCATGATCAATGAACTTATACGGTCATGTTATTTTTAAAACAACCCTAATCAGAAGCATCCACATTGTACTTAGGCCTATGCTGCCGTGCAAAGCCAAAAGGCAGTGTCTGCTTACTTTACAAGTAAGCAGATACTGCCTTTTGGCTTTGCAGAGCAGTATATGACAGTATGTGTACCTTGTCCAGTCGCCTTTACAGGACACCCATGGTACTATGTCCACGTGGTTGTGTAGTGTTCTGGACCAGTCAGGACTGATAAGGTTAGGGGTGCCTGCAGCACGCCCTCTGGTGATTAAACTCATATCACGGTCATAGCAGCAATGCTGAAAAAGAAATCAAAACATTTAAAACATACAGCTCGTAGAACCGTTTCATGTAACCAGATATATAATCTCAGGATGCAACCGGTTACTTTTTACAGCAAGATACATATTTTTTGTCGTTTTGTTTTGTTTATTTGCCTTTATAAACTCCAATGTATGAGAAGGGCCCGGGAGTGGCACTCTGGTAGAACGCCTGGATTGACTTGCTAACCATACATGTGTGCCGGGCTCGAACCCTGCTGATCCTGCGTGGGATTTTCATATAGATATCCTTGTTAATTTCGCGCAGGACCGCGCGCTGCGAGCTCCTTCACATAAACTCCTATATGTGAAAAACTCTTAACACCGAGAGCCTACACGAATGTAAATCAAAATTGGTCCCATTGCTGGATTTTTAGCCGTCACCGCCGTCACCGTAGGTGAGACTGAGGGAGCTATGGATTCCGCCTCCTTTTTTTTTACCTCTTCTTTTGCCTATAACTTTGTAAGAAAAAAAGCTAGGATAACAATTTTTGGTATGTGGGTTACTTCCAGGTGGCTAATGGACAGGTTAAAATATTTTTAACCTGAATTCAATACGCAAGATTGCAGAGGAGAAAATGATGATGTTACGGCGTTGGGCCGTTGGGCCGTCCGTAAACAATTCGTTTCCGGAGCATATCTCTGAAAGTACTTGTCGGATTGTCTTCAAATTTTACACACAACACCCCTAGAGGGTCTAGTTGTGCCTTTTGTGGTATATGAACTTTGACCTACTTTTGGTTCAGAACTATGACCTAATTAGGCGTTTTGACGCACACTTCGTTTCCGGAGCAGATCTCGAAAAGTACTGGGCCGATGACAGTCATACTGCACATACATGTTCTCTAAGGTCCCTAGCTGTGCCTTTTCGGGTTTTTGGACCTTGACCTTGAAGTTGACCCAGCACTTTGACCTAATTTATAACATCGGTAAATCCGACTGAAATATTTTGCGGAATATCATGAAAACCGCTCAAGATAGCTACACCATTACTATAAAACAAATTGTGAGGTTTCAGGAGAGGATGCATCTTGAAAAATTTCAAGTCGATAAAATTAAAAATGGCCGCCTATCGGCCATTATTCACCTCGGCAGGCCTGATATTGCGGCGTATCATGAAAACCGCTCAAGATAGCTACACCATTACTATCAAACAAATTGTCAGGTTTCAGGAGAGGATGCATCTTGAACAATTTCAAGTTGATAAAATTCAAAATGGCCGCCTATCGGCCATTATTCACCTCGACAAGCCTGATATTGCTGAATATCATGAAAACCGCTCAAGATAGCTACACCATTACTATCAAACAAATTGTCAGGTTTCAGGGGAGGATGCATTTTGAAAAAAATCAACTTGACCAAGTTCAAAATGGCCGCCAATCGGCCATTATTCACTTTCACATAAGATAAGATAAGATTAATTTTAAGTCGCACATAAAAACATACAACATTAGCTCTAACGAGCTAGTACAAGCGACATATAAAATAAAACAATAAATATAACAGCTAAAACAAGCAGGTTGGCTGGCAGGAAGTCATTATGAAATGTAAAAAAAAATATATATTACGGATTATATAGACAAATATTTATAAAAAACAAATAATGTAAATGAGAAACATATATTGTTAAAAGTTACATAATCCATTTTGGCACATAAAAGTGGATTACCCGATTTTATAAAAAAACATATGATGTATATGAAAAAAATAAATTATATGGCTAAAAGTTACGTAAAAAAAACATTTGTCATTTATTAATAATTGCATAACTGTATCACATTTTCGAGGGACCTACATCTAATTTTGCTCTCAATTAAATGAAAAAAAAGCTCGCAGGCCATCTCTGAAAGTTTTGAGGTCTCTGGTTATTCTCAATGCCTCTGGCAAAGAGTTCCAGATTTTAGGGGCCAAAAAGCAAAAGGAATTTGTTCCATGTCGCACCCTCTTTATGAGAGGAATTTTCAGGATATTTTCAGACTTTCTTAAATTGCGGGTGCGGCAGCGTTTTTTAATCAGTTCAAGGAGGTAGGTTGGTGCTAAGTCATTAAGAATTTTGAAAGTCTGAATAGCGATGTTCATTTGTCTCCCAACTTCCAGAGATGGCAAGCGAGCTTTATTCAGGAGGGACTCATAGGAGGCGGTATGGTTGGAATAAACACACTTTAGAGCCTACTCCTGAATCTTTTCCATACAGCGTGCATTTGGAGCACTACAGTGATACCAGACGGCTGAGCAGTATTGAAAGTGGCTGAGGATTAACGCTATGAAAAGAGCCAATTTGGCCTTGATGTCAAGGCAAAACGACAGTCTTCTCAGAGCGCTCAGCTGTCTGCCAGCTTTCTTACAAATTTCTTCTGTGTGTATCGAAAAATTCAAATTTTCATCGATATTAATGCCTAAAAGTTTGACTACTTTTTCAGGTTGAATTATACAGCCGTCTAGTATCACTTGGAACTCAACTTTACAGTTAAAAAATATCAACTGAAATTTTTCAGGGTTGGCTTGCATTAAGTTAATGGAAAACCACCATATAGCTTTTGCTGCCTCAGCTTCGAGGCATGATTTTACAATTTGGAAATTTGGATGTGCAAAAGAAAGAGTGTTGTCATCTGCATAATTTGTGAGGCGTGCTCGTTTAATAAAGTAGAAAATGTCATTTATGAATACATTAAAGAAAATTGGGCCAAGAACTGAACCTTGTGGCACGCCCTTAATGGTGGTTTTCCATGAACTGTGCACGTTACCTATCCGGACACGTTGCTCACGATCTGTGAGGTATGATTTAATAATTTTGCTTGACTGATCCTGAACACCATAAGCTTTAAATTTTGCGATCAAAAGGTCATGTGGCATGCAGTCGAAAGCTTTGCTAAGGTCCATTAATAAAGCACCAATTTTGTGATTTTTTAAAAGATCTTTACGCCAATTTTCAATAAGGGTGAGCAGCGTGTCCTGACAGCCATAACCATGGCCGTTATTTGGTAAGCCGTGCTAGATGGCTAGACCATTACTATAAAACCAAATGTGTGATTTCAGGAGAGGATGCATCTTAAAAAAATTCGACCCGATAAAATTCAAAATGGCCGCTTATCGGCCATTATTCACTTTCACATGGCCGATATTTGGTAAACCGTGCTAGATGGCTAGACCATTACTATAAAACGAAATGTGAGATTTCAGATGAGGATGCATCTTGAAAAAAATAGACTTGATCAAGTTCAAAATGGCCGCCTTTTCGGCCATTTCTCATTTTCACATGGCCGATATTTGGTAAACCGTGCTAGACTGCTAGACCATTACTATAAAACAAAGTGTGAGTTTTCGGGGGAAGATGCACCCTGAAAATTTCTAACTTACGAATTTAAAATGGCCGACAATCAGCATTACTTACCTCGATAGGCCTGATATCAGGTAAACCGTGCTAGATAGCTAGACCATCACTATAAAACAAAATGTGACGTTTCGGGAGAGGATGCCTTTTAAAAACTTTCGACTCAATCAAATTCAAAATGGCCGCCTATCGGCCACTATTTACTCTCACATTGCTGATATTTGGTAAACCGTGTTAGATAGCTGGACCATTACTATAAAACAAAATGTGAGATTTCAGGAGAGGATGCATCTTAAAAAAAAGTTTAAGTAAAATTCTAGTCCGCCATCTTTAATGTCATCCGCAAAATTACCCCCCAAAATATGTGACACTGTCCAAACGGACGGACACTATCCACCTAGTTTGGGGTAATTTGAGATCAATCTTTGATGGGATTATCAATACATCTTAGAAAATGTATAATTCGTCCCCTTGGATAGGAAAGGGTAATGAGAACGTCAGTGACCTCACCTGAGCAGAGACGGGAAACATACCCACTTGGCCTATGTCAGACCGGATACACATGTGCGCTCCTAGTTTATAAATGTGTAGATGGTTCTCTGCATCGCTGGCGTTACTCCACAGAAAATGGCGCCTTTTACGCCAGTCCCACACACGCTTGTCATCATGGATACTGTTGTAAGAAGGTTTTGTTCATGTAACATTGTTATTTATCATCACAGATTTAATAATAAGTCCAAAAATATCACGTGAACATTAGAGCTTTAACCCTTTCAGCGAGGGGAACGACTAAAGACGTCCGATTCCGACGATTTCGACCCCAGCACTGAAAGAGTAAGATATGTATAATGGTCGTAGAACTATATAACTTAGGTATTCAAATGAAGCGGAAAGAGCTAACTAAGACATTTATCAGTTTATAATGATTTCAAATTTAAAAAAAAACCCGTTGATCTCCATGGTTTAAAAACATATATTTCAGCGCTTTAAGGGTTAAAATAACCGTATTCCGGATCAAGTATAGTGTTTGCAACAGTAATTAATTAGTAATTAATACTGATCGTCAATAAATTGATCAGCTATTTTTCACTAGAATTATTTGATTTGGATCAGATTAAAGGGACCCCGTGGGACGAGACATTTTCAATTTTGCCAATTTTGAAAATTTAATTTAATTGAAGCTATATAGCCTACTGATCTTAACTAAAAATACAAAAAGGTCAAAAAACAATTTTTAAGCACCGAAAAAGAGTGAAATAGTTATATTTCCAGATCGTAATTTGCCATGTAAACAAAACAAGTCATGTGCATCAACATGTGGCCCAATGCTGTAGTAAACAGTCAGCCGTCCTTTAGCAAGTGTTTTATAGGTAGACAAAAAGTTATTTTGGATTTTAAGTGGATTCATAGAAATGTTGATAAAAAATGTTTTTTTAAATCTAAAAACTCTGAAAAAATAAAATCATGATCTGGTGGATACACTACTTCATTACAAACTGAAAACGAAAATTGATGTCATCCCAAGGATCTGCTTCAAATATTACAATTACTGAAATAAAAATAAATAAAAATAATTGAAACTATAACTGTGAGATTAAGTACTGGAATATTCTTTATTTGTCGTTTAAATGATCGATTTATTGACTTATTGCTTGACCGATTGCTAATTCCCCAATAATTAAATGGTTATTTGATTAGTTTATTAATAATTATTGTTTGTTTGTTTGTTTGTTTGTTTGTTTGTTTGTTTGTTTGTTTGTTTGTTTGCTTGTTTGTTTGTTTGTTTGTTTGTTTGTTTGTTTGTTTGTTTGTTTGTTTGTTTGTTTGTTTGTTCGTTCGTTCGTTCGTTCGTTCGTTCGTTCGTTCGTTCGTTCGTTTGTTTGTTTGTTTGTTTGTTTGTTTGTTTGTTTGTTTGTTTGTTTGTTTGTTTGTTTGTTTGTTTGTTTGTTTGTTTGTTTGTTTGTTTGTTTGTTTGTTTGTTTGTTTGTTTGTTTGTTTGTTTGTTTGTTTGTTTGTTTGTTTGTTTGTTTGTTTGTTTGTTTGTTTGTTTGTTTGTTTGTTTGTTTGTTTGTTTGTTTGTTTGTTTGTTTGTTTGTTTGTTTGTTTGTTTCATATTATCATTTTGATGATTATTATAATGATAGCAGACAAAAATCGATGCCCATCTCAATGTTGTGTCCACACCAGAAGACGTTTGTACAACCATACTGCCGTGCAAAGCCGAAAGGCAGTATCTGCTTACTATACAAGTGAGCAGATACTTCCTTTTGGTTTTGCAGAGCGGAATATAAGTAACATCCCAGCAAACACGAGGCATTGACCTAATGTTGTTCTAATGTTGGCCCGCCGTCTTCGACGTCGGCCCAACATTAAAACAACATTGGGTCAATGCCTCGTGTTTACTATGATGAGGTGACTGTGATATATTACAGCTCCCACCTGACTGGGAAATGACAGGGACAACTAGGCAGGCCCTCCAGCTGCTGTAAGTAAGCCTGAAGTACCGGAGTCTGACAAGTCATCCAAACTTCACAAGCATCTGCAACACATAGTAGACGACCTACATACTACTGTAATGACCCAACGTTGCCATAACGTTATGCAACTTTGAACAATACCATACATGCCATACCATACACAACGGACTGTACATTATGAATTTCCATTTAGTATTAGAGATCCTGGAGAATGGGTATTTTGAAGGTGAATTTAGGAACTTACGTTCATCGTAGGCTTCATTATAGTCTATAGTGGGTTAGGATTTTTCTTAATAGAAGATTCCATGTAATTAGTGTTACCTGTTTAAATGTCCAGATTTTGTTTCCCAATGTTTAGTCAATTTGAACTGTGAATTGATAAATAAATTCATTTATCAAAATACATTACATACGTGTACTTGTTGCTGTATTCTACACATTTTACAAACTGATATTTCGTCACCTTGGTATTAGAGAGTGGTATTTGTCACTTTGCAAAGTGGCAGATACAACTCTCTAATACCAAGATGACGATTTATCTACCCACTGACACACCTACGTCTTCCCCCGTGTGAGTTTGGTCTGCTATCGTCATCAGCCTCTTTATTGACTGCTCTCCTGCACTGGCTGGTGGTCCTAGTTCAGTGTTCATTTGTGCAGCAGTCACACCCTGAATCAGAAAGCTCAAATTATTGTTAATCCAACTCATTGTGTTATATCATTTGCAAAAGTCGAAATGGGCTTTACAAAATTGCTAAATTATATCAAGCAATGTTTATCCCTGTTATGTATACGGTTTGTAGCAATATGGAGCAATTTGTTAGTTTTTACAAAAATATTGACGTTATAAAAAATTATGGAATTATCTAACATGATGAATTAAGAGATAGTTAATAATGAAGTGTCATCTTTAGCGGTCACAGGCCAGCATTTTAACCCTTACAGCGCAGGGATGGACTTTAGACGTCAGAATCTGACGTCAGAATGTTGGCTCACCGTCTGCGACGCTGGCCCAACATTAAACCAACATTGTTTCAATGTGTCGTGTTTGCTGGGAATTCTTACCTCTGCTTGAATATTCGCATTGTTCACAGGTGCCACAGAACTGGACGCGTGACTGAAATGAAAGGATATCGCTAAACCTATGAACAGCATAAGAAGTACCGCCAGGGACCAGTGTCTCCAGTACTCAAACATTTTGAGCTTTTGTTTAATCCGTGGCAGTATCCCTGGACTTTTCAGTGGACGCCGCTCCTCGGCTGTCACAGCCACAGACGACTCCCGCTGTCTACATCTTTTTTTCTTTCTCTCGGTTTTTTTAACATCCTCGTCGCCATCGTCGTTAATCGTCACCTGCGCTGGCAGAGTGTCCTCCGTTGCCTTGACGACGAGAACGGTGTCGTCTGCTGGCGGCATCCGGATCCGTGTTATCCACAACGGATAAGTAACATATCCCGGGCGAACTGCTTAGCTGGCGAAGATAGCAGCGGGTCGGCCAGCAGTTTCGCACACAAGTAGAAAGCGGAAAATTGGCCAATATCCAATTGCTCAGCGAGCAAATCCAGTCCGCTAACCAGGCGGTCGTGCATTAACTTCAAAGGGCCGCGCTCAATGCTGTTTACAAGTTGTAATTGCGAGCGAGGGTGGCTGGGGCGACTGCACTTGACAGGTGAGGCCTAGACGTGCCTGTAATCCTTCAGGCCTTCGGGGTACGGCAGCAGACTGACAGAAAAACCTCTAATGGAGACTGCGAGTAGCAAGGCCGGCGCTGCCTCCAGAGGTGCGCCGACTCAGGCCGGCTACGCTGTGCAAAGCCAAGAGGCAGCATCTGATTGCTTGTAAAGTAAGCAGATACTGCCTTTCGGCTTTGCACGGCAGCCCCTTGTTCTCTCACTGTCAGTGCACTCTCTTATCCTGTGCTGTTTTAATGTTGGGCCAGAGTAGCAGACGATTGCCCAACATTAAAACGACACAGGGTGAGCGTCGGGCTCTCAACTCCCTCCCCTCTCTTGTTTATCCTCCGTCCCAGCTAACACGAGACGCCGGCCCGGTGACGGTACGATGTCGATCCAGCGTCGTAGACGGTTGACCAGCATCGCACCAGCACTGTGAAAGGCACGTGATTACTGGGGTTGTGCTTCAGGTGCAGTTCAGGTCGGTGATTTTCAGGTAATGTTTCAAAACACAAAAAATCGAAAAAAATCATGATTGCATTTCTTAACTCAACATGGATGAAAATTACTGTGGCTTATATATATTCAGTCGGTAGAATTATGTGGAATGTCGTCCTTTATCTTACAATAAACGTTAGTTGGCATAGTACAGCATATGTGATGCAAATGAACAAAATAGTGTGGGGGGTTTTTGCTTCTCCTTATTTAACCTATTAACCGTCGGTCCCGATTATATTCGTTTTTTTTGTTAGTTTTCTCATTAGCACATCAAATACCACCTTTTAAACATGTTACAGATAAAACGTGACATCAATCAGCAAGATTTCAAAATATTTGAATTCTGTTTTGTCAAATCTGAATATTTTTCACTCACTTGAAGTTTTAAATCGCGTCAGCGAGACTCAATATCAAGTGAGTGAAAATTCCAATTGAATAACTTGGTGGATAAAAGGTTAAGCTGCCTATTGATTATTGATTTATTATTATTGATTGCTATGCTATAATACAGACCTGATAATGAATGATTTCCCTACACAATAAATAAAAGTCATTTTCTTTGTTGTTAAATGTGAGTTACTAACATGTAAATAGCATTTATAAAAGCGGACTCTGAGACTCGGCAGGTGGCCTGCTGGAACTAAAAACAGCGTCTGTCACACGTGGACGGGTCAAATATTCATGTCACGGTATAAGGCCTGAGTATGTCGCGCAGATTTACATTTTATGATTCGGCTGGCTTTCTTCTTCTGCAGTCAAAATCGCGGTATCGACCCACCCAGCCCGCTTAAATCCCATTAAAAAGGTATGGTACATTTAACATTGGATACATTTGATGTTTTAAAACTTACATTTCAATGTTGTGGTTTGCCATGTGAATAATGAATAGATCCAACTTTGTAGACTCCTATCATATGCTATTGAGAATTCTTTATTATACATCCAGTTGTTAACTTTTTTAAGTTCATGCACGTTGAAGGCCATACGGCTACGAACTAGGTTATACAAAGGGTATACTCTGTTCAGAAAACCGATGACAATCCAAATGACAGAGTGGGTAGACGATCTAAATTGGAAAATAGATTCACTGACAGGCCTGACTTAAAACATCAACTCCGGAAAAATATAATAGTAGGGTTCCACATACATACCGACAAATGTGTACTAGTCTAGTTTAATAATAACCATTTTTTTTATTCTGACAAGACGTGAATAACCCTTCAAGCAAGCACTAAATTAAATAATTTAAATTTTCACCCACTTGAAGTTGCGCGTCGCTACCGCGACCCACAACTTCAAGTGGGTGAAAATTACTTATATTTCTAGAATTAGAATCACAACATAAGCCAATCTAACATTTTTAATGCTCGTTTATCCTCCGATTTGTTTTGTTTGAAGATTAAATATAAAAGCTGACAACGACAATATCCGTGCTTAGCAGTGGGAGGTGTAGATTGCCAATACGGCTCATAGTGATTTATCTCGCGTACTATACGTATTACTTCAAGCGCGGCGAGCTCTTGAAAATTATGGTTCTGATTATCTAGGCTTTGATGACTGATATAATCCCCCATAGAGAGGTATAGTGCAAGTTAAAATATAGAACACAGGGGCCAACTCCACATAGCACCAGGCAGCAATTTAAAAATAATCTCACAAAAATAAGAATCTATAACCTCAGGACAATTAAAACAAGCTCTGCTTAGCAAAGACAAAAGGCAGTATCTGCTTACTTTTAAAGTAAGCAGATACTGCCTCTTAGTTTTGAACGACAGTGCTCTGGACACTCATACAGTCATGTCTGAGACACAAGGTGTTTTGAAGTTTATGTTCTGTGTGGTAGAAGATAATTAATACTACTACTCATTTCTCCTACACATTGTCTTGTTCGTAGGATAAATAAAAAGGATGACATCGGCTACGTATACTATAGGTAGGTAGTCATTTTGGTGTTTTTTGGTTTTTTTTTTGACGATTAGCACGCTGAATGCTGACATATTTGTGCATAAACTATGGAGACCAAAGGTTGTTTTTATCAATTTAAAATCTTAGTTAGCTCCTACCGCTTCACTCTGGCACTTACAGTGATTCTTTATTTAATATCAAGAATGTTGTAGTATCCTTGTTAAAGCTATACATTCGCGCAGACTGCTTGGATGCAATATTACACCTGAAGCTATAATGTCATAATGTTGGGAGCTAGATAAAAAACACTTTCATCACCTGTACTTTATACAATATGAATAAAAAAGGTGTGTTAAACATAATCCATAATAAAATGACGTGTCCTATTTAAGATGGCGATATTTCAAGCATTTGACTTTTTGTTTGTTTTTGAGTTGTCATTTTATTCACCTATTATCGTCTTCAACCTAGCGATGTTTTTTATGGATTTACAGGCCTATGCACAGGATAGATTATTTTTTTTGTAAATGGTGCTGATCTGGAATATCTTTAACAAAAATGGTGAATGATGCCGTATTAGAGTATATGTATTAAAACGAGCAGAGATTAAGGTCAGAATAAAAAATAAATCCTGACAGTAAGAAAGTCAGCTAGACTATCAGATAATACTAATTCGTGAAAGGAATGTATTCAAATTATTATTCATGTTTGGCTAATTTTTGAGTGCAAAACTTTGTATATTTAAAGTTCTTCCCAACCCATCTAACTCCCAACATTATGATATAGATGTAATATAGGATGCAAACAGTTTAAGCGAATGTATAGCTTTAATACCAAACGCTATCTAGGCGATAGTCGACAGAACGTACTTGCTGAAGCAGGAATACCAGTTAGCATTGTCCAGACATTCGAACAACGTGTGGGGTTATTAGGTTGCTCCCTGGTTTTCGGCACGTGTGAATGCTGATAGTGGAAACATGGTGAGATGCCTGCTCTGCTCTGAAAAGCCAATAGGCAGTATCTGTCAAGTACTTGCAAAGTAAGCAGATACCGCCTTTTGGCTTTGCAGTACTGGTGTAGATATTGTCTTGTTCTCTAGGATGGCCGGCAGCCCGTGTCTAAATGAAACCCGATGTGAGACCAAGCAGATCAGTCAACAAAAAGCAAGGTCGTATTTCTCAAGCCAAATAATGGTGCGCAGTTGGCTTACGATCGAGCTGATACGATATGTTATTTTACAATTTTGTGTTAAGAACTGTTTGAAGGGCTCTTAAAATGTCATAGTGATAGATGAAGGCATAACCCATTTTGCGTATATTTTCTAAGCTCTAACCTTATGTAACAGTTACTGGGTTTAATTATATCATTATATATATATATATATATGGTCGATTCCCACGAAAGTGATGCATATCGGCAAAAAAACGACTTTGTTGCACAGTCCTGAATTCTTCAGTTTATATCGCAGACATATGGAACTTTCAAAAAAAATATATGCGAGCTCTTAATATATGATAGTTGCAACAGGAATGGAGTTCATGCTCATTATTGAACACCAGAGTAACCCTACGAATGCATATTATGTAATATGTAAATGCCATAATGTAACTAAAACTTTGGTCGCAAAAAGTACAGCAGTTCAAGTGGTAACAATTAGGTGGTAATGTTTGGAACAGTTTAATAACAGTTGCGAAAATTTGATACTGCACATAATGATTTGTAGTCAACTTCTACTCTGCTGCAAATATTCAATATTCAGAAAATATACAAAAAAAGACATGTCAAACATAACATTTCTTTCAATTCAAGGCTTAGAGTGGAAATAGCAGTTGAATATTAAAATGTAAATGGAGCATCTTGTTTAAAATCATGATTTCATATCATTTGTTCATCTAAAAGTTTTTCTGATAGGTTTTAAAAGTGTATTCGTAGGGTTACAAATTTATATTTTGTTAAAAAATAAGGCTATTAATTAACATAATTGTTGTGTTATGAACCATTTGTATCGATAACTAACATTACTTTGAAAGCCACATTAATACACAATCAGAGAAAGATGGAATAAAGAGATTTTAGCAACAAGGTGCACGAAGATCACGAGAATAATTCATTTATTGTTTGTCACTGAATTAATAGTCAACCTGAAAAATATACATACATATACACGTATCATTCACTTGTGAAAGGTATTTGACAGATAGAGCTGCAATGAACAAAATAGGGTAAAACTGGTTGCTCTACGTCGATTCACAATGCTTATAGCAGCTTTGTTTGTAGGGTTACGCTGTCATTTGTAGGGTTACTCTATCTAGGTGGCCTATGAAAAATCATCACAATACTGCAATATTGACGGCTCATTATATTATTTAAACAAATGTGTGTTCTCCCGTATGATACTGCTCAATATCCAATAGATTTACCGCGCTATAATTAACTTTACATAAATCATTGAACAAAATATCTAATTTGTCAAATAATTGTATGTATTTCCAACTGGTGAAGTTAGACAGTGATTATGGCGCTATTGCATCACACACGTTTTAAATACCACTTGTTTTTGCTTGCTTGTATATATTGTTTTTGAAAAATATTGTGTTTTTAGAGAAAGGTCTCGCAATGCCAATTAAACTCGTATTGTGTTATACAACGTAGAAGCTATTTGTGAAATTGGTAACCCTACGAATACACACAGTGGTGAACTCTTTTAGATGCTAGATATGCTTAAATTAATATTTCCAATATTTGTAATACACAAAAGAATACACGTTAGATATATTTTCAATATAATGTATAACAATTGCCTTTGCATTGGTGAGTTAAAATAATTTTCAAACGTTTTGAAAACATGTATTTTATTTTTTGGATATAAATATTTATTAGCTTGTTGAGTTTTACACCTTATAAGTGCTCACTATGATGTTAGCTTTATTCTTGGCCTGTTTTGCAATGAGAACAACATATATTTTTCAATCATTTAACGTTTTTCTCTTGTAGATAGTAACCCTACGAATACCTAACATTTGTGTAACCCTACGAATGACAATATCATCAGTCTCTGGTGGCTCTTCTATTGCATAAGAATATTTTAAACGATATCGTCCAAATATTGCCATATCATGACATGATAATGCATCATAGATATTCAATTAACTCCTGTATTCTCCACACCTACACAGTGAAATATAGCACTGTGATAATTTGTAGGATATCTTAAAAATTCGAACATTGCTAACGTTCCAAGATATCTATGTTAACCACTAAAATCTGACTGTCACGTACACTGTACCTTGGTTATTCTGTTAGACGAGGTTGTAAACCCCATGTGCTTTCATGGAACTCCACAGGTGCCATTTCTTTATTGAAAATTCGTAGGGTTACACAAATTAAAAAAACCCGTAGTGTTCAATGGAAGAAATTAAAAAAATTGTATAATTTTCCGATATTTTACCTTGCCCATATTATACATTGGTACCACAAGTGTATTTAGAGAAAAGAGCTTGTGTTAATCTGTGGTAGTATTCGTTTTATAGAACATGAAAGCGCATTCGTATGGTTACAAAAACGCACTTAAAATTATTGCACCTATTTTGCTATCAGTTACACTATTTTGTGGACATGCTCCACAATGAATTCGGTTCAGCAAATAAATAGCAAGCACAGCTTATGTCATAGATATAATGTGTAAAATATTTATTTTGTGCAATATTGATTTACTCAGATATCATAACACAAGCTGTATTCGTAGGGTTACACGAGTTGTAAATTTTCAAAAAAATTGAATTAAAAAAAATTGAATTTACAAAAGCAAACAAAGTGTTGGCTATTGATTAGGTGCAGGTGCCGCGCTTCAGAATGCGTAATATAAAGGCGCTGTTTATTTTGAATATTGAAAAAATGAGCTTTTTCAAAATAAGGTCCAAATGCATCACTTTCGTGGGAATCGACCATCTGTACTGGGTTCTGTTATATCATTATCTGTACTATACCGGGCTTAGTTATATTATTATATGTGCTGTACGGGTTATATCATTTATATGTGATGTACTTTAGATATATACAAATAGTATATACTTAGATATAGGGCCTACCATTTGTATGGCAGAGCGTGGTTCAGTTATGGCATTTATACGTTCTGAACAGGGCTAAGTTATATCATTTATATGTGATATACTGGGTTTAGCTATATCGTTTGTATGTGCTGAACTGGGTTGTCATGACTGTGATGTACTCGTAGGTGCTGATCTGGGTCAAGCTATATCATTTTTTGATGATGTGCTAGGATTAGTTACATCATTTATATGAGATGTAGGCCCTACTGGGTTTATTTATATCATTTGTATGTGATGTACTGGGTTTAGTTATATCATTTATACATTCTGAACCGGGTTTATCTATATCATTTGTATGTGATGTACTGGGTTTAGCTGTATCGTGTGTATGTGCCGGGTTTGGTTATACATGTATCATTCATATGTGCAGTATACGTTTAGTTACATCATTTATATGTGATGTACTGGGTTTAGTCATTTCATTTGTTTGTTCTGTGGTGGGTTTAGCTATATCATTTGTATGTGCAGAACTGGGTTTAATTATATCACTTATGTGTGTGCTGTACTGGGTATAGTTATATCACTTATATATGTGCTGTACTGGGTTTAGTTATATCATTTGTATGTGCAGAACTGGGTTTACTTATATCATTTATATGTGCTGTACTGGGTTTAGTTATATCATTTGTATGTGCAGAACTGGGTTTATCTATATCATTTATATGTGCTGTACTGGGTTTAGTTATATCATTTGTATGTGCAGAACTGGGTTTATCTATATCATTTATATGTGCTGTACTTGGTTTAGTTATATCATTTGTACATGTATGTGATGTACTGGGTTTAGTTATTTCATTTGTATGTGATATATTGGGTTTAGTTATCATGGTTATATCATTTGTATGTGCTGTACTGGGTTTAGTTATACGATGTGTATGTGCTGAACTGGGTTTAGTTATATCATTTATGTGTGCTGTACTGTTTTTTGTTATATCATTTGTATATGCTAAACTGTGTTCAGGTATATAATTTATATGTGTTGTAGGAAGGAATATAGAAGGACGTCTTTCTACATTCCTTGGTTGTAGCAGGTTTGCATGTAGTTATATCTTTCATATGTGCTGAACTGGGTTCTGTTATAATAATGTATGTGTGTTGAAATTTATCATTTACTTCATCTAATATCAACAGTTTCTTATTTTTATAAACATTTTATCACTTCGAGGAAAGGGAGAAAAACTACCATGACATCTAGCTCAAGGTTTGCTGCTTATGATGACAAACTATTAAATAGCACTGCAGCCCAGAAACACATCTTCGACGCTGACCCTACATGAATACAGCATTGGCTAAACGTTTACCCAGTGAACCATGGTGCCAGTTCAATGTGGTGAGGGAATCTAGCCTCAGGCTGCGGATTCCCGTCTGAGAAATCCAGACGTGAACAGAATACCTCCGCAAGAGAAGCTCCAATAAAGATAGGACAATGACCGACATGCTGTCAGTAGATAAGATTGAACCAACAATGAAACATGTTAAGAGAATGACAACACAAATTACGCCCCCGTACATGTGATATAGTGACATTTTTAGATATATTTAAAAACAAGTGTTATATTTCCGGGGCATGCCAGTTGTATAGTATTTGTTTTATCTAGGAAGGGGGGGGGGGTGATGGGAGACCAAAGGTGTGTGTAGATTGAGGTCAGGTTGAACAAGTGTAAAACAATCGTGGCATCAGCCTGTGGCTTTACTCTACCGCGCCACTCATTGACCGCTGAGTACCCAGCCATCACGGTACATTGACCCAATGTTGGTTCAATGTTGGCCCATCGTCTACGACGCTGGCCCAGCATTAAACCAACATTGGGTCAATGTATCGTGACTGAGTTCCTCATTAAACTAACACTTGGCCAAAGTTTGTACACGCGATAGCGTGGAGAGGAACCCACAGCTAACCCTTTCATTTTCAGGACGGGAAGTCGTTATTGTAAATACCACGGGAGTCATTTGATATTATCTATTATGGTAATATAATATGTTTTGATTTCAGGCACTAAAATTAATAATGTGATTGGTCATTTCGAAAAGTAATTATAATTTGGACTTCCAGGTCAATTTATATATTTTACCTATTTCTAAAGTCAGTTTGCCTGTACTATTACGAGCGACCACGTTTACCTATGAGTAAACCTTTACCCGCCAAGTTATCTTATTAAAATTTTCACCCACCTGAACTTGAAGTTGTGTCTCAATTTGACCAGGGGGATACTGGAGGTTTATATTAACGAACTTCATTGTTTGATTATGTCGATCAGTATCTGCTTGGTTTGTGGTCCAAATTTACTACTGATTCCTAATTGTTTTATTATTGTCTTCATTCAAATAAGTATTTGCCATAATTAAAAATATACCTGTTTCGATCTACAATGAAAATATATTGTCATCATTCAAATGTGAAATGAAACTTAAGATACGTGTAACAATGCATGAATTTACGCAGCTCTGTAAAGCCAAAGGGCGGTATCTGCTTACTTGTAAGGTAAGCAGATACTGCCTTTTAGCTTTGTACGACATTGCAGTGTGTCCCAGGGTTTAATGGGTTTATCACGGGGATACTTCAAGTGAGTAATCAAGACAGCAGGTGCATAAATACAGTGGGTCTGTTTTTCGTTCATTTTTTTTATTTCGAGCTAAGTATCAGCTACAATATTTTTTTCAAGGATGGCTATGAGCAAAATATTTTCCTCTAATAATCTAGATGGATTTTCTTCCTGTGCCGAGTTTTTGCTGGTGTTATCACCTGGCTGCCTACACTGGTAGTCACGGGATTTTTTGTTTTCAGAAAATGTGATTAAAATAATTATTTTTACACTCTTTCGTAGAGGACTTCTTATAAAAAGTGTGATTAAATCATTTTTTCCACACAATTTGGAAGGGGATTATTTATTTCCAGGCTGTCCTGATATATTTGTTTATTTCAACCTTTCAAAGGACAAAATTATTCATTTAAAAAAACTCTGCTATGGTAATGGTCGCCCCTTAACCTGTTATCAGCTTTGTCGTGTTATTTGCGATTGATGTCCGAAATATATTTATATGTTTAGAGGTACACGAAGCAATACACATGCAGTTCAGGGGCCTCATCAACAACAAGATTAAGATCATCTTAACTTTCCCTCATTTCCATTAGAAAAATAATTATGCTCTTAACTTTTCTAATCGAAATGGGCGAATATTAAGTTAGTGGAAATTATTCAGGTTTGACAAAAAGAAGGTCAACTGTTTTCAAATCTTGCTGATTGATGTCACGTTTCATCTTTAAAATGTTTAAAAGCTGATGTAGGCGTAATGTGCTAATCAAAGATAATCTGGACCGGCGGTTAAAGGGTCAACCCAATGTTGGTGTGTTGTTTGGCCAGAGTTGCAGACGATGGCCCAACATTACACCAACAGTGGGCCAATATTTCGTGTTGGCTTGGAGATAGTAGAATAATGCGATGATCTGAAAAAATGTATGCTCATTCACCTCCGCAGGTCCACCCCTGTCGAACTGTCTTCCCCTGACGTGTCATGAGGAATCCGCGGTGCAAACTAATCAGAGAATACATTTCACTTGACAGTTCATAAAATAGAAAATCACCCTGCCGCAAACAGCTGTTAATTACCAGCAGTGCACTCTCACGCCCGCCGTCTTAATTCCGGTGCATCTTGACACCGTGTTCCCAGAGTGAGGCTTGAATCGTGTTGAAACCTACGCCCTTAAAATTCATCTTCCCTACAGCAAGGCTAGACTTCTCGAGCTGACCTCGAGGCGCGGCCTCGAAACGCCTCGTAGCCCTACACTTTGCTATGTGTACTAATATGTGCAAATAGTCATTGGGTCTAAAAACAGATCCTATAGGCCTATAACATCCCGCAGCCAAAACGAGAACTGCTCGTATACAATTAGTTTGTTTCTAATAGTACAGTACCGGTACGAGAAAATGGATCTAATACATTTCCAAAATTACATTTAAGTGTTACAAGAAACGTCAAACAAGAAAACTGTATTTGATTGGTGCACTGTTTACCCATGCTGCCGTGCAAAGCCGAAAAAATTGAGCAGATACTGCATTTTGGATTTGCAGAGCAGCATTGTACTAGATAATAATTATTTATTTGTCAAAGACAATGGGCAGTATCAGCTTCTGTTGTAGGCCTGCTACTTGCTGCAATGCCACGAAAATAAAAGATTATATATATATATATATTTGTTTAATTTCTGTAGACCTGTGACCGGTATTCACCAGTCTCGCTCACGATTTTCAGACACATATTTTTAGAGATATAATTATACGATGATAAGTGTTCTACTAAGCATACTATGGGTTTACTTCCTCAAAACAGGAACGGTTTGCGCATACTGATTTTCACTGCTTATTAAGATTCAAATTGATAGGCCTTACATCATGTACATGGTTAGAAGTCTTGTGTCCGAATTTTTCATATTCAGGGTCAAAAAATAGAAAACAACACTTTGATGTATACCCAGTAATAAACTGCAAATTCTAGGTCTTTCCCCGCAGACACAAGATGTTGAATCAATATTAATTTAATTATGGCCCACCGTCTAAGACGATGTACCAACATTAAACGTCTTGTATACACGCACATGTGTACAGGCCTACGTTCAACAAGTAACTGGCCTTTGATCCTGTATATATTCGCTCTATCACTACCACGGGGCCACTCCAGAGGGCCACTCCCTCCACCTATCTCTTAAATTCTTATCAACACATAACATCCTATGACTTCTAATATATACATGATATATGTCAACAAGCTTTGACAAATTCAGCTATAAATACACACGAAGACCATGACTAGCCTACTACCGGTATATATTTTAAGAAAAATATGACTTATATATATAGAAGTTAGTATTGTGGAGAGCCTCCGTGACCGAGAGGTAGCGTGCTCGGCCTCAGACCGCCAGGGCTCGAATTTTGAATCCTGTGTCTGGAGGACAGTGTCATCTCAATCATCTCACCATCCTCAGAAGGTTCTCCTGGCCCAGTTTAGCCTATATGTGCACAAAGGTGGCCTAAAGCCCGAATCATTTCATTTCATTTATATATATAGATACATACGAATTGATAAAATTCACAGAAATTCATATTGAATAATTTGGCGGTTTAAACGAACACCGGTAACTGGTAAGCACCGCATGTTTGCTATGTCGGCCACAGTCTGGCTTTAGTCACAACAGTAGATCCCGGATTCTACGGATTCTACTGATTCCTGCGGACGCCACCAAGACCAATCTGCAAGATAGCTTATCTCTGTCAGGTCTAGATACTGGTATATACAGTAGCATGCAGATCTCCATGACAGTACCTTCATTTTGCTCTGCTTACATGTAGGCCTACTATGGAGAGGAATATGTTATATTGTTCACTGAAATATGTGCTATTGATTTGTTTCTCAGTCTGTCACAAAAAATATAAAAAACATACCGGTATCGATAATTATTATCAATGTGAGCCAGCAATGCACTGTCGAGTACTAACACATAGGGGCCTACGAGCAGGACATATGACATGTGCACTCTGTTATTTTAGCCCTGGTCGTTTGATTAACACATTGCTATTGTTATAATAATTTGAAACAACAAGCACAACAAAAACACAAAGACAGACAGACAGATATTTTATTGACAGAAATAAAGTCATTACAGACTTATTTGTCATAGTAATAAGAGAGATATATGTACATGTATATACAAGAATGTTAGTTTGTTAAAATCATATGAGTCAATATACATAGTATGATAAACAACTAAAATCATGTTAGGTGGCATTGCCATAAAAAAAACTGGGTATTTCGGTGATACAAATGACTACTTCTTAAAATAAAATTAAAAGGCATAGCCAAGAT
>OZ024904.1:78866396-79011396 GCA_964017125.1 Flabesymbios commensalis | reverse complement strand
TAATAATAATGACGTTGACCCAATGCGGGATTTAAGATGCTGGGTCAGTGCCAAAGACTCAGTGTGTGTTGGGTTCCAAACAGAAATAGATAAACTACCCAGTGCTGGCCTAATGTTGGGCTACCGTTGTGGACGCAAAGAGTCAACGTCTCGTGCAAAACAGGGTTTGCTCTATTCTGTGAAACTCAATGACCTTGACCTCCTTTCTTTTCACCGAGCTGGATAATACAATGAAGTATGGGGGGAGGGGGTGTTATATAACCTTGTTTTCACCGAGTGACGTCACTGCGTTTCACAGAATTGTTCCTTGTATGCACTAGGTCTACACAGTGCAGCAAATTTACTGCATCTAGTCCCATATAGGAGCCTATGTGCAAGCTTTGTATGCCCTATTATCGTGATTATATGTAGCCTACCGTTAAAAGCAATCTTGTGTACACGCGTGTGCACTGTCTTGCCCAAAGGCCTCACACGGTCCATTTGGTTGCTCAACACTCTTGTATCAGTATAGGTGTACTGTAGACCCTATAACGTTACTATGGTTAATAATTAGTTATTACCTATAGATATGTATTCCTCTGAAGCTAGCCTATGTACATGCATATAATTATTACAGGTTTATCTACATGCCTACACACGATAGGCCTACTGTATATGGTGGAGAACCAATGCTAGTAGAGTAACAGAACAGGTTTACACCAAACTTGCTGCATTACACTTGTAACGCTACCCACTGTTACATGGAAAGGGATTTTTGGCACTATGGCGTCTCACTGGCAGTGGACACCGAGGCTAACTCGCTATCTTGCTGAAGTTTATCAGACCAAGCCTCCATTGATACCAGATGGTTTTGTCTTCCGACGTGCTGTTCACAAAGATCAAGAACATGTAGCTCGCCTCACAGAGATTCTACACAGCCAGACTGATAGCATGCCGGCTCGTTACCAGCATTACCTGAATGACAAGAGACGCGTGATGGTTGTAGCAGAAGACGTTAACACCAAATCATTGGTAGGCGTAATTAAACCTATCCTATGATTATTAAATTATTATGATAACGTAATCCTCAAAATAGTAAGCAACAGCGTGAAACAAATAGGACGACTGCATGCGGAGTGGTTATTGTTTCCTTCATTGAACTGTGAAAATGTCATGCATATTTCACATCAAATTTCGCATATTTTGCGAGTATATTATATTTATTAAATTATATCACATATGATTAACGAGCCTCGTAGATCAACTCGGCCTGTTCCCGTCAAACAAAGCTGGTAATACGTCGGAAGCGTTTAATCATGCTAATCAATGATAAACATGATAAATGTTGATAATGTAGGCTGATAAACAAAAAAACATATCTTATCAATTGTCACGTGTATTCAACATAGTATTGTTGATTATCCCTAACTCTTATCCCTACAATTTTCAGTGAAAACAGCGGGATATAATCAATGAGTGTAGTGAGGCAATATCTCAGCACAGGACGTTGATCTAATGATGTTTTAATTTTGGAGCATCGTCTACGATGATGGTCCAACAATAAATCAGCATTGCGTCAACGTCTTGTGTTTGCTGTGATCAGGAGTCTGCATTGTGTTTGATGAAATATATATATATTATATAAATGAGGCAAGTAGCCTATATCATATCATATGTAGACATTTTATTGTTTTGGAAACAGGTTGCCTTCTCCATGTTCATAGCCACAGATGGAGGGCAAAGTTTTGCTGGTATGATGGCTCGTGCTGCACCAAGTGTGAGATCACAGGGTGTGTTCCATGCTGTGAGAAGCTATGGAGAGCAAATCATGCTGGAAATGCTACCAGATGCCAACTGTATGCGAGCTGTACCTACAAATATCAAACAT
Organism: Flabesymbios commensalis; assembly: GCA_964017125.1. Classification (NCBI taxonomy): domain Eukaryota; kingdom Metazoa; phylum Annelida; class Polychaeta; order Terebellida; family Flabelligeridae; genus Flabesymbios; species Flabesymbios commensalis. The sequence continues at coordinate 79,009,529 of OZ024904.1, read as the reverse complement.
TGGTTGCCAAAAATTAAAGAAGACCAATTACCCATGTATTTTCCAACCACTAAGGTCAGTTGAGATTATTCAAAGAATTTGTAAAATAACAGGTTAGGCCTATATAAGCATAAAGCAGCGTAGAAGTTTCTGTGTAAAGACACGAAGGGGTGGGGGCTCATTTCAAACCTTCTTATAATTATGTAGGTACATGGATTGTTGGCAAGTATGGTGGGCTTGCTAGCCAAGCTCCCAGTAACTGACAATGCTTGATATATAAATCACTATGCAAATGGCTGTCAGTAGAGAGTGGACGTACAAATTTTAATTAAACATAAATAATTTGAGGTTGTTGGGAAATAATTAATGTACATGTATATTATAGAATCGTCTGCCATTTCTTTTATACCATCTGCAGAACCACCGGTCAGTCCATGCGCCATCTGGTGAAACGGCCCGTCTGTAATGGTCTGTGCGTATTTTCAAATAAGTAGCATGAGAAAAGTTCCTGAACATCTACGTAGAAGAATATCTGATGCTATAATGGCACCGTCCTAGGCCACTATGTTTTTTTTCTGTTGTAGATGAGCGCGCACTTTAGATTTAGGAAGCGCTATACCAAAAAAACCCAGTTTTTTCTCTGCCCAGCGCGCGCATTTGATTTTTGCCAATTTCCGAAAAAAAACAATAAATTTCGGGAGATAAAAAAACATTAAAAAAAAGCAATATTATTTCGGGAAATAAAAAAAACATTTTTCTAGCTATGTTTTTGTTTTGCTTGTTTTTATCGTCGCCCTCATTAACTTTTTTCTAAATAGGTCAATTTTTTTTTAGATTTTGTCGCTCTCATTACCTTTTCTAGAAATGTGTCAAATATTTTTTTTTATTTTGTCGCCCTCATTAACTTTTCCAAAAATAGGTTCAATGTTTGTTTTTTCTTAAATGTTTTTTTTTTACTGCCCTCCCTCATTAGATTTTGGATTTTTTCTGATCTAAAACAGAGAAATCAAACAAAGTGGCCTTATGTCTCTGGTGAATATATCAATGGTTACAATTTGTGTGCCTTTCATGCTTTATTTGAATGGGGTGTATTGAGCGATGTCAGGTTAATGTAGCATTACCTCTCAACAATTACCATATTTCCTCAAATAATAGTTTTTGTTTAAAGAGATTCCGTTATGTTATTTAGTACTGTGGAGTTACACTGATGTTAATCTGCATATTTTTATATTGCAGCATTAACAATTTCTAAAATACTACTTTTGATGTACATTAAAAACCCCAATAACTGTTCGCCAATAGCATGCTGTAGATCATGTTTCAATTAACATATTTGTTTGAGCATTTTTAACTATTTTTTTTGTGTTGCATGACACCTTCTATGTTATATTATATTGTATTATAGTATATATAATATAACCTAAACAGAGGAATACATCGTCTTTGTCTTTATACAGACATTTCTGAAAGTAATGGGACCAGTTTCTCTGCAAAGAGCCATAGGTATGGCTGAAGGCATGCCTTGCCGACCAGGAAACCATGCTATGTATGTAGAAGCTTCCGTAGAGAACTTAAAACAATTACTTTCAAATCGTGAAATAGTGAAACAGATTTTCCCAGGAGAAGTTATTTTCAATTATGGAGGACCTTGTGGTGCTATTTCAATAAATGGCGATTTGCTCTTAGAAACAGATAAGTTGTGTGTGATAGAAAACGACGGCGCACGCCACATTTCCATGACATTAACAAGAGTCAATTATTGTAAGCTGGGTCTAGCATTAACAATAGATTATTATGGACCTCCAGAGATTCATCATCTGTTCGGACATGTTCATTTTGTGCTGGGTAAGCTAAATGAGCTATATGTCCGTGGAGAAATACAGCTTGGTTTAGTACTACCCCAGGCCATGAACGTGGAACAGGTTATGAGTGACTTTGACGCTCAAGGCTTCACCTGCCATGCTGAAAGCATTGAGAAATATTACATCAGTCAATCCGAATTTCAACCACACACCACGTCGCATTTATAGTAATATTATTATAGGCCTATCTATCGAATTTTGTATAGACTCGATTATTCAACATAGTTATTAAACAAGTGTACAATACCTGCATGTCATTCGTATTTGAGAAAAAATAAAAAAATCATTTTATAGAAATTTATCAAAATTGTCACTGGTCAGTTGCAGTTCTAGAGGGGGGGGGGGGCAGAACCCTGCATGTATATAAATATACACAGTTGATCGTAGTTCAATAAAAAAAATTCTGAGTATTTATATTTCTTAAAACATGTTCACAAATGTTCACATAATTACAACAGGAAAAGTATATTTTCACATACACGAACCAACGAAGTGTTCATATGGACATATAAAACGTATGCTGACAAACTTCCATATTACATTGTTTCTAGTCTAGTGTAGATGTGCATATTTATCTAGGTACACATGGACATGATGCATGTGATGTATGCTAACCAACTTTCATATCATGTTTCTAGTCTTTAAAGGAGTGTAGTGTAAAAGCGTACATTTATGTTTTACATACACGTTGACAAATTTGCATATTACATGGTTTTTAGTATTCTGAGCTGTGTAGATGGTGTTTAATTTAAAATATTTTGGTGTTTGGACGGTACTATAAGCGACTAATGTTCTATACTATTTTGAACATGTGATAAAAAACTTACACATTATGTTTTTTTTTTTTATTGGATGGAAACTTTTATGTTTTATGTTTAACATACATGTACTTGATGACAAAATTGCACTTTACATGTTGTTTCTAGTCGACACATCGAGTAATTTGTGGTGATGGGGATATTGATCATTCCATATCGTACCATATACCTACTTACCTGGAGTTAGACATATTTAGCTCAATGATTGTTTAAGATGGTTGATATGGTATTGGTATTATAATTACATTTCATGTTCTAGTATCTTCAATTCGTGTGGTTGTCAATTTGTAGTATTTGAGGTACCATTATTATGATAATTCAGGTCATTGTGCGGTTATTAATATCGTCATATACGATGAAAGGTATTATCATTGGCATTCTGTAACTTGCTGTCTAGTGATTAACTAGTTTGATTTTGATGCTCACTTCACCTAATTTAAATGTTGCTCATTTAAATCATAGTCGGACATTATACATTGACACAAATGTTAATATTGAGATCATGTATGATTGTATTTGAAAATAGTTGATGCCCTTCAAATTTATATGGGTGATTTTCTACCGTTTTATTGTTTTGTTTTATATTTTTATATTGATGCAGTGTCTTAGTACATACAAAAATGCAGTGTAGATAGTATAGTTTTTGTTCAAGATAATCTCAATTTTATTATTCTCAGTGGTATGGCCCCAGGGGCCCATCCACTTATTATCTTAACTTTCCCTTTGAATATGAAAGGGTGTATCTGCCACTTTGCAAAGTGGCAGATACACCCTTTCATATCAAAAGAGACGATTTGTGTCAAATAGTTTGTTTATTATCATTATTCATCATATCATAGGCCTACAACTACGTGCCGTATGTAAACTGAATTATTATAGGTAATTATAGATAATAGACAAATTTTGAAATAACAGTCTTTAATTTATTTAATACGTGTGTTTTATTATTAGGAAAGGAAATGTTACTATGTTAATTGTCATTGTAATGATGTAATTAATCATGCAATGTTTACAATAGACACTTGTTTAAAATGTGGACATTTTCCTGAAATCAAAGTGAGAAAAGGTATAGGCCAAATATAAATTGATTTTATAGATTTAGATCTGGATTATAAATCTAATTTTATAACACACATGTGGGTAAGTATCTCAATAGTCTCTACATGTATATAACTTAATCGATACTAAGCTTCATCATACACTCTATACTGTTTTGCAAAACCAAAATGAAGTATCTGCTTACATACACTTCCTTTCGGCTTTGTACGGTAGCCTGATACACTCCCACGCAATAATTATTGATTCTATCTTCATTGAGATTTGCAGGAAGACCAATCCTCTACATATCTGGTGCTCAATAAAATTTACGTGCGTTAGCATTGTGCCAAGTTCGAGAAGTGAGTGAAAATTATTCAGATTTGACAAAAAAGGTTAATTCTTTTTAAATCTTGCTGGTTGATGTCACTTTTTATCTTTAACATATTTAAAATGTGGTACTTAATGTGCTAATAAAAAATGAAAACCCGAATATATGCGGCATCGGCGGTTAAAGGGTTAAATTATGATAATCAGGGACCGTATATAGTAGGCCAAATCTCATTACCATGATTACAAGAGCACACACACATCATGCATTTTGTGAAGACCCCTGCGACTCCGTTGAGATATAAATTTAACATTTTTCAACATTTATTTTGTTTCGGCGATGTATTTTAGGAACACTTTCCACAAATGTCTTAAAGTGAGGTGAAATCACAACCTATTTAACCATTTCCCAGCCGCGTTTCCCAATTATCTGTTACCCACTTGAAGTAACTGTTGTGTCCCACAACTTCAAGTGGGTGAAAATTACTCACATTTGTCTAATTTGAGGCCAAACATTTGCAAATCTTGATCAGTGATGATTTCGATCAAAATAAGATTAAAACGACTGTAGTCGTTAACAAAACAGATTTATTGGCAGAAAACTGGATGTGATTTGCGAAGAGTATTCAGTCTTCATCACCAGATCATCATTTATAAATTTTAAAAAGTGTACATTCTCCCTCTTACATAAAAAGTGTACATGAAAAGTGGGCTTAAGGATCCCTTATTTCCCTGGCTACAAATATAGTCCTAGTCGTTTCCAACACAGCGAATGATTGTACGAAAGGATGAATTGAACAATGTGATATATCACTGCCCTGTGATGGGGGGGGGGGGATGTTGATGCGTGGGGGTCGTGTTAGTGTGTTAACTGCCGGTCCCAATTATATTCGGTTTTTTTCCATTTTTTTTAGCACAATAAATATCAGCTTTTGAACACGTTAAAGGTAAAAAGCGCCATCAATAAGCAATATTTGGAAATCGCTGACCCTCCTTTCGTCAAATATGAATAATTTTCACTCACTTGAAGTTGTGAATCGCGTCAGCGAGACGCAACTTCAAGTGAGTGAAAATTCCAGCTATAAAAATTGCGGTAAGGTTTATAAAATTACTATTCACGTCCATAGCCGCGTTCACTCTTTTTATTCCGCCTTTAAACTAGACAAATTAGAGTAGAAATGTGATTTATCTGCACACAATATTAGTCGCATCGCGCATTTTTTTCTGTGATATTACGATTGTTTGACGACCCTTCGTTTGGTTTATTCTTGTTTGGTTTTTATCTTTTTGAGATTTGTTTTGTACTGAATACATAAAGTGGGCGCGGTTGAATCTTCGTTTCGAGGCGCTCCACTTTCTTTATACAAATCACACTTTTAAATGTTTAAAATTCCATAAATTCGGTTGAAATTCTTAGCAGTGTATACCAAAGAAATGCTTTAATTGTTCTGTTTTACACTAGTGCATTATCTCATTTTCTAAAAATGCGCTATGCGAATGATTTTGTGCAGATAGGTCACCTCAAATGGGTTACCTTAAATTGCACTTTTGTGCATTACTTGTTTTTTGTTATGTTGTTTTGCTCGACTTTAATTATTTTTCCCGGTCAATTATTTTCTGATTCTCTTTCGGTCTTTTTATGTTATCCCCTAAGACTTCTCTAATATTATCGACAAACACACGCACTTCCAAAATTTCAAACTTTCGCAATTATTATGCCTTGAAGTGAAATGACCGGCCCCGACGGCTCATTCGTGTCGACTGGGGCTTGTAACCTGGGGGTACCATGTTCGAATCCCGGTCGGGACGGATATTTGTCATCGTGGGTGTGCATATACAGTGCTCCAAACTGTTCAAAGACATGAAGTGTACAGTGCTGCCTATGGCACTGTGCACTATAAAAAAACATTGAAGTCATTCTAAATAAGAGTAGGGCATAGTCCCGGCTTTGGGCTTCCCTCTGTCGCGATATTGTGCAGAAAGCGACGTAATGCAATATTCATATTGACGTGTTGAAGTGAAATCTGTTCACATCTGAACACTGTTTCACACATCAGATTTGGTTGCTTTCATTTTCTCATCTCCGTATACGGACAGCAATAATGATATCATGTACACTTCAATATCCACATATTGAATTAAATAAAGGAAACACATCAATCATCATGTCATTAATAAATATATTTTGTATCATAATTCACATTGCTAAACAAAGTAGGCCTATATCGGATCCAATAATATGAAATCAATTATTTTCATTACATATAATAAGTCTTGTAGATTATCCAAATTGCATTGTCTAATTATAAGGCACATGATTGTTGTATAAATATTGACTTAGCGAATTCCTCTGTCAGATTTTGACGTCTAAAATCGATTCCCGCGCTGTAAGGGCTAAACCTTGTACACAGGACTAATAGTGAACATATAATTACATTACAGCGACAATGTATGTCGTGATAAAGTAAGTGAATTTGCAGCTCCAAATATAAATAGGCCTTTTTACAGGTATTTCAGGTATTAACTGGAGCGGTAAATACAGACATACGGTGACTATATTATGCTATATATTACGGAGAAAACATTATATACGACTAGAACTAGAAGAAAGCCAGCTCACTGTGTGTCACATTAACCCTTTCAGTGCGGGGACCGACTTTATACGTCGGAATCTGACGTCTACAGACGTGAGATTTTGACGTCGAAAGTCGATCACCGCACTAAAAGAAATAATATATTTATAATGGCCGTAGACCCATAACATAATAGACTCATAATATGTATTCAAATGAACCTGAAAGAACTAAGTAAGACATTGATAGTGATTTCAAATTGAAAAAGACCTTTGGTCTCCATGGTTTTTATACAATATTCCAGTACACGTCACGGCACAAGTGTCTACCCCCTTCAATACTGTAATCATCTCAAGGAGAATATTTTGAAATTAACACATACTTTCAGACTATGGGTTTGACAATGACGCAAGTTTATTACTATGTAGTGATGTTCTCCATCATTGTATAACCATACAACATACAATAACACGTAGCAGGTAAATATTCAACATGGATAATAATTGAATAAATAGTAGCACCAATTTTAACAAAGTAAGTCACTAAGCGCCTCATGTGATGACTTAAGGTTACATATGATAAGTTACTTTAACCCTTTGCCCGCTAAGTCATTTTATCTAAATTTTCACCCTCTTGAAGTTGTGTCTCGCTACCGCGACCCACAACTTCAAGTGGGTGAAAATTACTCATACTTGCCTTATTTGAACGCTAACATGTGCAAATAGTGATGTTTAAGCTCGCATTTCATTGTCAATACCAGTCATTTGACCAGCTAATAAAACTGATTTAAAACGACTTTAGTCGTAATTAGCGGTGAAAGGGTTACACACAATAGTAGTACCGTGCAACCCCCAGATGGTAGGTCAGATTAGAGACCTTGCTATGCATCATGACATGTAATATCCAAAGTGGACGTTATGTACTAGTTTTGTGCCTAGTGTGAAAATATAAATGTGTTCTATATAAAATAAATTATATGAATATCATGTTTCAAACGTTTACCAGTTTACGGGGATATTAGAAGTCATATTATGCACATGCGTATTCTGCTTTGCAAAGACAAAAGGCAGTATCTGCTTACTTGTAAAGTAAGTAGATACTGCCTTTTGGCTTTGCATGACAGTTTTCTGATGTGATATAGACCTCCTAGACCGTTCAAGGTTCATCTTCTTCGAAATCGTCATGTGGACATTTGTCTAAAATATGAATGATTAACGAAAGTCACGGCTCGTTAACATGGTCAAAGCTTGTTGGATTGTTGATATGACATATATATTCGTAAAGGAGACGAATTGGTGAACAGCGCCGGCGACAACAACAGATGACTGAATGTTTGACTAGTACGATAATAATAATTTTGTACAGTCATGCTATTATGTTTTCTTTCAACAATTTAACATAGATAACCCTTAATATAGTGATTTACTGACCCGAGTTGACCCAATCAGGGTAAATAATGTAATGGCCTGGCGCAGACAGTATCATTTTATGACCTGGCGCAAACATGGTCATTTAATGAGATGAACTAAACATGGTAATGTCATAACCTGATCAAAACAGGGTAAATGTACGAGTTCATTATCTGACGGAAATAAAGTAAACGAAGTCTATACTTTCAAGATTTAGTTGTCTTAAATGTTACAACATAGGCTGCAACAAGGACTTGATAGGAGGTCGAAACTCAAATAATGAACAATAAATTATATGCTGGAAAGTTGTAATACTTTTTGACAGATTGTGTTTTTGTACCATTGTTATTGGTTCCAAACAGGATATTTGTTTACACAGATTACATCTTGTCTTCTTCTTCGACACCCGGCACTGGGAGAAGGAGCCTCCGTGACCGAGAGGTAGCGTGCTCGGCCTCAGACCGCCAGGGCTCGAATTTCGAATCCTGTGTCTGGAGGCCAGTGTCATCTCAATCATCTCACCATCCTCAGGAGGTTCTTCTGGCCCAGTTTAACCTATATGTGCACAAAGGTGGCCTAAAGCCCGATTCATTTCATTTCCCGGCACTGGGGTAGTATAATTATTAAACACCATGTATCAATAATATCATAAGCAAAATGAGCTCAACATTTCGATGACGTTGCAATCATCAAAGCAAGCATTCCGCCACACTTTTTAAGGTTCCTATCAAACACGAGATGCTCAACCAATGCAGTTTTAATGTTGGCCCGCCGTCTACGACGTCTGCCCAACATTAAAACAACATTGGTTTCGTGTTTCCCGGGTTTATGTTCGTCTTTTTCACTGTGACAGAACCGACTACGACCAAGAATTATAACCTATCAACACGGATAGCTCATTTCGGCTCCTCCTTTGGAAATATTTGAGATTTCGTTAAAGGTCTGAGTTCACGAGCGTGTGCGTCGTAAGGCTTGTAAATCATTTTGTTGTCCCTGGTGGGCCTTTTAGCGGGCACCGATTTTCTAGTCCTGCACACCAACACTGTGAGTGCCAGGGCGACAACTATCGTCATCACTACAAGTCCGACGGCGGCCCCTCCGGCCAGGGCCAGGGTGAAGGTGTAACTTTTGAGCAGCTCTGCCTGCTGCTGCTGAAGCAGGTCTATCTGTGCCTGAAGATGATCCATCTCCAGATCTGATGATGATGATGGTGGATGGGGTTGCGATGACCTTATTGTAGATGGCTGCGGCGTGGTTGTCCTTTTCCAGTATTCTGTGGAACAGAAATGTACTATTTGTAAGTAAATTGAAAGTATCCACTTGTTTAGAGACATTATATATATAGTCATATTTACAAAATTAATTCATCACGTGTCTGTGGCAGAGACGCTAGCCCAGCATTGGTACAACATTAGGTCGATGTCTCGTGTTTGCCGGGTAGGCTACTCTGGCATGCAAAGCAAAAATGTATCTGATTAATAAGCAGATACTGCCGTTTTTGCGCGGATGGATTATGTTAAAGTGCAATATATGTCTATATAACTTAGAATCTGACGTCCACCCGTCAGATTCTGACGTCTAATTTGTCTTTTTTGTTTGCTGGGTGTTATAAATCGATTATATTTTCAATTAATGGCAGGGCTATGACTCACTGAAAAGCAGTTCTGTACGGCCTATATAGGCTACCTGATATAGACCGCTCAGAAATGCCTTAATATACGTCACTCTATTATATAGGGTTGGATAAAGTTATCATGACTGCGCAGTATTATATTAGTGTGACAGCTAGTGTACTAAAGAAACCGGTACTCATTTTACTTAGTACTAGTACTCATACACTACTAAAGAAACCGTACTCATGGTACTTAGTATTAGTACTCATACACTCATCATGCAGGCTTACCTGTTAATTATTTACACCTTGGAAGTGATCAGCATTTCGTTATATTATACCCCACATGCCACGTACATAATAGCGTTACGTGATGACGCTTAGGTCTGTCTATCACTTATAACTGTCTATACTCTGTATAGCAGGCTATATGCAGATATATATACTGCCGTGCAAAGGCAAAAGGCTGTATCTGCTAACTTCAAAGTAAGCAGATACCGCATTTTGCCTCTGCAGAACAGTGTACAGGTAATGGGTATTTCCTTGAATCTGTGGAATTCCCGTTACCGAGCCGGCACATTGTTATTCATTATTCTGTACCAGTCCGCCCTGTCGCGGGGTACACTGCGCATTATGATGACGCATGCAATCCCTTGGTAAATGAGGTCATCTGAATGACGTAACGTGCCGTTCGGCATTATATACCTTGTGAGTGAATAGGTATACCTGTACCCCCACCATTCATACTTCAGCTCTAGCTCTAAGGTCCCATGACTTGTAAACATATCGAATATTTACGCCCACGTACCACACACGATGACACAGGCATCATGCCATTGTAACTGGACCTGGTGATATCACGTCTTTGTTTGTCAGTCTATGGGTGCAAAACCTCATATCAGCCCTTATCATGCTGTCCGCCCTCGCGAATGACACACTATTTCGCTCCCTTGGATATGAAAGGGTATATCTGCCACTTTACAAAGTGGCAGATACACCCTTTCATATCCAAGGGGACGATTTATCACCCCTTAAATTGTTGATCACGTTTATATCCGTTTTCACTCCTTTATGTGTCGTGCAAACAAGATAAGTAGAACGAGATATAACCACTAAATTTACTAAATTGACATATCTGTCGATTTAAATTATTGTACAAATAATGTGAGTAATTTTCACACAATTAAAACAAAATATATTATATATAACGGTTAATTACATGTGCGCTACAAGCACAGCATCACATGGCTAAGATCAAAATCCATGGTTTCAATATTATATTTTTCTAGAATTTAGGGGTATTTAGGCTAACCTATCCAGTGTAGGCCTACACCAATCATAATATACGCAGGTTATTTATGACCCCATATATCTTTATTTCACAGGAAAAGTTGGCCACAGGCAGACTAGCTGTGTTATTATTGTCGTTTTATTATCGGTGTCATAATAATATTACGATTGTAACAGCTGTTGGACTTATTCACGATTCACCTCGGCCACGTGTCTATACCCTGATACTGTCAGCGCAAATCCAAAAGGCAGTATCTGCTTACAAGCAAGCAGATACTGACTTGGCTTTGCAGAGCAGTAGGCCCCTGTAACCCACGTGCAACATCATGAGTTGTGTCGTCACCCAATTTCAAGTATCACTATCATCATGATAAAAAAAGCCCCAGCAAAACATTAGTATAACATTTATACAATGTTGGACCAACGTCTTCGACGTTGGTCCAACATTGTATAAATGTTATACAAATGTTTTGTGTTTGCTGGGCTTATCATAGGTAACAGTTATGACAAGGCGCTATGAGAAGTCACCTTATGTAATATCATTTCGTTGTGGGACCACCATTAACGCGATCGCCCAGTGAAGAGTGATATACATTATTGTATAATTAGTCTTCTAGTCTGACGCTGACCCAACATAAATCCATCATTGGTTCGGCATCTCGTGTTCGCTGAGAGATCATTGTGTATACTCGTTTTAATCATGCTGAAATATTAATTTATTATTAAATATTAATTTAACTATATTATAATAATTTAACCCTATACGTCAGAATCTGACGTCTATAGACGTCAGCTTCTGACGTCTAAAGTCGGTCACCGCACTGAAAGAGTAAAATATTAATAATGGCCGTAGACCCATAACATAGGCATTCAAATGAAGCGGGAAAAGCTAATTAAAACATTTATGGTGATCTCGAATAAAAAAAAACGTTTTCTTTGGTTTACCTATAAACACAATAACGCGTTAATATAAAATATATTTGTTCACCTGGACAATGTGTTACGCAGGCGTTCTCTCTATCCTGTTGATTCCACCAGCGTGCCGGATTACAGAGGTCACTGCAGGGATAGCATCCCCCCACGGTGCGGTCACAATACTCCGTGGACACGTCACAAAGCGCCAAGGAGCCACACGGAATCCAGTCTGAGGGGAACGCGGATGTTGACACTTCCGGGCGAAACCCTCGGCTGATTCTGCCCGCTCCGACCTGCGTGACCAGAACCAGCAACCCGGCGACGATGGCCGTTACCTCATCGATTTGAAGACGCACCATTAAAATAGACGTTGAAAGCATTGACTTGTGGTCAGACGGCACGGGACGTCCACAGGGTAGGCGTGTGTAGTACTAGATTGTAGCTCACGCGGCGGTCCGAGTACTATAACCATGGTGTATGATTCACCCAGGAAGGATGGGCGGCTCACAAACACGCGTGGGAGTTCCCAGGAATCAGGGGGCGGGGGGGGGGGGGGGGGGCGGTGGTGCTACTTATAAAATACTCAGCTTGTTAAAAGATAACCTACTTTTGAATCCATCAATTTTAAATATAGGTTAATTTGAGTTGGGTGAAGAAAAATGATAAGAGTTGTCTATGAAGAATTTAGCTCTATAAGCCACTCCAAGATAATGCAATGCCATATTGTCCACTCGGAGATTAACCCTCTGAACGCTATGTTTTATAGTTGAAATTTTCAGCCACTTGAGTGAGTGAAAATTAATAAAATCTGTTAAATTGCAGGCCAAGTATTTTCAAATTTTATTGTCATGCGACACATTTCACTTAATAAGATACATTTGATAATACAAAGGTCGAACGCGATTTCATTCGTGCTCAGTCTTTAAAGGGTTGAGGTTCTGATCGGACACTCTAATGAGTGGCAGATGACCCTTTAAATGTGAGAGGTTCAAACGAGCTCCCAAAGCGCAAAGGTATGAAAGATGATTTTGGGTCAGCAAGCAGTAGGCCCTAGGCCTCCCTAATGACTGATCATTATATTAGGCCTAATTGTGCAATCTACTTAACATATTACGTAGGACTGCTATTTGCAGTAGCGGAAATAGCATTTTTATAACATTTGTACAACGTCGACCCAACGTCTTCGACGCTGGTCCAACATTGTACAAATGTTATACAAATGTTTTGTGTTTACTGGGATTAGACCTACATACATGTCACCCTGGCAGCAGAGATATTTTCTATTCCACACTAGTGGAAACTAACTCTGTTGTAAGGCGCCACCGTGCCACGTGTAGGTTACCTCCCTCCCAAGACGTTAAAGTTGGGTTAGCGTTGCACCAAGAATCCATATGCGTGGGATAGGTTTATGAGAGATGCCATCCTGTGTGAATGGCCGAATGTGAGCACTGGTGAATGAGTGCGTACAACCAGATATCTTACAACTGCAGCCAACTCAGCAGGCAATATGCGAAGACATGACATGATCCGCTTCAAACTCAGTGGCGGACCCAGAACTGGTACTTACGCGGGGGGAGAGGGGGGAGGGTGTTGGTGGGAACGGGGGATCAGAGATAATTAACCACCCCAAAAAATAATTATCATAAATGTGCCATATAAGCCTGAGAGGCTGGCCATCATAACTATTAAATGTTTTAATTTTTCTGTTTAAAATATGTATATGGCAGGCACTTTAATAAATAAAATACTACTACTACTATATAAGGCTTTGAGTGAGGCTGCCCCTTCACCCCCCCCCCTCCACTGGATCCAGAACTTAGACTATTATTGTAAAACAATTTATGTCCTGCAGCAACGTAGGCCCTACTACATGTTCTGCAAAGCCAAAATGCTCTATCTGCTTACTTGTATAGTAAACAGCTACTGCATTTGAACAGTTGGAAACACTTTTTATTCAAAACACGATGGCAAACGTGTGGTCAGTCTGAGAGTATTAAATATGTAATTGTATAAAGCCTGGTACTTCCAGGTTAAAAACGACAACTGAATCGCAACATTTTTACATTTTCACAAACCGCCGTCATCATAGGCATTATCCCGGCAAACACGACATGTAGAAACAATGAAATGATGTTTTAATGTTTTAACATTAACCCTTTAACTGCAAAATTATTCAATTTGAATTTCCAACACTTGAAGTTGTGTCTCGCTGACGCGATCCACAACTTGAAGCGAGGGAAAATTATTCAGATTTGACAAAATGGAGGTTAACTCTTTTTAAATCTTGCTGGTTGATGTCACATTTTAGCTTTAACATATATAAAATGTGGTACTTAATGTGCTAATAAAAAAGTGAAAACCCGAATATATGCGACACCGGCGGTTAAAAAAGACGGTAGTGAGCGTTATCAAGGAGTTTTACACAGGTTTAATCTGTCACAGTAATAGCCTGGATGGGCTTAACCCTTTAACCGCCGGCGTTGCATATATTCGAGTTTTCATTTTTTATTAGCACATTAAGTACCACATTTTAAACATGTTAAAGATAAAATGTGACATAAACCAGCAAGATTTGAAAACAGTTGACCTCCATTTTTCAAATCTGAATAATTTTCACTCACTTGAAGTTGTGGATCGCGCCAGCGAGACACAATTTCAAGTGGATGAAAATTCAGATTGAATAATTTGGCGGTTAAAGGGTTAATGCGATGTGGCAATAATTCAAAGGGGCATAATGGCGCCTTCTAAATATTGGAAGAGCGGCATGACGCTTAGGAATGATCACATGGCGCTCAAAAAAGACAGTATGGCGCAGCACAATGTTAGAAATGGCTGTGTGTAAAAAGATGACAATTTCACAAATATTTAGTAATAATAATTATTCATACAATTATTTACAGCTAGAAGGGGCTAGTTTTTGTGTAAAACAAAAAGCTGGAGATGTTTCCCCTTCAGCAGCTTGATAGCTAATATCCAGCAAACACATTCACCCGATGCTTTTTCAATGTTGGGCCAGCGTCGAAGACGGTGGGCCAACATTGAAACAGCATTGTGTGAATACCCTGTGTTTGCTGGATAGCTAAGTGGACCATATCATGCAGCGGGCAAGTGCCTACCACACTATGCCCAGCAAACACGACACGTCAACCCAATTCCGGCTCACTGCTGGTCCACCGTCGCCGGCTCTGGCCATCAACCATTCAACACTGGACAGTGCTTTCTGTTGGCGGTGGTGTGTCCACAGAATACAAGCTGACACCGATCCAATGTTGGTTAAATGTTGGGCCAGCGTCGCCGATGCTGGTCAGTATCCATTCAGCCCTAGTCAGTATTCAAACTACCAGCACGGTGCTTTAAACCAAAACTGGGTTAATGTTGGCCCGCCGTTTGTGACGCTGGCCCACATTCAGCGTGGTGGCAAACACAGCACGGTAACCCAGTTGGTTAATGTTGGGTCAGCTTCTCGTGTTTGACCGCCTGCACAGTAGTAAGCGCTGGAGAGAAATGAATGGGAGACAGACAGAGACTGAGCCAGACTGAGAGGACAGAGGTAAAGCAATATGTCCCCACCTCTGTGTACAGAGGGAAGACATAATTAATAATTTCACAAATATTTAGTAATAATAATTATTCATACGATTTCTTACAATTATTTTGTTCAACTATACGTTACATAATTAAAACTTAAAAGAATAAATTTCAATGTAGGGTGAAATTTTAACATATGAGTGAAATTTTCATAGCGAGTGCTTGATTTGTGTCCTGAATTCTGATTTGCGCTTTATCAAAGTTGAATAAAAAAAACTTTTCTGTCTATTGGGCAACCCTGTTGTTAAATGGATCAACACTCGCTCTCAGAACAACATGCCGGTACCCGGCAAACACAAAACATTTGTACAATATTTGTACAACGTCGGCCAACAATGTACAAATGTTATACAAATGTTTTGTGTTTACTGGGTATACGCGTAAATGGATAGCGTCTTCTCATGCACACATCCACGCTTGTGGGATCTCATGTCATCGTTTGTACATGATGCATACAATTATTGTCGTAAAACAAACCAGCTGAGCAGTCTGATTGCTGCCAATTTTGATTTAATGCTGCCCCATCGTCTACGACGCTGAACCAATCGAAAATCAAAGTTGGACAACATCTTGTGTTTGCTGAGTCGTTATGGCTAAGAGAGGGTGGAGAAATCCGACTTCGACAGGCAATTTTATCGAGTGATGCCTCCTAGTGAGCGATACTCAAGTCATTTTGTGGTAATGCAGAGACATCTGGTGAAACAAAAAACAACAAAGAGTAGGGATTCTTGTCACGTGATGCGAAACTTTATTTAATTTTAAAAATATCATAATTTTGTTCATTGGTTTAGACATGATTTATTTCACAAAAAGATTACGAATAGCAACTGCCACAAGTTACTCCTTAACATAATAAAATAATGGTACAAAATATAAAATTGAACCAATCACAGAAAAATATATGTTAGGCTGATTCATGAAATAAAATTATAAGATGAAATGATAAATGATATGAATAGTCGTCAGGTGCTACTGTAAACAAGTTGTGATGATGATGGGGTATTAAAGTTAGTTAGCACGATTTGCCACAATAATATATAAAAGCATGCTCATTGACGTCTAATAAGCATCTGCATTATCAGTGTGTGTAACTACACGCTAGTGACACGAAATTAAAGCGACACAAGCAGGCTAAACGCATAAAAAAATCAGTATTTTTATTTTGGCTCCTTGATATGTCCAAAATTTGTCAACACGTCCATGGACTAGAATTGCGTATATAATTTTTTTAAATTTTGTGTTGCGAATTTGCCAGCATGTCCAAAATAAGAAATACGGGAATAACTGATATGCTCCGGGTACGCTTGCCACGTTGCCACAGCAACCCAGACTTTAAAAGACTTCCGCAATGCTGGTCTATGGATATGGCCATATTAAGGAGCCGAAATAAAAATACTAATTTTTTTGATGATTTTAGCGTGATTGTGGGATGGCAGTGTTCCCACATTCAACCAACATTGGGTCATCTGCTTGTGTTTGCTGGGAATCGTCTGGGGGGGGGGGGGTGTAATTAAATACCTATAGTGTTAAATAGTTGATTACAATGAACCCTTTGTGTACCGGCGTCGGGTTTTTCCATTATTATCAATAAAACATTATTGACCTTCTTGGAAAGTAATTGTACCAAATATTCAGCTGAAATTTTATTGAATTGGTATTGAACACAGTTTTTATTAATCTTCTAGTTAGGAACATAAGCGTGTCAACTCCTAGCCACCCGTCCATGTAGGGTGCAATGTCACCGTGTGTTAATCCGCTAATTAGTGTGGTCAAATGAGCCCGCTGGCCAGCGAACACGACGCGTTGACCCAATGTTGTTTTAATGTTGAAACAACATTGGGTCCACGTGTTTATTGCGTGAATGGTGTGACCACTTTTTTTTAACGGCGCAGTGTGGCCGATTAGCATTAGCATTGTGATTGGTCCACAACGTGTTGTCAACCAATCACAGGACAAATTTATTGGTCAGCAGAACGTGATCACACCTGCGATCAACCAACTGCCGTAACATGTCTAGACCCAACAAGTTTCCATAGATACTTAACCCACCACTTGTGCAGCTAACATTATATCTACTTAGGGCTGAGACATTACCAGTGAATGATCCATGTACATTGTAAATGTGCACATGCTTAGTATGTACGTTAGGGTAACGTAGGGCGTACAGGATCTATGGCATACGTCTTACACGTGCTTACTTACTTGAAAATTGAAGGTGTTCATAGTATTTAATGTCTACTCTTCACTTGCTAAGAAGTTTTTGTATGACGTAGCTACTATACGTTTGCGGGTCATATTGACCATACGTCTACGCTTTGACTACGTTCCACATACGTCGTCTGTACACTACAGTGATGGTGTTGAGCGGGAGGGCCAAACTGAGGCTGGGTGCATCAGCCTTTATTGGTATTATTGTCTATCTCTCATTATTGTCACGGAGACAGCACGAGTCACTAAGCGATTTAAAGGAAATAAAATCAATATTAGAGAGAACGAAAATAATGCAAAAGGAAATAAACTCAGCATTGGAGAGAGCGAAAATAAACCAACATATCTCATCTTTGGAAGTGATGCAATCACAAGAGTCGCCTTCCAGCACTGAAAGAATTGAAATAGGCCTACAAGGTGAGAACCTAATCAGATTAATTATGTGTCTTCTTTATTTGTAGTTATGTTGTTTATTCCTAAAATGTTGCTTTAAATTTGTCATTGTTGAAAGTCTTCAAGTGAGGTCTTCAAGTGGTGCGTATTGTCCACATTATGTTAGAGTTAAATTTTATATTTTTATAGTTATATTTGAATGTTGATATCTTGGTTATATAATATAACTGTTTGTGATGATTTATTTTGATTTGTTACAATTTTTGTTGTTGCGTTATTAATTTTAAAATCATTGGACACTCTATATGATGATGAAACGGGAAAATACTATGCGCGGTACAGAGAGAGCAAGAGTCACTCAGCCAATTAAAAGAAATAAAATCATTATGAGAGAGAACGAAAATAAGCCAAACGCAAATATGTTATTATCTTGGTTATTCAACCTTTTCACTACCATACATGACGGAAATTTCCGTCGTCATTTGTCAATGAACGTAACCATAAAATGACACAAATTTTCGTCAAATATATACTGCATTTATGTATTTTTCGTCATTTGAAGCTGGAAATTGCGTTAGCAATTCCAGCTTCAAATGACGAAAAATAGAACTCCTACACCAGTATATCTGGATCCTGGCATGCACTCCGGCCTGGAAGTCAAAGGGTTGATAGAATTGCTTGTACGTTGTATTTTCATTTGTGATTTGTTGACACTCTGCATTGTGTTCATGTCACGGACAAATAATATACGCGGTACGGGAAACATTCCGTGGATCCATGACCAACTAAGCCGCCAAGGGATCAATAATATACCCAAACTAAAATAATGATATTATTATAAGTTGCATGCTTTTAAATATTGCTCTACTTGTAGTTGTTTGATAAGTTTCTACGCTTTCTAGAGGGTTTTTTGTTTGCTACTTTTATACTAATACGTAGTTATTTTATCTCTGGTTTTAGCGCGGGAAACAACAATTATGTATAATACATCTCTATTAATTTACTTTTAAGTGTAATTTTAAGTGTAACTACCATGTATATAAATTTTATCCTGGATGTCGAACTTAGTTAGGGTGCTGGTCACCTGTATTCGACATCCTGATGTACACAATTTTACTTACAACTGCTTATTTGTACGATTATCGTATATATTTGTGTATATAAAGCCTAATAAATAAATAAATAAATAAATAAGTAGGTATACTGATACAAATTGTGCATACATAATTATTTTTTACCAACTTAAAGTTGTGGCTCGCGGTAGCGAGACACGACTTTAAGTGGGTAAAACTGTAACCCTTTAACCGCCGGTGTCGCACATATTCGGGTTTTCATTTTATATTAGCACATTAAGTACCACCTTTTAAACATGTTAAAGATAAAATTTGACATCAATCAGCAACATTTGAAAACAGTTTACCTGTATTTATCAAATCTGAATAATTTTCACTCACTTGAAGTTGTGGATCGCGTCAGCGAGCCACAATTTCAAGTGGGTGAAAATAATAATTTGGCGGCTAAAGGGTTAAATTCCATCTTGTAGTGCTTTGAGGGTTAATGGAACTGAGACTTTTTCTTTTATTTGCCTTTTTTCGCTTTATTTCCACTAAAAAAACACGTGTCTTTAAAAAAATTAAACAGCCTCTTGTCTGTCGGAAATATGTTTTTGATTTATTGGCAAAACAAAAGGATATTTTACACATTTCGCGCGAAATAGGCGTAGTAATATAAGAGAACTAACATAATTATGGTCGAAATTGTTACCACGTGTATGCCTTACTTTATATGTCACCACTCATTCCGTTGTTTTGCTTTGCTACAGATAACAATATAACAACTATCAATGCAGCTCGTCTACACCAACTTGAATCTGCTTGTAAGCATTATGGTGCAACACCCCTTCTTGAAAAACTCAGTGTTCGCTTAGTGGTGGATGACTTGCATCACGCTATCAACTGTCAGGTGCTCAAGTCTGGTTCCACCACCATGGTAGAGTTGATGGGACGTATTGTCAAAGATCAGCGCAAAGGCGTTCCTCTAAACATAGAATCCCAGCTTAGGTCTGCCGGCCGACTTAAAGGGTTCATTAAATTTGGAATAAACAGGTTGGTTTAATTATATTTATTTTTTGCATATATAATATTCATACTTCTGTAATCAGGTAATGTATTTTGTTTCTTTTACTGTAAGAGTGTGAAATAAACCCTCAAAATGCTGAAATATTTTCATAAAAACCAATTTGAAAGTATCATAAATGTCTAAGTCAGCATCTTTTCCGCTTCATATAAATACCTACGTTATGTGTCTGCGACCATTATCATGATTACAAATACGTAATTTTTTCAGTGCTGCGTTTTATAATTTTTGTAAGAACATTGAGCATTTTTATAACTTACAGTTTTTGTCAAACATAGATTGTCTCTTTAAACATATCATAACGCCCTTTGTTATATAGTTATAGAATAAGCTTATAACTTCATAACTTGTTTTGTAGATTGATTTATCAAAAGTCGAGTTTTGAAGCTAAAAAGCGCAAGTTGGACGACTACTTCACTTTTATCATAGTTCGGCATCCATTGGTTCGCCTGGCTTCAGGCTTCTATCAGAGACTTGCAGGTAGCCCTACAACTCAAACCAGGGGAGAGGTAGCCGGTATTATAAGTCACCTACAGGGACTGCGACCATCAGACGTGAAGAAGCAGCATCTCACTTTTGAGGATTTCGCCCGTTACGTGTCACAGCCTGACACCGAGCTAACGTTGGCGGGGGACACCCACTTCTGGACTGTCAGTTATTCCTGTTTCCCCTGCGCCATACAGTATGACTACGTGGCCAAGCTGGAAACCTTCAACGACGACATGGCTCATATTCTACCCCACTTCAACACCACAATACAACGCCACCCTATTCCACATAAAAATACAAACCACGGCCACCATCAGGATTACCAAGCCTCCTACAGGAAACTACCAACAGACGTGCTCAACAATCTGCTCAACAAGTATAGAGTGGATTTTGACTTGTTTGGTTACACTCTTGGTGACTTTTTTAGCCAGAAAACTCTCGATGAATTAGAAGCACGAGGAGTGGATTTATTTTGAAGCTGTTACCGGTACTTCACTTACATGAATATCTGGCCCGTATTCTCGTAGAAGTTACGATATATCGTAAGCTTCGGATTGGTCGAGATGCCTATCTCAGGCCGAGATGGCCATCTCGACCAATCCGACGGCTACGATATATTGTAACTTGTACGAGAATGATCGGACCCAACTGATCTTCTTGTTACGTGGGCGATAAAATACAATTAATTTCATTTACTTGAATAAAAATGTGATCTTAGTTGTTGTGTTCTTTTCAAATAAGAAAATCACATGTTATAGGATTTATATCACTGTTAGTGCATTTTGTTGTGGTATGTAGCGCCACGTACGGTATGGAGCACAACAATTTGGATGTCGTTGCTAAGTTTCGGTATTTCGGTTTAAAAGAAAACAAAAATTGAATGTGGGGTATTTTTACAAATACAACTATCTCACCCCCCCCCCCCACCAAGCGCACCCTCCCCCACAGGATCGACCAAAAATAATAATGTTGCTATTATCTTTGGGATTCAGAAAGATGATTTGGATATTTGCCCCCAAAATAAAGTGTCTTGAAAAAGTTTATTAACAATATAAAGTCAAAGTATTGCCAATTATTGTCAAATTGTTACCATTAACAAACCCTTCGAGTGGTGGGAGATCATTGATTATTGACCATTCACCAACCTTTCCAATAAATGCCATTTGGATGACCAACACCACACATGTAATAGCATAATCGTTGTTAGCTTTTATTTGCATCTGTGTTTTTTTTAATAATTGTATGGCTATTGGAAAGCAACATTTATACTGACGAGTTGGCACGTCGTGTATTATCATGATCTACGCGATTTGTAGACGCTAATAATTAGGGAGAGAATGTTTGCGGCGGTGTATACTAATTCTTGTGCATTACGTTCACACACATATAAGGGGAGATTTACTTAGTAAAATAAATTGTTTACTTTTGCAAAATAAGCAGGTATATCTGAAGAAAACCTCAGCTGATTTTCAAGTTGAATCTCTCATTAACACAGCAATTGCCACAGCTTAAAATGCGAGCTTTATTCGAGATATGCACATACACACTTGAGTATAAAATAATAGGTTAAATACCGGAACATTTAAACTGATAACTTTTCACTCTCAAAAGCTGTATATAGTTATCATTACCACAATGTAATGCTGATTATATATTGTATATATATGTTATACATTAACACACGTTATAATTATATTTCCTGTGATATAATTATTTTCATAAATTTAATAAGCATGGAGGCTAAAGGATATACAGTGGTGTACAACAGTTGTTGTCGTTAACAAGTATTCAACAATTGTATAATTAATCCTGCTGGTGTTGATTAAGCACAGACAGAGAAACTCCAGCAACTGATTGCGTTTTCTAAAAAAATATTTTTCGCCGAAGATCCTTATGCTTTTTTTCACTCACCTGAAGTTGTGTCTCGCTCACGCGATCCACAATTTCAAGTGAGTGAAAATTATCCAGATTTGACAAAATCAAACTCAACGATTTTGAAATCGTGTTGACTGATGCCACGGTTTATCTGTATTATCTAAATTCCTTGGTATTATGTTCAAAAGCTGGTATTCCATGAGCTAATACAAAATAATAAAAATAATATATTCGGGGCCGGCGGTTAAACGGATCACGGAGGTTCAATATTTGAATACGTCGAGTTAACCCTTTAAGTGCTAATCACATAGTAGTCTTTCTGTTTGTCCTTAACCTATTGCCTGCTAATCACAACAATAGTCGGTTTTAATGTATTTTATTAGCCGATTAATTCACTGTTATTGGGAATGAAATGACTGCTTAAACATCAAAATTTGTAAATGTTTGGTCTTAGATTAAACAAGTATGAGTAATTTCCAACCAATTGAGGTTGTGGATCGCGGTAGCGAGACACAACCTCAAGTGGTTGAAAATTAAAAACAATAACCCAGCAGGATAAGGGTTAAAAAAGAAAAAAAATGTGGAATAAATTCGCTAAATTTGCATGTATTTTGCTACAAATTGTACAAATATGTGTTATTTTACCCACTTGCAGTTGTGGGTCGCGGTAGCGAGATACAACTTCAGGTGGGTAAAAAGTTAGATTTTATAATGTAGCGATTAAGGGGTTAAAATTCGTTTTCCATAAGGTCTTATACTAAAGTGTTGGCACGTCATGTAGGCCTACATAAGCCTACACGATTTGTAGACTAATTGCCAGGGAAAGAATTTATGTTACTGCATAACAAATAATTTAACAATTACATAAAATAAGCAGGTACATATTATTTACATTGAGTCAACAAAATATTAGCATACACATGGGCCAGCACACACAGCTTTCAAATCTGAGATTTGGAAAATTTGGTTTTAATCTAATGAGCTAGATCAGTGTTATTTTATAATATTGTAGTCATATTTTGTAATATTATGTGAATATTTAATCCAATACAAATGCTTTGTAGGTCGTAATAGCACATACCAATACGTATTACCTGTGGCTGGGTACAAAGCTGTCATGTACCAGTAGTCGAATACAAGTGGTGTTCGTAAGAAGAACTTATGCTTTAATAAAATTACCATTGAGAGCACCCTTCGATGTTGGTCCGACATTGTACAAATGTCATACAAATGTTTTGCGTTTACTAGGTATGGAATGAAATAGTGTTACAAGATTGAGGCATGTCTATGGGATATCTCTCGGCCAATCGCAAACATTAATGACCTTATTCCACAATAGAGGTGGGTGACATGTGAACACGTAACAGTTTCCGAGTGGTCCGCATTGTATAAATTTGTCAGGAAAACCACGGTAAGACCAATATGACCCAACGTTTTTTTTATTGCATGGTTTATCTTTACAAGTAACTCCATCAAACTTCTTCTTTTTCTTCTTCTTCTTCTTCCCCTTTCCACTTTCATCATCCTGTATAATTGTAGGTTTAGGTTTTACCGTCGTCGTTGACGTGGTGGTGGTAGTTGTTTGAGTGGTGGTAGTCGTTGTGGGCAGGACAGTTGTATCCGGAACAAATGTTGTTGCAGTTTTTGTGGTAACTGCCGGATGATCAGTGGTAATATCATTTTTAGTTGTATCAGGAACAAATGTTGTTGCAGTTTTTGTGGTAACTACTGGATGATCAGTGGTGATATCATTTTTAGTTGTATCAGGAACAAATGTTGTTGCATTTTTTGTGGTAACTGCCGGATGATCAGTGGTGATAGCATTTTTAGTTGTATCCAGAACAAATGTTGTTGCAGTTTTCGTGGTAACCGCTGGATTATCAGTGGTAATATAATCTCTAGTTGTATCCGGAACAAATGTTGTTGCAGTTTTCGTGGTAACTGCTGGATGATCAGTGGTGATATCATATGTTGTTGTATCAGGAACAAATGTTGTTGCAGTTTTCGTTGTAACTGCTGGATGATCAGTGGTGATATCATCTCCAGTTGTATCAGGAACAAATGTTGTTTTTCGCATAGTGGTTGCTGGAACGGTTATGGTTTTATCTGAAACAGAATATAATCTTCGTTTATGCTGAGCTAATATTATTATTTGCTGTTTGACTAAGGTCACCTACAATTCAACCCTTACAGTGCGGAGATCGACTTTAGACGTCAGCATCTGACGTCTATGAGTAACAATAATGGTCGTAGCACCATAACTTGGGTATTAAAATGAATTGGAAAGAGCTAACAAAGACATTTACGATTATGTCAATTTATCAAATTTGTCATGGGTTGTGCGAAACCTTACATTTTGTTTTATATTCATAATCCAGCTATTGTTTTTGATTTAGGTAAATATCACAAAATAACTCAGCATTAAAATGGCCGCTAAACGGACATTTTGATATTGTTTGCTTCCATAAGTTAATCAGGTCTTTGAGTGACATAGCTGAGCATATTTGCCAAAAGAAATGAAGATCTGACGGAATTGTTTTTTCCGGAAACGCGGTAACGGGCATTGGCTATAATAACACAGGTTATCTTCAAGTGAGACCTTACATTTTATTTTATATGGTCCTATTTTGCATTGTTTTCAAGTTACGTAAATATCTTACTGAAATTCAATATGACAGCTAAACTGGCTGAACTAAACAGGCAATAGAGTGCTTGTCATTATAGATCACTCCCATGGGACAAAATGGAGTTACTCTTGCCTATTGCTATTCTTAGGACTCTCTGACCCGAGGATTGCGAAGCTGTGTTTTGTTTAGCTAAACACACGTTTCTGGGCGTCTGGGTATATCTGGAGGTTAATACACTGGACATGCCCAGAATACCCTATCGGACAAGTGAAGGAAACTCTCTCAAATCCTACCATGCCCTATCACCCCAGCCTCACATCATCATCTGTACATCATTCATTTCATCAACGCATTGTACTGTTTAAGCCGTATTACAATGTCACCTAAATGACCATTAGTGACGTAAAGTGACGTTAAGCAGTACTTTACTAGTATTACTGCCCTACTCATACCACCATCCAGTACGTGTGACACTGTATGTCATAAGAATACTTTCTTTTATGGCACCGTATTCATGCCACCATTCACAGTGTGTGGTGATAATTTATCTTATGTCACCCTACTCATACCACCATCCACTGTGTGTGACGAAAAATCAGTCATAACTATATATTAATCATTTTGCATTATGTATAAATAATTGTGCTGGAAACTTATATATATTAGATTGAAGTATTATAAATTATTGTCTATTTAATCCAACTAATTCTAAATGATGGTAACACATGATGCTCTACATTTTTAAATCTACTATTTGTAGAAGATAAATTCTGTTTATCAGAAAGATAACCTTTTGAACCGTAATATGTTTCATTGTGGAACAAGCCGACAATCAGTCTGGAGAGACTGATTACATTCTTACCTCAGTGCTGCGGTACAATTTGGATCTAGAGGACCTGGTACAATATACACCACATAAAATACTTTACTAATTACAAACGTTTATTTTTCCTATTCGTTATACTTATTTCATTAATAAATAAACATTATTTAGTCATCTCACCCAAATATCCTTAAAACTTGAAAAAAGAGATGCAAGCCTAACAAATACGAAAGAAATGTTACATACCAGTAGGAATGACGTCTGTGCAGTTAGATTCCTCACGCCAATTCTGTTGGGGTGAAAGCCCTTTAGATTCACATTGTTCTTCAAGTGAAAGTAAAAGATTACAGGAAATTTGTTTCATTGATCTACTAGATGGCAACAACTTGCATGTTTCCATGGTGCAGTTTTCAAATTGATCTTGCAGAAAGTCAGGAGAAAAGTTGCAATCAAAGAAAAAACCGAAGCTTGAATTATACAGAATATGACCACAAAACATCTCATCCTCGACAATGCTTTTAATCTGCTCGTCATCACACCTGTTTGGAAAAGACACAGATGATAATACAAAAAACAAAAAAAAGTTTTCTTTTTTTGATTATTTTCTTAAATACAAATTACTGTAAGTTAGTTATGTCACTAATAATAGTGGCATGGCTTAAAGTAAACTAACCCAGCATCAGAAGGAAAGTCAAACAAAAGAAGGAATGGCCAATCCCAATTCCAGGGTTGGTTGCCATTGCCTGCTGAATTATCACTTGTTGTTGGAAAGAATTTCTCACTTGTTGCTGGAAGGGATTTTTCAGTTGTTGCTGAAAAGGATTTCTCAAAATTATATTACATTCAATCAATAATAATTATTTAATAATCAGTTTGAATCAAGTGTAAATAAGTATGATATAACATTATATATATTAGATTTAAGTATATAATGGAAAATATTTAATCCAAATAGTTCTAAATGATGGTAGCCTATGAGGCTCTATATTTTGTAATCTACTATTTGCAAAAGATTGATTAATACAGCTACTTTATCAGATTGTCACAGCTGTTTTCAAAATACCAATACAGTATGTTTGTTGGGAATATAACCTTTTGAACTGTACTATGTGATGGTAGCCCATGAGGCTCTATATTTTGTAATCTACCATTTGCAAAAGATTTATCAATACAGCCGCTTTAGGAGGTTGTCATTGTTGTTTTAATTATACTACTACATCCTGTTTATCGGGATGATGACCTACACGACCTACGTAATTATCCATTCAATATTGTTGGCGACAATGCTTCATGCCTTCATGCCTTAGCCCACCAAGTTCGATTTCTTGGACCCATAAGGAGGCCGAGGAACTCTTTTGATGTCAAGACCAGTTTTCTGACGCCAGGTGTTGGAATTTTGCCTGATTGGTTTTATTACATACAACATCATGTACATATAGCTGTTCAGGTACAACGCATTTTCAAGATTTCGGACAAGCTCTGTTGTGATGCCGAAACAACACTACACATTGTGGCCCATCATTGTTCCAGGTCCTGGCAAAGTGATACATTGACTCTGTCTACATACAGCTAATTGAACTAGTTCGTGTACAGCCATGCAAGTACAAGGTGCTGACATAGACATGACTTTCCTAAAAAACGCGAGACGTTCACCCGATGGTGATACAATGTTGGGCCAGCCTCGTAGACGATGGATCAGCATTGTACCATCATTGGGTGTACGTCTCGTATTTGCTGACTAGTCCATCTCTAGATTGAAATCATACGCAGTACCCTTTGAACAGAGCCCTCTTAAGAATGTTGGCCCACCGCTGGACACTCCAGGTATAGGGGAGACCGGGGCTAACTGGGACACGGGGCTAACTGGACAAGCCTCTAGCAGGGAATCTCATTATATAACAATATCAGTTGCCTCATTTTCAAGAAAGGAGGGATACCCCTCCCCACTTAAACTACAATCCCAGTGGAACTAGCAGATTTGTCTGAGCAGGTAAGGCCAAATGTATTCCCCTGCTTCTAAAGTAATTATTCACTTCTTAATTACGAATCTCATAAAACTTAAACTACAATTAGTTGTACAGTTATGTATTATACTGAAATATGCACTGCAAACACTCATATATACCGACTAATTTACAATTATTGGATCCTCGATTCTGTACCATGACCACATGCCAGGTCATATTTTTCGTGGGAGGTCAACCCAGGGCTAGCCGGGACAATATACACCACATAAAATACTTTACTAATTACAAACGTTTATTTTTCCTATTCGTTATACTTATTTCATTAATAAATAAAAATTATTTAGTCATCTCACCCAAATATCCTTAAAACTTGAAAAAAGAGATGCAAGCCTAACAAATACGAAAGAAATGTTACATACCAGTAGGAATGACGTCTGTGCAGTTAGATTCCTCACGCCAATTCTGTTGGGGTGAAAGCCCTTTAGATCCACATTGTTCTTCAAGTGAAAGTAAAAGATTACAGGAAATTTGTTTCATTGATCTACTAGATGGCAACAACTTGCATGTTTCCATGGTGCAGTTTTCAAATTGATCTTGCAGAAAGTCAGGAGAAAAGTTGCAATCAAAGAAAAAACCGAAGCTTGAATTATACAGAATATGACCACAAAACATCTCATCCTCGACAATGCTTTTAATCTGCTCGTCATCACACCTGTTTGGAAAAGACACAGATGATAATACAAAAAAACAAAAAAAAGTTTTCTTTTTTTGATTATTTTCTTAAATACAAATTACTGTAAGTTAGTTATGTCACTAATAATAGTGGCATGGCTTAAAGTAAACTAACCCAGCATTAGAAGGAAAGTCAAACAAAAGAAGGAATGGCCAATCCCAATTCCAGGGTTGGTTGCCATTGTCTGCTGAACTATCACTTGTTGTTGGAAAGAATTTCTCACTTGTTGCTGGAAGGGATTTTTCAGTTGTTGCTGAAAAGGATTTCTCAAAATTATATTACATTCAATCAATAATAATTATTTAATAATCAGTTTGCATCAAGTGTAAATAAGTATGATATAACATTATATATATTAGATTTAAGTATATAATGGAAAATATTCAATCCAAATAGTTCTAAATGATGGTAGCCTATGAGGCTCTATATTTTGTAATCTACTATTTGCAAAAGATTGATTAATACAGCTACTTTATCAGATTGTCACAGCTGTTTTCAAAATACCAATACAGTATGTTTGTTGGGAATATAACCTTTTGAACTGTACTATGTGATGGTAGCCCATGAGGCTCTATATTTTGTAATCTACCATTTGCAAAAGATTTATCAATACAGCTGCTTTAGGAGGTTGTCATTGTTGTTTTAATTATACTACTACATCCTGTTTATCGGGATGATGACCTACACGACCTACGTAATTATCCATTCAATATTGTTGGCGACAATGCTTCATGCCTTCATGCCTTAGCCCACCAAGTTCGATTTCTTGGACCCATAAGGAGGCCGAGGAACTCTTTTGATGTCAAGACCAGTTTTCTGACGCCAGGTGTTGGAATTTTGCCTGATTGGTTTTATTACATACAACATCATGTACATATAGCTGTTCAGGTACAACGCATTTTCAAGATTTCGGACAAGCTCTGTTGGGATGCCGAAACAACACTACACATTGTGGCCCATCATTGTTCCAGGTCCTGGCAAAGTGATACATTGACTCTGTCTACATACAGCTAATTGAACTAGTTCGTGTACAGCCATGCAAGTACAAGGTGCTGACATAGACATGACTTTCCTAAAAAACGCGAGACGTTCACCCGATGTTGATACAATGTTGGGCCAGCCTCGTAGACGATGGATCAGCATTGTACCATCATTGGGTGTACGTCTCGTATTTGCTGACTAGTCCATCTCTAGATTGAAATCATACGCAGTACCCGTTGAACAGAGCCCTCTTAAGAATGTTGGCCCACCGCTGGACACTCCAGGTATAGGGGAGACCGGGGCTAACTGGGACACGGGGCTAACTGGACAAGCCTCTAGCAGGGAATCCCATTATATAACAATATCAGTTGCCTCATTTTCAAGAAAGGAGGGATACCCCTCCCCACTTAAACTACAATCCCAGTGGAACTAGCAGATCTGTCTGAGCAGGTAAGGCCAAATGTATTCCCCTGCCTCTAAAGTAATTATTCACTTCTTAATTACGAATCTCATAAAACTTAAACTACAATTAGTTGTACAGTTATGTATTATACTGAAATATGCACTGCAAACACTCATATATACTGACTAATTTACAATTATTGGATCCTCGATTCTGTACCATGACCACATGCCAGGTCATATTTTTCGTGGGAGGTCAACCCAGGGCTAGCCGGGACAATTCTGGCGGGGCTAACTGGGAAAGTCCCAGTTAGCC
The DNA here is from genome assembly GCA_964017125.1 of Flabesymbios commensalis. Classification (NCBI taxonomy): domain Eukaryota; kingdom Metazoa; phylum Annelida; class Polychaeta; order Terebellida; family Flabelligeridae; genus Flabesymbios; species Flabesymbios commensalis. The sequence continues at coordinate 78,979,168 of OZ024904.1, read as the reverse complement.
CCAGTGTGTCCCAGTTAGCCCCAGTTGTAATAGAACATTGTGTCTCACCTAACCCCTGTTGGTGCTGGCATGCGACCAAAATATATGTTTTCCCGACTCAATTAACATTAATTTTGTTAGGCCTACTTTAGATAGTATGTATTGGGGATGGACAAAATGTGGTTGTTACATACACATTAGGCCTTTAGTGCATCGGGGTTCAGCTGTTATTTTCTGCATCATTTTGTTGCAGTTCAAATCCTTCGTGTTTAAAAGGCATATTATATACATGTTTATTTATAGCTCACCCCCATCTAACTATTTGGAATCATCGTAGAGTGCAGGATACCTTGGTTAATCCCTATGAATCCAAATTGCTGAAATTGTAGCAGTGTCTGAGTTAGTCTCTGGCCTTATCCTACTTAGCCCCGTATACGGGGAAAACTGGAACATTTTTTTTCTTAAAAATTATTCAAATCTGTATAGGTTTTAGTTGTCATCTAGTAAAGGCCCTTGTGTCAATAAATATTATCCTACCTAGGTTGAATGATTGTTTTGAATCTCTAACTCTATCATCGTCTGCCCCAGGGCGAGAAATGATAAAAGTGTCCCAAGTTCAAGTGTTTTTTCTTTAAGCCAGTTAGCCCCGGTCTCCCCTACCAACATATGCCCCTGAGTACAGAGCCCTCTGGTGAATAAGGGCGAAAATGACGTGATCACAGTGATGTTAACCTGCTAATAAAACAGAGCAAAAACGATCTGGTGCTCTTCAGCGGTTAACCCTTGCAGCGCGGGGACACTCTTTAGACATCTGACGTCTGTAGACGTCAGATCCTGACGCCTAAAGACGACGATTCCCGCACTGAGAGAACTAAACGATCATAATGGTCTTAAGTCCCAAAACATAGGTATTAAAATGAAGCGGAAAGAGTTAACTAAGGCATTTATGATGATTTCCAATTGATAATAAATGCTTAGTCTCCATGATTTATACAAAAGTATACCAGCGTTTTAAGAGTTAAAGGGTTAGCAGTTCAAGCTCTCACAGAAAATGCAAATACCATCATTTTTAAACAATGAAAACTTGCATTCTTAGCAATATGAATAGCGGAGAGGCTTCGTGTGAATTAAGAACAATAAAATAAAATGTGTGACGTGAATAAATGTGATACAAATACCCAGTGATGTGTAGGAAATAATTATTTTGATTGCAATGATCGTTTTACGGTCAACATAAAAATGATGATACTTACTATCGACGTGAAGAGCAGTGCAGTTGAAATCTTTACGCCAGTTGTGATCAAGTGATAGGTTGTTTGAGTCACATAATTCTTCCAACAAGAGTAACTGATTACATATATATTGCAAGGTTATCGCCGTTGGTAGCGAACCGCATGTGGCTTGAGCACATATATCAAATTTAATGTTCAAAGAATCATAATTGTATTGACAAGCCGAAGCAAGGCTTTCGTTTGATGTAGTCACGGATTGATCACAAAAAGAGTCACTGTCAACCAGGGTTTGAATGTCTTCATCAGAACATCTGTAAAATGTGTAATAAATTAATGTATTTTGTTATGTACATTCAGCATGTGCAGGGGATCTGTAGAGTTGAATATAGTCTTATACATTTATTTTTTACATTTGATTTTTCTGGAATTATTATGTTAGATATAGTAATTAACCAATAATTACATGTAAACCGAGACTTTGAATATCGTTTAAAGAGTAAAAGACCGTAAACAAAACATAATCCACAACAGAAGGCCTCAGAGGTAGTGGGTGACCCAGCAAACACAAAACATTTGTATAACATTTGTACAACGTCGCCCCAACGTCTTCGACGTTGATCCAACATTGTACAAATGTTATACACATGTTTTGTGTTTACTGGAGTAGCGATTAACAGCGATAATAGAAAGGACTAAATGCTGTTTTCAACAGGAATGTGAAAAAAGTGGCATATTTTGCTGTTAATGATGCTCTGCAAAGCCAAAGTGCCGTCTCTGCTTACTTGGTAAGTAAACAGACACTGCCTTTTGGCTTTGCAAGACAAAGTGACAATTTAAAAAGTACTAATTGCTTATAAATGACATTTGAATGATAAGCTTAATACTGAGCGATAACTGTAATGGCTGACAAGTTTGCTCACATTGGGCTGTTAAGAGAGTCTTCTGGCAATCCTCCTAAAGGAAACGTAGATGGCTCTTCAGTTAACAAATCAAAATCCGATGCTTGTTCTGTGGTCCCAATTAGCCTAGCTGCAGAGTAAATAGTCAATGTTCAAAATAATACTGCATTATAATCTTATTTTATCACGATACAGTATTCCATAGCCCCGATGATTATGCTGCTCTGGACTGCCAAAAGGCAGTATCTGCTTACTTATAAAGTGAACAGATACTGCCTTTTGGATAGCAATATATTGCGCCAATCCTAGCTCGTTGCTACTAGGCCAATATCTGCATGAGGATGTTCTTCGTTGACCCAATGTCTTTTTAATGTTGGGCCGCTGTCGAAAACGGCGGGCCAACATTAAAACAACATTGGGCCAATGTTTCGTGTTTTCTGGGCTAACTTCACAAATAAAACGAACAGTGGCAACAGCCAAGAAAATATATTTTGATATAGGATCGAAGACGAAAACGTGTTTAAAAAAGGAAAGTATGCGTCAATATACATCTGCAAAGCCAATGAGGAGTATCTGCTTGCTTAACAAGTAAGAAGGGACTGTCTTTTGGCCTTGCAGGGCATCACTGGTCTCAGCAGCTGACTTACCGCACGTAAGCCCATAAATGCTCCGCCAACCGCTTAGTGGTTCCAAATTGTTGTCGTTACACTTCTTCTCCAGCAGCAGTAACTGTGCACACACTGCTTCATCCATAGCGGCCTGATCGGGGTATGCGGCACACACGTCCACAACACACTGCTCAGAAGATGAATCCAGAACAGACTGGTCGAATCCACACGAGGAAAATATAGGTTGCGGTAGTAGGGGGTCCACGATCAGTCCACATAGCGATATGCCCTTAACTTCATTCAAAATCAAGGGATTACTGCATCTAATAAAACACATAAACGATTTAACCCTTTAACCGCCGATGCCGCATATATTCGAGGTTTCATTTACTATGAGCACATTAAGTACCACCTTTTAAACATGTTAAAGATGAAATTTGACACCAATCAGCGATATTTGAAAACAGTTGACCTCCATTTTGTCGAATCTGAATAATTTTCACTCACTTGAAGTTGTGGATCGCGTCAGCGAGACACAACTTCAAGTGGGTAAAAATTGAGATTGAATAATTTGGCGGTTAAAGGGTTAAAGCGCTGAAATATTGTATAAAGCATGGAGAATAAATGGTTTTCCCACTTTAAGTCATCATAAATGTCTTAATTACCTTTTTCTGCTTCATTTGAATACCTATGTTATGGGTATACGGCCATTATAAATATTCTGACGCCTAAAGTCAGTCCCCGCGCTAAAAGGGTTAACCACCAATCCCAATTATATTCGTGTTAATTTTTTTATCAGCACAATAAATACCTGCTTTTGAACACGTTACAGCGATCCACAACTTCGAGTGGGTGAAAATTACTCATATATGATTATTTTGATATAAAACATTTGCAAATTTTGATGTTTAAGCACACATTTCGTTCCCGATATTTCCAAAAACACACCGACGCGAACACCACGACGCGAGAAGTTTCAAACATGGTCTGCGCTTTATAACTTACTTTGACTCCGGTACGCCAATAGATTGTTTTGTGGTTGTTATCACCACTCCCCCACTGTCGTCCTCTTCAGCTGCCCATTGGGTCGTTCCGTCATCTTTCGCTTCAAGTACGAGGTTTGACGTCATAATTGGGTCGACGTCGGTCGTCCAGTCATCCATTGTTGATAAGCCTCCCGTTGTATAAAAGTCGTCGTTCGCAAGGCCTAACAAATAGATGAGTAAAATTACCGTACGTGTCAAGACAGAAGACAATCTGATGAGAAGACTGCTTTCAATTAAACCTTTAACCGCCGGTGCCGCATTTATTCGAGTTTTCATTTTTTATTGGCACATTAAGTACCACATTTTAAATATATTCAAGATAAAATGTGACATCAACCAACAAGATTTGAAAAGAGTTGACCTCCATTTTGTCAAATCTGAATAATTTTCACTCACTCGAGACACAACTTCAAGTGGGTGAAAATTCAAATTGAATAATTTGGCGGTTAAAGGGTTAAACCTTTACAACGCTGAATTATTTGTATATAAACCATGGAGACTAAAGAGTTTTTTCAATACGAAATCATCATAAATATTTTAGTTAGCTGTTTCCGCCGCATTAAATACCTGTATGATATAGGTCCAGCTACGGCCATATAGGCCTAAATATTTTAATTATCTCAGTACAGGAACCATCTTTATACGTCAGAATCTGACGTCTACAGACGTCAGATTCTGACGCATAAAAACGGTCCCAGCATTGAAAGGGTTAATCACACATTCAAACACTCACCTGCATAGTAATATATTATTAAGTATACTTGGTCTTATCCCGGTCCAGTGTATCCTATGGTATATAATTATGACATTGTGCATTAAAGTGACCTAAATAATTTTAAATTGTCTTCTTCTTTTCTATGTGCGCGCTTAATTTTTCATCGGCGGCTCAGGGAGGTCCACGGAAAACCTCAGCACCTACTGGTAGAGCCTGGTCACAACACGGACACATGCCCGGATCTACACGGTACAGCTCGGTACAACTCATATTTGTTTAGTTTGAGACTAAACGTTTGCAAAGATTGATGGGTAAATACTCATTTCATTCCCAATTACATTGTTATGATCGGGTAAGAAAACAAATTAAAAGCCGCTATAGTCTTAGCGTTATAAGGTTTGATATATTTCCAGTGATGTATTTCTTCCTAAAAGTATCAGTTACCTATACATGTGCCGCTGTCACAGAACTCATCAGAGTCACAATTAAAAACCTGGCGCACTACAAGTCCAATGGGTTTCCCTTCTTCCTCAGGTACGCAGAAATACCGGGCTGTGCAGTCGTTACTCATCCAAACATCATCTATCTGCGTGAACCAATAATATTAGCCGATTAGTGTAAACAATTCCCATTAATTAATTAATTAATTAATTAATTAATTAATTAATTAATTCATTCGATCGTTTATTAATTTGTTCATTAGCTTTTTCCAATCAATCAATCAATCAATCAATCAATCAATCAATCAATCAATCAATCAATCAATCAATCAATCAATCAATCAATCAATCAATCAATCAATCAATCAATCAATCAATCAATCAATCAATCAATCAATCAATCAATCAATCAATCAATCACTCGGTCGTCACTCATTCGGTCGTTCGGTCGCTCGTTCGTTCATTGATGCATCCATCCATCATCCATCCATCCATCCATTATTCATTCATTCATTCATTCATTCATTCATTCATTCATTCATTCATTCATTCATTCATTCATTCATTCATTCATTCATTCATTCATTCATTCATTCATTCATTCATTCATTCATTCATTCATTCATTCATTCATTCATTCATTCATGCATTCATTCATTCATTCATTCAATTATTCATTCATTCATTCATTCATTCATTCATTCATTCATTCATTCATTCATTTATTCATTTATTCATTCATTCATTCATTCATTCCCTTATGGTGTCTTACCTGTCGTGTCTTATTGTCGCAGCCACATGTCTCGGCACTCACACAGTTCCCAGCATCATTGACGATATGTAGGGGGTTTTCACATCCACATACTTCTGTTTTTGGGAAGAGGCAGCTTTCACTTGGCTCTGGTCTCTCACACGTAGGGAGACAGGCATCACCATTCGCCTGTAGAACACGGTTACCAGGACAGCTTGTAGCTACAAGAACAGAAACAAATATGATAGTTATATTGTGTTATATTGTGTTATATTGGTTTAGAGATTTTCAGGTTTTTTGTCATATGCCACTTGTTTGATAAAATTCTATAGCTTAAAATTTATATTTATTTGACTTTTATAGTCGCTAATAAGCAAGATTTTGATTAGAAAGTATATAAATCGGCCCTATAAATGATTAATAGATGTGATAATCAAGGATGAAAGTGATCTGAGAAAGCTGTGGTTTCATGATAATTCATGGATGAAATGCTTGATTGCTGGTTTGATTGGCATATATACAGAAATAAATAAAATAATATAAATTTAAGAGGCCTACTAATAACTGTTTACTTATATGTGACATTTTTCAACAAAAAAATGAGCTGTGGGGTTACCATGGCGACTTTTTATGACGATATAGTGGCGGGAATATCATCTTTATTCAACTATTCTATGCAGTGCGACATTTACTAAAATCTGGCTCATTTTCAAAACATCAATGATTTTTCAAGGTGATTTTATTGCAACAGTTTTCAACTTATCTACCTAATTTAAAAAATATACTGCTCAAAACAGCATGAAGCTTCATTCTGAGTAAAAAGAAAATGAACAAAAAAGCCGAAAAAAGCCGAAAACCGGCCAGGTGTTTACGAATAATGGAATCACAACACAAAATATTGTTCATATTCCTGTTCTAACCTCTGTGAAATGAAAAAAATACAAACAAGTTGTAATTTTGTGAATATTTAATAAGCACACGTTATTTCCTTCATGCAGGATATCAGATCTAACTGTTTCATTATAATCTCGCAGGGGTACAGTGGGTCAAGAGGATGAGCATCTGGTATATATAACTGAGGGTAAGAATTACAGTTAAAGATTTATAAAACTTTGACAACATTAATGTCAGCGAATGAGCTGATTACAAGATACTACTCCAACGAGATATTGCCCATTGTTGTTTTAATGTTAGACATTAAACCAACATTCGGTGAGTGTGCCGTGTTGGCTGGGAAAGCTCTCACTGTTAATATGCTGTGTGTCAACTGTTCCCAGACCCCCATGGTAACACAACCGTTTGTGTCTCAACACAAAGCCCATATGAGAGAATTGGTTAATTATTTCCTCATAGATGTCGCTCAAGTATATAGTGTTTATATGATTTAGGAACTTGCCCTTAATGCGGCGATGTGTATGAAACGCATATAATATTATTATCTTGGCTGATAACTGTGGATGTGTGGTGATATGTCATTGTGGAATGTCCAGGGGCCACTGTTGCATTCTGGGGACACCCTTGTCCAGTGTATTTTGACAGTTGACTATACCTTTAGTTTTGAGCTGCTCGGACGTTTATATACACGACAGGTACTGTCGCTCAAATCTATCTGGGTAGCAGACATATTAGGACGAGTTAGGTTTTGTCACGATATGAGACACAAAATGTGGGGGAGGGTGAAAAGAGGTAAAATCGGCCCATGGAAGTGACGCAGATTACATGTATTACATGTATAAGAGTTTTCAAAAAACAAATTCAGTTTTTAAAACAGAAAACTGGCAATTATAGATCACACCATCTTGTGAAATAAAAGTTAACAATATCTTGTCAAATATGGATCACAAAATCTAGTGAAATGCGAGTTAACACTACACTGTCAAATATTACCCTGTCAAATATAATCATCTTGTGAAATGAGAGTTAACACTATCTTGTAAAATATTGATCACGTCATTTCGTGAAATGAAACTGAACAATATCTTGTCAATAATAGATCACACCATCTTGTTTCTCAAATTGTGCATGGACAACATGTTCAACACACCGCAATACCGCTCTGCAAAGCCAAAATGTAGTATCTGCTTACTTATACTACATTTTGGCTTTGCACGGCAGGATAATCCTCACCACAATCCGTGATATCCCGCCAATCAGCTGACACAGTTGATCCTTGCACTTTGCAGTTGGTGGCTGCCACAGCCATGGAGCGGCATGCGGCGTTCTTCATATGGGTCGGGTCAGGGGAGGCGGCGCATACGTCATATACACAGTCGTTAAACTCCATAGTCAGATCATTACGACTCAAACAGATCCCGAAAGGGCCAGTGGTGTCAATGATGTATCCGCAATAATCTGTACTTTCTATTGAAGCGAGTAGATCACCCGTACACTCTGGTATGCCGTCCACAATATCAGTTGTACATCTAAAAAAACGACGAATTTTCCATGATTATCTGCTGCAACAAATGTGGGATTGTCTATATACTATAATAGAATAACAGTTTCCCAGCAAACACAAAACATTTCTATAGCATTTGTACAACGCCGGCCCAACGTCTTCGACGTTGGCCCAACATTGTGAAAATATTTATACAAATGGTGTTTGCTGGGTTTTAGGCTTCGTACTTCGCTGTACGCTCACTCTATTTCTCGCCACCCGATATATACTGCCGTGCAAAGACAAAAGGCAGTATCTGCTTACTTTACAAGTAAGCAGATACTGCCTTTTGCCTTTGCACGGCAAAAGGCAGTATCTGCTTACTTTACAAGTAAGCAGATACTGCCTTTTGCCTTTGCAGAGCAGTATACACTGGTATAGGCCTACGTCCCACACTACCTCCCCTTTTACATTCAATCTGGTATACGCACTATATCAGAACTTTTTAGGAGGTGTTTTTGTGCAGTAATTCGGTTTTTATTCATCACAATTTTTAGGTAATTCTGTGCCCCTGTCCACCAGTCAGCACGATGCCAACCCAATGCCGGTTCATGCTGGTCCTCTGTCGCTGGTGCTGTCCCAACATCCGATCACTACTGGTCAATGCATCATGCTGACTGCAAAGTCCCTTGCAACTCGTTATATTAAAGGTGTAGTCAAGTGTCAAAATTCGCAGGACAAGGGTCCCCCAGAAGGCAATAGTGCCCGTGGGTAAGCTGAGGCCCTATTCCATAATAATACTAAATATGCGTTTCATACCCAAAGCCTCATTAAGAGCAAGTTCTCAAATCACAACAAGTTCATATATACTTGAGCGACATCTATGAGTTAATAATTCAAAGCCATTGTCTTTTGCCCCTACTTGGTCGCCTACTTGCAAACAAACTGACTGTATTACTGCTGGGATTTGGAAACTGCTTGACCCCCAATTTTGTATTGTCACCCAGTAAACACAAAACATTTGTATGACTTTATGCAATGTTGGACCAACGTCGAAGACGTTGGGCCGACATTGCATAAATGTCATACAAATGTCTTGCGTTTGCTGGGCAGGAGGACTTTCTCTCAAACATTGTACATTTATCTAATGTTGGTTCAATGTTGGGCCAGCGTCGCAGACGTTGGCCTAGCATTAAAACAGCATTGGATCAATGTCTCGTTTGAGTAGTATCTTGTAATCAGTTCAGTGGCTATATTAATGCCGTCAATCTGTACTCAATAGGCTACTGTTGGCCTACACTTGACCGTCCCAGGCATGCGCGTTTTGAAGCTGAATGATTCTTTAATATAATAAAGTCAACAGCAAGCGCGACATGTTCACCCACCCGACGTCGCAGACTGTACTTACTGGGGATCCTCAGGATCGCTCACTTGGAAGATGCTTCCCATAATGGACGCTCGACTGCTGTTGCTGGAATAGTCCACACCACCCACGGTATAGTCGTCCGATCTGTCGCCGTTAAAGTTTCGACACAACCCGTCCACCGTATTGCGCACCTCGTCCGGCAGCGATACGCTTATGTACCAGTTACCATCGTATTTGACGTTCAGTCCAAAATCCGTCATCAACACCGCGAATAATCCTTCTGCCACTATTCTGAATCGCCCAGCGGGATCCTCGTAGCCTTGCATCATGTTAACAGGGGCTCCATTTATCTTAAGGAAAAATAACACATGTGGCAATCGTCAGATGTATGATATGCTTTTACAACGCTTAATTTTTTCTGTTTAAAACATGGAGACTAAATGTTTTTTCAATCAGAAATCATCATAAATGTCTCAGTTAATTCCATCCGGTTCATTTGAATACCTATGTTATGGGTTTACGGCCAGTATAAATATTTTAATTCTTTCAGTGCGGGGAGCGTCTATATACGTCAGAATCTGACATTTACAGACGTCTGATTCTGACATATATATACCGTCTTTATACTTCAGAATCTGACGTCTACAGACGTCAGATTCTGACGTATAAAGACAGTCCCCGTGTGTGTTTAATTATGATAGCAAAATATATAAGAATAGTAAATCTATAGCTAACGAGTTTTATAATTTTTTTGGAAATGTAGACCCGAAGCTAGCTGAAAATATTGAAAAAAATAATGGATCAATTCTTGATACTATGGATAAACACTCGAAAAAATTATTTTTCTTGGAACCCGTTCCTGTAAATGAAGTGGTGAAAGCTGTATTCAAGCTCGAATAAGACATCCATGGATCATTCCGGCAATAATTTTGCGTTAGTGAAGTAATGCATTTTTTCTTAGCCATTCCAACAAGTCATATAGCTAACATATCTTTGGAAATTAGAATTTTTCCTGATCGAATGCAAATTGCAAATGTAATTCCTAATTTAAAATAAGGACTCAAGGATTATTTTACTAATTATAGACCAGTTTCTTTACTTCAACAATTTTCAAAGATATTGGAAAAACTTTTTAATAATTAGTTGAATAAGTTTCTAGAGATAAATAATACTGTATTAAACATGTTAAATAGTCAATATGGTTTTAGAAATAACTCAGCAACTTCTCATGCCCTGATTAATCTGTATGAACAACTCACCAACTCGATAGATGATAAGCTAAGTACAATTGGTGTGTTTATAAATTTAAAATAAAATTTGATCATACATTGCTGTTACAAAAATTGAATAGATAGGGGGTTAGAGGTATAGCTAATGCATGGTTGGACAGTTATTTGAAAGATAGATCACTATATGTGTTTTATAATAATGAAAATTCTGACCCAATAAAAATGTGTTGTGGCGTGCCACACTGTAGTAGGCCTAAATTAATTATTTTGTATATAAATGATATGGTAAATGTATCAAATATTATTAAATTTATAATATTTGCAGATGATACAAATTTATTCAGTACAAGTAAAAAATTGTGAGTTTGAGTGTACTATCTGTGATGAATTAATGGAGGTGGAAAAATGGTTTGCTCTTAATAAATCATCATTGAACATCTCTAAGTCAAATTTTATGATGTTTTGCAAAAGTCAAGTCAAACAAAATTTTCAAATAAGTTTTGGCAATAAGTTGATACATAAGGAGCTGTAATATACTTTAATTTTGCAAGTATGAATTTTCGCGTAAACCCGATTTTTGACCATTTCGCGGTCTTTTAATTTTGCTTAAAAATATTTTATAAAGTTGATTTTTTTGGTCTGGAAACGTGCAATTGTTATCGCGCCGTAACGACTGTTACCACCCTTCCCGACTGCTAGCCCACTGTCTTCCCTTCACTATGACGCAACGTCGTCGGTAAACATAATGTATGGTCACCAATTAACTGGAGGGGGGTGACTGACCATTGAAGCTAATGACACGTGCTGCTCATTAACCCTATCAATCCAATAGGTTATCATTTAATTATTATTTTGCTGCTGATTTACTACATGAGTAATTTGTATTTAAAAAAGCTCATCGTATCTGTTTGATTGTGGGAATTTAAAATAGCTATATCTCTGCACATATTTGTGTAATATTTGCATAAATTTGGAAGTAGGGCCTAACTACTGTCACTTAACTCAGAAACTTAAAAAAACACATCCCAAGAAACTCGTCCACAGCTCTTTAACAACATTGAGTCTGTCCCTGGTGAACACAACGCGTTGATCCAGTGTTGGGGAAATGCTGGCCCACTGTCTTCGACCCTGGCCCAGTATCACGCCAGCACTGGATCAACGTCTCTTGTTTGCTGGGTCACCACCCCTCAACTTGACATAGAACAGATCAACGTTGACATCAAGACATCTATCATTAAACCCCTTCATGCCCGCTGGGTAATAGCAGTCATCGATAAATCGAACAAAAAACATACGTATTACCAAGGCCTTTGTACAAGCAGGTTTAGAATAAAATGGGAATAGAATAAAAAATGATGGTATCAAATTATGTTTTTTGTCATAATAAAAATATATTTCATATGTTGTCATTCAGCCGTTGTCATTCAGTCATTTAAATATAAGTCCTAGGAATTAAACTTTCACAAGTTAGCGTTACCATCGCATGAATGGATTACTTAACCACGGTCGACTGCACAGCGTCAGTCACACCCTTTAAAACCCACTCCCAAAGTTCACGAAACACTAATGTGCTGAACAATATTTCGCCTGGAATATGATTTCGCGCTCACGGTCCTTGCGCGAAAATTAATTCCACGCGAAATAAAAGTATATTACAGTAAATGATACATTTTTTTTAGGGATTATAATTGATGATCAATTAAATTAGCACAGTCACATTAAGCAAATTGTTTCAAAGCTACACAAGAATTATTATGTTATAAAGAGGGCTAATAGATTATTATCTACTTCATCACTAACTATGCTTTATAATAGTTTATGCTTGCCATATATGCTTTACTTTTGTGAAATTTGGGGCAGAGCCAGTGGATATCTTTTAAATAAGATAACATTATTACAGAATAAATTTATCAGAATAGTCCATAGAACTTGTTATCTAGAGAATACAAAACCATTGTTTAAATTGTCATTTATTCTTACATTTCCAGATCTTCCGGAGTATGCTATGGCAATTTTATTGTTTAAGGCATTCCACATTCTTCTAATAAATATACAAAATTGTTTTCAAATTCTTTTAAATATAGGCCTACGATCAAGTAGGGGAAAAATATGTTTTCAATAAAATACTCATGTACTAATTTAAGGAGACAATGTGCATCAAATGCAGGAATAAGGTTGTGGAATGCTTTACCGGATGATTACTAATATATCGTCAATACATTTATTCAAAAGACATATCAAGTCAAGTTATTTGCATTGTTATGAAACTAATGTTCTTGGGCTTATTATCTGTTAAACTTGAAGTGATGTGGTGTGTACTCAGATTGTTTTGGTCATGCTATCAGATTTTTCTTTTTCCCATAAAATATAGTGTATGAGTCTAAAATAGCACTTGATGTGTGGGCCTGTCCTTATTACAAATTGAGAATTATTATCAAAGTTTAATACAAGATTAAGAAGTAGCTCTATATGGTAAAAATTGGAGTAGGCGGTGACCTTGATAAGCAATAATTAAGCTTCTGTCGCCACCAGTTTTTTTCATAATCATAACAAATTTAATGTATTTTTTATGTTAATTACAATGTATTTTTTATGAAAAAATAAATAAATCCTGATTCTGAAAGGGCTAATTGTCTCACTATTTAATCTAGCTAAATCACGCTTATTTGCATGACGAATGATAGGTGTTGTATTCTGCTCTGCAAAGCCAAAAAGCAGTATCTGCTTAACTGTAAGGTAAGCAGATTCCGCCTTTTGGCTTTGACGGCAGTATTAGAGCAACTCTTCAATACAGAATTCAAATTAATGTTTGTGCCTGAATAAAAATTAGAATCAGAATATTATCTGTTTGCAAAAACGGCGTAATAATTTTATTGAAAATAACTTTGAGGAGAAAGTATATATACATGACAAAGACGATTCCAACAAACGCACACATTGTTGGCTTAACCATTTCACGATCATAATCGTTTTATTATCAGGTTATTTCAGTTATTCGGAAAGAATTGCTGGTTTAAACAACAACTCAAATTGCACATGAGTAATTTTCACTCACTTAAAGTTGTGGATCGCAGTAGTGATACACAACTTCAAGTGGGTGAAAAATAGAAACAAACAATTCAGAGTAACAGTTGTTATTACACAAGACAAGTCAAGTAAAGTGAAGTTAACCCTTTAACCGCCAAATTGTTCAATCTGAATTTTCACCCACTTTAAGTTGTGTCTCGCTGACGCGATCCACAACTTCAAGTGAGTGAAAATTATTCAGATTTGACAAAATGGAGGTCAACTATTTTCAAATATTGCTGATTGATGTCATAATTTAGCTTTGTGTTTGAAAGGTGGTACTTAATGTGCTAATAAAAAATGAAAACCCGAATATACTACGGCACCGGCGGTTAAAGGGTCAAGTAAAGTCAAGTCTAATGTACAAATACGTACTGTGACGGCTGCATTGGTTGTTATTCGTACGGCATACCCGTACACGGATATCTCCACGTATTTCGGATAGGATACACTCATGTCCCCGTGTCTGTGCTCATTCTTCCCGTAGACAGCAAAATACGGCTGGCCGTTTGCGCTAAGATCCAGGTTTTCTGTCAGTTTGTAGCGGCAGCGCCCCTGCATTGAAAAGCGCTCGTTGTCAAATGTGCGGTAATGAGGATCGCCCGCCACGGTGCAGATGGAGAGACCTGCGATGAGAAATAATAATAAAAAAGGAGTAAGAATAAACAAAATGACCTTTTCACCGCCAATCACTCCTATAGTCGTTTTAATCCCTTTTATCAGGCGATCATATCCTCGTGATTGGAAATTAAACATGTGTTTAAAAATCACGATTAACATGTGTTTAAAAATCACGATTTAAATGTTTGGACACAAGTTAACCCTTTAACCGCCGGTGCCGCATATATTAGGGTTTTCATTTTTTATTAGCACATAAAGTATCACCTTTTAAACATGTTAAAGATAAAATGTGACATAAATCAGCAATATTTGAAAACAGTGGACCTCCATTTTGTCAAATCTGAACAATTTTCACTCACTTGAAGTTGTGGATCGCGTCAGCGAGACACAACTTTAAGGGGGTGAAAATTCAGATTGAATAATTTGGCTGTTAAAGGGTTAAATACACAGTAATTTGCACCATTTGGTGGTCGCGGTAGCGAGACATATCTTCGAGTAGATGACAATTTAAATAAGATACCTTGGCGGGAAAAGGATTGATAATATTTTCGTGATGTATGTCATTTTAATGACGTCAATAAAATATAACTATAGAACATACCTATATATTTGAAGCAGATATCCCAATTAGAAGATCAACTAGATATATTTTAAATACTTCATGAATATTCATTATTATTAATATATTCGGGACCCTTTAATATATTAAATATATTCGTTTTGTATTCTTTATTTTACAGACAGACAGACAGACAGACAGACAGACAGACAGACAGACAGACAGACAGACAGACAGACAGACAGACAGACAGACAGACAGACAGACAGACAGACAGACAGACAGACAGACAGACAGACAGACAGACAGACAGACAGACAGACAGACAGACAGACAGACAGACAGACAGACAGACAGACAGACAGACAGACAGACAGACAGACAGACAGACAGACAGACAGACAGACAGACAGACAGACAGACAGACAGACAGACAGACAGACAGACAGACAGACAGACAGACAGACAGACAGACAGACAGACAGACAGGCAGGCAGGCAGGCAGGCAGGCAGGCAGGCAGGCAGGCAGGCAGGCAGGCAGGCAGGCAGGCAGGCAGGCAGGCAGGCAGGCAGGCAGGCAGGCAGGCAGGCAGGCAGGCAGGCAGGCAGGCAGGCAGGCAGGCAGGCAGGCAGGCAGGCAGGCAGGCAGGCAGGCAGGCAGGCAGGCAGGCAGGCAGGCAGGCAGGCAGGCAGGCAGGCAGGCAGGCAGGCAGGCAGGCAGGCAGGCAGGCAGGCAGGCAGGCAGGCAGGCAGGCAGGCAGGCAGGCAGGCAGGCAGGCAGGCAGGCAGGCAGGCAGGCAGGCAGGCAGGCAGGCAGGCAGGCAGGCAGGCAGGCAGGCAGGCAGGCAGGCAGGCAGGCAGGCAGGCAGGCAGGCAGGCAGGCAGGCAGGCAGGCAGGCAGGCAGGCAGGCAGGCAGGCAGGCAGGCAGGCAGTCAGACAGACAGACAGACAGACAGACAGACAGACAGACAGACAGACAGACAGACAGACAGACAGACAGACAGACAGACAGACAGACAGACAGACAGACAGACAGACAGACAGACAGACAGACAGACAGACAGACAGACAGACAGACAGACAGACAGACAGACAGACAGACAAATTGTTAATTTATGTCTCCCCCTAGTTACAATAATGTTATACATTTACAAGCAGTTTAGTTAAAAGTAACCAGGTCACTCTCCAAGAGTTATGAGAGACCAAACTTACACATACATGTACGCACGCACGCACACACACACGCACGCACGCCAGTAAAAAGCAATTATAAAAATAAAACTAGAAAAGTTATGACATGTACAGCAAGTTATACATGGCACGAAGACAAAAAACCTGAAACTTGACGGATTTCAGAATTGCATGTTTTTCATCTATATTCTGATAATCAGGATAATAATAATTATAATAATACATTTTAATCATCCTGGGTTTGTTTTCAAATTAGCTAAAAGTAATTATATTAGTAATAGTAATACAGTAATGATGGATAAAAGTAATTCATTTTTCAGCACAAGACATCAACCCAATTCTGAACCAAAGCTGCGCCAACATTAACAGATGCTGACACAACAAGGGCACAGAAAGGGGACAAGTCCAATACAAACATATAACAAAACAAAAAAATGTGCCCATCAAACACGAGACATCAAACCAAAGTTGGTTCAACACTACTAAACCAACATTGCATACTTTAAGTACCACCTTTTAAGCATGCTAGAGATAAAAAGTGACATCAATCGGCAAGAGTTGAAAAGAGTTGACCTCCATTTCGTCAAGTCTGAATAATATTTTCATTCACTTGAAGTCTGTCTCTTCAGCGAGACACAACTTCAAGTGGGTGAGAATTAAAGTTGAATAATTTGTTGGTCAAATAGCTAAGCAATTTTGTTGCGATCTAGACAGTTTCTGGCTCAACTAACGATCAAATGAATCGTCCAAGCACCACATCATTCACGACACAACAATCACTGGACGGAATACAGTCAAGTAAGAAAATCTTACGTGTTTGGCAAAAGTAGCCTCCGTAACCGAAGCTGCACCTGCACGCCGCCGCCCCATCCACCAGAATACAGTAGCCGTTGTTTCCACAAGGGTTTGATAGACAGGCTACAAAAACAAATCATGTAAATGATTACGTGTCACAAGAATGCTTTGTAAAGGACTCGTCTGCCACAGCGTATTGTTATAATCATGGTATAATTATCGCTGAAGTGGAGTGGTACTGTAGTCGTCGGGAGGCTGGCGATATAGTTATAACTCTTAAAGGTATGGTAAACTGTCAAAATTCGCAGGACAAGGGGCCCCCAGAATGCAATAGTGCCCGTGGGTGGGCCAAGGCCCTAATCTATAATAATACTAAATATGCGTTTCATACCCAAAGCCTCATTAAGAGCAAGTTATCAAATCAGAGCAAATTCATATATACTTGAGCGACATCTATGAGTTAATAATAGCTGGTCGTTGGCTTGCAAACAAATTGACTATACTGCGGGGATGTTGGAAATGGCCGACCCCAAGCTTGTATTGACACTCACTAAACAATAACATTTGTATGGCTTTATACAATGTTGGACCAACGTCGAAGACGTTGGGCCGACGTTGTATAAATGTTTTACAAATGTTTTGTGTTTGCTAGGCAGGAGGACTTTCCCCCAAACATTGTAGATTTATCCAATGTTGGTTCATTGCTGGGCCAGCGTCGCAGACGTTGGCCCAGATTAAAACAGCCTTGGTCGAGTGTCTCGTTGGAGTAGTATCCATAGTCTTATAATCAGGTTATAGCTACTGAGCTGAATGCAATCAGCATGTAGGCCTACTGTATATACCGAATGCCTATACACGTGACCACGCATGCCCATTCTGAAGATGACTGTTGGTTTAAAGTGCTGATCACGTCTATAGCCGTTTTCAGCCTTTTTCATTTGTGCTTCAAAAAATAAAATTGTAAGAAAAAATAAGTGAGCACTAAATCTGCCAGATCAACATGTGTTTTGTTTCAAATTCGACAAAATTATTGTGTATAATTTCTACCCACTTGAAGTTGTGTCAAATGGGTGGAAATTTAAATCTGATAATTTCAAGGGCAAGTATACATAATAATGTGCTCATTTATTATGTTAGATTTCATTATTAGCGACGTGCTTTTGAATATTTACAAATATCATTTTCTGTTCACTGTATTTTTGTATGTTTTCTTCTTTTGAACGCAAACAAATGAAAATATGAAAAATAATTATCGTAGTTTGTCTTATTAATCTGACTAACTTACGGTGGCAGCACACAGAAAGATCAACCCATGAGGATTCGGCGGCTTCAGACTTCTCACATGAAGTCATGTATGTGAGAGGGTTCTCGTGTATGTGAGAGGGTTCTCGACCACAGATATACCGTGCTGGCCGTTTCTATACGGCTCATTTCCGAAGTGTTTCCTCATCTCCAGCGAGCAGCTCTCCACGTAAGTGCTCTTCCACTGTCTGTCTGTCCACTGTGTGGTGTATGCGTTGCTACACGACAGCTTCCTCAACTCGTTTACCACGGTGACGTTGTAAATGTAAGGCGTCCCCTTTCCGCACGACCTCACTACAAAAATACATAATACATATTTAGTAAATGGAGTGCATCTACCTAACAGGCAGAGACAAGGGTGTGTAGGGTTTTGCATCAATCAAGGTGTACATGATTATCAGAACTGATGTGGGTAGACTACCAGGTTGTCAAGTTGAAGGGAAATCTCAAAAATAGGAAAATAGGACTTTAGGAGTAAAACAATAAGAGCAAAATAGGAATTGTATTGCAAAAATACAGCTAAAATAGGAATTATTTTTAAACATGATGTACTCCCATTACCCCTATAGCCATCCCGGTTCAATACAAATGCAGATGTCAGAGGAAAGAATAGGCTAAATCCAATAAAAACACAAGCAATAATTGAAATGAATCGGGCATTTTAGGCCACCTTTGTGCAGATAAAGGCTAAACTTGGCCAGGAGAACCTCCTGAGTATGGTGAGATGACTGAGATGACACTGTCCCCCAGACACAGGATTCGAAATTCGAGCCCTGGCTGTCTGAGGCCAAGCACGCTACCTTTCGGTCACGGAGGCTCCCCACAATACTGACTTTCACACGTGGATGGGGAAGAAACATTTTTTGTTTCTTTCAAACCGCCGAGACCGGAAACCAAACCCCGAACTCTGGCGTGAAAGGCAGCGGTGCTAACCACTACCCTAGCGCCCCCGCCCACACAAGCAATAGCTCAGTTAATACATGAATGTTTAGAAGCTTTATCATTATGCACAAGTTTGTTATTTTAGTTAAAGCTAACCAAGACATCTATAATGATTTGAAATGAAAAAAAGTCTTTGGTCTCCATGGCTTGTATAGATCTATTTCAGCGTTGGTAAAGTGAGGGTTAACCCTTACAGTGCGGGGATCGACTTTAGTCGTCAAAATCTGATGTCTGTAGACGTCAGTTTATGACGTCTAATGTTGATCCCCGAGCTGTGAAAATACAAATATTTTTAATGGCCATAACCCCATAACATAGGTATTCAAATGAATTGGAAAGAGCTAACTAAGACATTTATGATAATTTCAAATTAAAATATACCCTTTGGTCTCCATGTCTTATGCAAAATTAATTCAGCGCTGTAAGGGCTAGTATACCTTTCAGATGGCACTTATCCCCTATATAGCCCGGGGCGCAGACACAGCTCCAACGTCCGTTGTCCAGGTGGTAGCACGTCCCGCCATTCTGACAGTATGACTGTTCTTCGAGAGTACAACCTTCGGCAACTGAAAAATACAACGTCAAAAGTCACAGGTGTTTTAGAAACGTAATTGATGATTATGAGAACTCTGATTGATGCGCCTCTGAGCTCTGATCGATTGATTGCCAGCATTACTATAACTAAGATTGGTTGATTTATCTTATTATCATAAAAAGTACAGTTCTGTCATGCAGTAATAAAAGACAGTTTCTGCTTAGTTTACAAGTCTTTTGGATTCTCGGAGCAGAGTTTTATGGTAATAATATAAAATAGAGGAAACACTTGTGTACCGTGTGAGCACGTGTTTCCATCAAACCCTGGCCGACAGTAACATCTGAAGCTATTATCCAAACGTTCACAATATCCATTATTAGCACATGGTTCGCCAGCGCAGTAATCTGAAAGGAATCATTTGGAATGTATTAGAATTATATAAAGTTATATTATGATTTTGTAGCAAATGTTAATTGAGTTTTATAATTTGCAGTTACACTCACAAACCATACAGCATAATTTTAACCAGGCATACATTATTTGTTTACCTCTGATAGTGAATTTCATTTATGATTCTCCCATACATGGATAAAACTTTTTTTAATATTTATTATTCTTAGTATATTCACCAAAACAATCCATTGACTTGACAGAACAAAAACTATCTTCGGCTCTCGAAATTCACTCTGATTGATGCGCCTCTGAACTCTGATTGATTGATTGCATCTATTAGAATAACTATGCTTGACTGATTGATCGATTAATTTTTTGATTGATTGATTGATTGATTGATTGATTGATTGATTGATTGATAGATCAATCGATCGATCGATTGATTGATTGATTGATTGATTGATTGATCGATTGATTGATTGATTGATTGATTGATTGATTGATTGATTGATTGATTGATTGATTGATTGATTGATTGATTGATTGATTGATTGATTGATTGATTGATTGATTGATTGATTGATTGATTGATTGATTGATTGATTGATTGATTGATTGATTGATTGATTGATTGATTGATTGATTGATTGATTGATTGATTGATTGATTGATTGATTGATTGATTGATTGATTGATTGATTGATTGATTGATTGATTGATTGATTGATTGACTGACTGATTGATTGATTGATTGATTGAATGATTGATTGATTGATTGATTGATTGTTTGATTGATTGATTGATTGATTGATTGATTGATTGATTGATTGATTGATTGATTGATTGATTGATTGATTAATTGATTGATTGATTGATTGATTGATTGATTGATTGATTGATTGATTGATTGATTGATTGATTGATTGATTGATTGATTGATTGATTGATTGATTGATTGATTGATTGATTGATTGATTGATTGATTGATTGATTGATTGATTGATTGATTGATTGATTGATTGATTGATTGATTGATTGATTGATTGATTGATTGATTGATTGATTGATTGATTGATTGATTGATTGATTGATTGATTGATTGATTGATTGATTGATTGATTGATTGATCGATTGATTGATTGATTGATTGATTGATTGATTGATTGATTGAGAGCTTGTTTGATTGATTGCTTGATTGATTGAGTGAGTGAGTGAGTGTGTGAGTGTGTGAGTGTCATCTTCCCCCACAAGGCTGGCTACTCCTGCGATCGCAGACGGCCTTGCTGTTGCAAAACTTGCTACCGGGAAGATGGTTTTTTCGAGTGTGTGGGTGTGTGAGTGATTATATTATCCAATGTAACACAATGATCACAGTCTCTAATGATTCTAATAATATATAAGAATGTTAATAATTTTATTTTGAATTTACTTGATACAAACTGCTCTTAAAATTTTAATTGAAAAAAACCCTCACAAGCTAACTTCATTGTAAACTTCACTATGTTTCTATTTTCAAAAGCACGAAGTGGTGTATTTAGGTAACATGTGTCTTTGTAAGTTAATCCTCTAGTAACATAGTTCTGCCCTTGCAATCTACTTACCAAGTTCACAAAATGTCCCATAAAATTCAGGCGGGCATGTACACCAAGCCTTTCCATCTTTAATTGTGCAGGTTCCGCGATTGACACATGGATTAGGATCACAGGGATTCAATCTCGCTGTAAAATAAACATACCAATCTCTGCTTCAAGTACTACCCAGTAAACACAAAAACATTTGTATAACATTTGTACAATGTTGGACCAACGTCGAAGACGTTGGGCCGACGCTGTACAAAAGCTATACAAATCTTTTGTGTTTGCTGGGTATATTGTTGTTGTGGTGTGTAGGCTGATGATATACATGTACATGCATAATTGCCATTATTTTCATTGTTTGAAATAAATATGTTTTACAATCTACCCGTTGAACACTAGATGTTAGTAAAATACGGTCCCCATCTGTGAGGCTATCAAAAAGGCCATTATAAGCATAAATAACATTCTTAATTATTTACCACAAGCTGATCACTACTTCAGAAAAACACACACATTTGTCGTGCTTGTTTTTGTAGTTGATCAATATAGTTGTATGTTCAGTATAAGCGACCATTTTATGTCTCACGTTCCTGCCATGGTGACATACACTATTATACTGCTCTGCAAAGGTAAAATGCAGCATGAAGGTATCTGTTTACTTGTAAAGTAAGCAGATACTGCATTTTGCCTTTGCCCGGCAGTATTATACGAATTCTATTGCTTTTCATCGAATCATTTATCTATGTTATTAAAATGCTAATTGAAAAAAACCCTCATAATTTAACTTCATTGTATATTTACTTCACTATGCTTCTATTTTCAAAAGCACGATAAAAATCGCCCCAGATGTGATCCAAACCCGGTAGCGCTAGGGTACGACCCACAACCAAAGCAAACATTTTTGTCCACATAAAAACATTCCACTTTTGTTCGTCGATCTCCTTAAAAATTGTACACATAAAATGATCTGCTTTATTGTTTTGGTGGCTATTTGGTAACATGGCTGCCACATGGTCCATCCACAAATCCAATCTGCAATGCACATACATCTAGATACTACGCCAAATAATTCTACCATTCCTATTCAATATTCTATCATTCATATAATTAATCCTACAATTCTGTCATAAATTTATTATATCTGTCGAAATAATAGTCCATATTACTAGAGTGAAATGTATGCCTCCGGCTGCTGACTTTTATTAGTTACAGAGGTGTGTATTTAGCTTTTATGTTGGTATGAGCATACTGATGAGCCCGTAAATACCCAGCTATGGGTCGCTCTGTTTCATATTAGGAAATTAATCATCGAAGAGCAATAACTTAATTACACGTACAAAACAATTTCTATATGCGTTGATATTAAACAATGTTGGTTGACATATCTGCCACACGAGCGTTTGTCTGCAAGGGGTTATTAACCGTTGAGGTGCTTAATTAAAGAATTATTTTTTTTAGTCACTTGGAGTTGTGTCTCGCTACCGCGACCCACAACTCCAAGTGGCTAAAAATTACTTATATTGGTACGATTTGAAGCAAAACATATCCCAGTCTAACAAGTTTCAAACATGCTCATTTCTATTTTCGCATTTTCGGACCAAGTCTAGTATTCTACCGCCGACCAATCGAAAAGTGGCGCAGGCTGTCACATGACAAGATAAGCCAATCACCGCCGTTATTCAGTTGTTTTTTTAAATTAGGGGGAAGAGTATCATACTTGGGCTTCCGTTTTTATCATTTTCATTTGACATTCAAACAAGGGAATTTGGCCCAAGTATGATAGTCTAACGCTAATTTAGATAACAACTAAATGACGGCGATGATTGGCTGATCTCGTCATTTTGAATAAAATGGATAAAAGACGGTTATAGACGCGATCATCATTTAACCCTTTAGGCCCTCACGATGCAGTAAAGCATCATTTTACATCCCCGAAAACAGACTTCATTTCCTGAAAACCTAGTGGTTTTGGAACGAAAATATTCATGGAACTATTTTAAAAATAACAAATTTCATTTGTCACCCACTTCAAATCATTTTCATCCACTACAAGTCGAGAATTGCGACAGCAATTCGCGGCTTGTTGTGGATGAAGATGACAATGGTAAATTCAGGATTGAAGGGGTTAAAGGGTTAATACCTTACCTTCAAGATTCTGGATTGGGGGCAGTTCGCCGTTACATATGCCGCCGTCCTCGTCGTCACAGCAGTATACACAGTGGGGATCCTGGACCTCACGACTGACGCAGAAATCATTACGATATTTATTTGACTCCTTTTCCTCACACTCTGCGTCGCTCATACAACCTTTTGTGACCTTGTAGTCCGTTCCAAGTTTTGCATAACATCTCTACAAAAATAATCATACCTATTGTTTCACCCACGTAAAACATCTGGCCATATCAAGCTCATTATATCTAATATCATAGGTATCATTATTATGTGCATGATATGGCTCGATATTATTCTGCGGTATATAATCTATATAATTATAATATATAATACAATATGTCACTCGCATTATATAATGATACCTATGATATTACCCCCAGCACAACATATCGCCATCTCGCGCACATTATAAAGATAGGCCCACCTATGATATTACCTTAATACAAAATCTCACGCACATTATATAATGATACTTAGAAATAGATAGAAAGAGAGGTAAGGATGTTCCTGATTATTTGTGTTTATCAGTGACATGAGATTACCTAAGCACAACATCTGGCCATCTCACGCACTTATAATGATGCTTATGATATAAACCCAGCACTGACCATCTCACGCACATTATATAATGATCCTTAGAAATAATTAGAAAAAGAGGTAAGGATGTTCCTGATTATTTGTCTTCATCAGTGACATGAGATTACCCCAGGGCAACATCTGGCCATCGCACGTACATGATAATGATACCTATGATATTACCCAGCACAATATCGGGCCATCTCACGCACTTTACATGTATATAATGACACCCAGTAAACACGACGTGATTGGGCCAATACTGGTTTTATATATTGGTTGCTACCGGCAGGAACGGCCATTACAATCCGGTATTCAGCCGTTATAACTAAATTTTGTGTCTTTATTGATTCAATTCCGAGACTATGCAGCATTTAGATACTGTATTGGCCCAATACTTTACCTGTGCGAAAGGCGTAATCTAGCCAAATTAAACTACATGTATTTGTAGTTTTCACCAATATTTGTACCTTTTTGTACATTGTACCCCAGCACAACATCTGGCCATTACACGCACATTATATAATATAAGTATAATGACAACTATAAGATCACCCCAGCGCAGCATCTCGCCTTGATACTGTTGCCACCTCATATTCCAGCATGGCTTCAAGAATTGTCAAATATTATTATAATCCAGCAGAATTATGATGCAGAGTTTATTTTTCGATTTTCTCTCCAATTATGATAAACGGTAACAGTACGTTAGTAATTGTGTTTCGTTCACTTACCTCCCCTGGCCCACACACAATAGGGTCACCAGCCATGTTACAGTCCATACTGTCATATTTAGCAAATGCCGTACTCCACTCTGCCTCCACGTCATTGCAAGCATAGCATACGGTCTTGTTAGATTTTCCTGGAACATATTTTAATGTTGAGTGGTTAGTAATGGCATATTATGTTTAATGGCATGTTATGTATAATGGTGTTAAGTGTTGTCTGTGTTTACGAGAATTAAAAAAAATAATATGTCAGAACAAAGGATGTTAAGAATCAGTGATTAACCCTTTAAGCGTCAAATTATTCAATTTGAATTTTCACCCACTTGAAGTTGTGTCTCGCTGACGCGATCCACAATTTCAGGTGAGTGAAAATTATTCATATTTGACAAAATGAAGGGCAACTCTTTTCAAATCTTGCTGGTTGATGTCACATTTTTAACATATTTAAAATGTGATACTTAATGTGCTAATAAAAAACTCGAATATATGCGACACCGGCGGTTAAAGGGTTAATCATTAAAATGCTTCATTTACAATTTATGTATAATTTAATTTGTGTATCCCCTTGAAGTTGTGTCACATTACCGCGAACCATACTTTCAGATGGGTAAAAGTTGCTCACATTAAATTTTGTAGAATTAGAATTAAGAAATTAT
Source organism: Flabesymbios commensalis (assembly GCA_964017125.1). Taxonomy (NCBI): domain Eukaryota; kingdom Metazoa; phylum Annelida; class Polychaeta; order Terebellida; family Flabelligeridae; genus Flabesymbios; species Flabesymbios commensalis. The sequence goes on along the minus strand of OZ024904.1, from coordinate 78,953,415 downwards.
TATGAATATTATTATGAATAATTATGCTAATGTAGAAATTTTAATGCTAATTATTGAAAAGGCTAAAACCTGATTAGCAAGTAAGAAGTAACAGGTAACGTGTATTTTATTGAATTTTTTTTAAAAGGCACTTTAAAGTTTAAAGCTGAGATGAGCCAACATGAGTGAGATAGTGTCATCAGTGTTGACAATAGACGTTGTAACAACTTCCTCGTGACAACGTCTGCTATTCTCTTATCTCTTTACCTGGACAACAGAGCAGTATCTGGTACGTTGCCGTCTGCGTCTTTTCGTCTCTGATGCACTTGAGCGCTTCGCCGTTGGGGATGTCGTGGGGGGATTCACTTAGCCCCATCTGATCCCTACACTCCGACAGATATAGAGGGTTGTAAAAATCCGTGAAGGCGGTGCTCATCAGGTTTGTGCAGAAACCGCTGGCAGAGTTTTCCACTTCGATAAATTTAGAAATGATTTCTGTTTCGTCTTCATCACAGACTGCAAGAAATATGTTGAGAATAGCATTGAATAAGGTCTGAGTCTCAGATATCTTGTAACAGCCCAGCAAACACGAGACGTTGACCCAATGCTGGCTTAATATTGGCCCATCATCTTAGACGCTGGCTCGACATTAACCCAACAGTAGGCCAACGTCTCGTGCTGATAGTGCATGGCAGCAAATGTAGATATCTCAATCAATTATGTTTGTATGGCCCAATGTATTGGAGGGCCACACAAGTAAATACATGTTAACTAGATAACCTCCCAGTGAACACGCGGCGTTAATCCAATGCTATTTTAATGCTGGCCACCCTCTGCGACGCAAGTCCAACATTGTAACGACACTGGTTCAATATTTCGTGTTTGGTGATTTGTCTGTTAATATCGATAGCGTCAAACGTTCCCGAGAGATAGATAAGAGGCAAGTCACCCATTGCTGGGCCAGCGTTGTAGACGACGGTCCAACATTGATCCAACAATAAATGACTTGATCACCCTTGTCGATAGTGATGTCAATATCAGTACAGAATATTATTAAAATGCCTTAGTTAAGTAAAAATATCATAAGCTGAAATACATTTTTCAATAATTTTGTTTCTGATGCGAGACTACAGACACATTGAAGAACTTTGGAAATAAAGGTCAAATTTGAAATTGGCGTAAAATAATTTTTGGTAGGCAAAGTTGTGACATGCCCCTCTTTAAAACTATGTGGGCAAGTTTCGATTTCAATTACAAGATTGATCATATCTGTTATATTTGTTATAACACCCATAGAGGTATATATAACTTAACATTTTTTTGGGAGCACAATGAATTACAGAATACTGTGGAATTACAATCAGTTTTGAATGTGAATTTCGCGACTACGGGACTGACATTATGGCAAGTCACAGACAACAAACCAATCTTGATCGATAATCGAAGAGAGATGTTAGCAGAGGGTCTACCTTGATTTTACAAGCTCATCTTGCTGATGATTGACATCGCACGTACAAATCGTTTTTAAATATTCATACATTTCACCCAGTAAAAACGAGGCATTGACCCAATGTTGGTCTAATGTTGAGCCAGCGTCGCAGAGGGTGGGTCAACATTAAAGCAGGAATGGGTCATCGTCGTGTATTTGTTGGGCAGCAATCAACGCGATTAAATTAAATTTAAACCATTCTCGCCAGTACAGGGGATGTACGACAATGCCTACATGTGTCACTTTGGAGTGCTATGCAATAGCCAACGAGGATGAATTCAATTTGAAATCATCATAAATGTCTTCGTTATGTTATGGTTCTACGGCCATTATAAATACTTTTACTCTTACAGTGCGATCGACTTTAGACATCATAATCTGACCTCTGTAGACGTCAGATTCTGACGTCTAAATTCGATATTCGCGCTGTAAGGGCTAAAAAGCAATTTGAAAAACCGTCGATACATATTCAATATTATACGACATTTCAACCCTTATCATGATTATGATGGTTTCAAAATATTTTGCACGTAATATTTTTATGGTTTTGTAAAAATGAAATTAAAACTCACTGGTATTTCCGCTGATACATCCACATAGGCAGAGTATTAGCACCACCTCACGCAACATCTGTAAAAAATAGTATTTTCATAAGTAATTCTGTGTTCTCTCGACTCGTTTTAGTATTCACATAATTGTTTTACATATTTTCTAGATATTCATCAAATTAAATATCGACCTGTTTGCTAAGAATTATGCTGAGTAATATATTTTGAAGTAGCAGCCAACTATTGCAACATAACTTATGTTAATAATCTTTGCTTATATTTATATTTATATTTATATTCTGGATGATATCAAAATTGCACAATTACACTTTACAAAAATAATTGTAAAACTGACACAGGTAACTATCACCCGGTGTCAATTCTTTCATTTGCAATAATCAGATTTTTCCTCGATCACCCTTCTAAATCTCACGTTTAAAATGCCGAATTTAAAGTGCTAAATTGGATGTCTGTCTCGGAGCGTGCCAAACAAATTAACCTTTGTAAAGTATATAATTTAGTAAGCGGATTGGCACCTAATTATCTTAAAAATGAATTTCCCATGGTTAGAGAACGGCATTCAACCTCTACCAGGCATAGTGTGCAGTCCCTTGTCTTGTCAAATGTGAAATCATCTGGGGACATTTTTCCACTTTTCAGCCAGCTTGAGATAATTTATGTAATTTATAATTTAACTCCCGACTGACCTGCCTTTGATTGGGTGGGTGGTCTGAGGCGAACATGATTTTTTTGTGTGTCTCAGGTAAGCCAGACATTCTGGGTGGGTCATGTCGAATGGTTACATCAAGATCATCCGTTAATGTTATTGTATTCATTATTTTATCTATGTATTTTTAGTTGTAGGCTAAGACTCTACACCAGAGTTTTTACCGATGCTCTCTCATACTTTTCTGTCACCATCCTGGGTCTCTGACCGCTGTGGAAATAAGTACACCAGGAAATTTCCGGAAATTTCCGGTGTGTAATATCCCTGGTGACCAGGCATGGTGGCTCACGGTTTTTTATTATTTAAAATATAATAACCATGTAGGCTATGTTCCATGTATGGTTTGCTGAATAAATCAAATCGAAATCAAAGACCTGTTGACCCTCAATACTTATGTTTAGATAACAAAATTGCATTCTATTTGTGATAGTAACCGAGACATTCTCAAATTGCAATTTGACCATTTTCAGGGCGGTCACCCCTTATTTTGGAGACTTTGTGAAGGGGTTACTAGACAGTCTAATATTTTTCCTGGTATAAAACATACAAATTAAGACCAAGAAATGTGTGATATTTGGCCAAAAGATTATTCAAATTGGCCTAAGGACTACAGTATAGCCCTGGTGACATGACACAAAATCTCATGAACTGGAATAGACATACCAGACTAGTAAAATCGAAATATAATATTGCGTGTCATCACTGCATTCTTCATTATAAAAAAAATATTAGGATAGTGATCATGGTAATATAGGAGTGTCGTTTTGCCAAATTGTACCTCTTTATTTATGCCACTGCTATTACATTGAACGCTTAGCTAGGTAAGTCAGTTGTCGTGATTATTGTGGCATGCTAAGTATAAGGCGGGAACGATAAACCACTAAATGCGAGTAAGTTGACACCAATTACCCGATACATGTAAGCAACTTAATGGTGTACAAATCGTGCAAAACAATAGACAATAGCAATAGACAATAGACAATATAGTGTATTTATCTAAAAGCAGTGCACAAAAAGTAAGTATGGTTTTAATAACGCATAGATGAAAAGATAAATAGAAAGTATATATTTTTCTGCAATTAACTTGGTCTGATTTTATCTAGTTTGTGAATCTGTGATTCTTGGATATTTGGATGCGTTAGTATAATATTTATTTTACTGAATATGAAGAATACCATATGAGAAGAATCCGCTCCAAATATAGGCTAATAAACCATACAAAAAGAGGCGTCATATTCTATCATAATGTGAACCCTTTCGCCGCTAATCACGACTATAATCGTTTTAACCCTTTAACCGCCGGTGCCGCATATATTCGGGTTTTCAATTTTTAGTAGCACATTAAGTACCACCTTTTAATCATGTTAAATATAAAATATGCAACAATTAAGAAAATTTGAAAACAGTTGTCCTCCATTTTGTCAAATCTGAATAATTTTCACCCACTTGAAATTGTGGATCGCGTCAGCGAGACACAATTTCAAGTGGGCGAATATTCAGATTGAATAATTTGGCGGTTAAAGGATTAAAACGGTTTCATTAGGCGATCAAACCACTATTATCGGGATTTAAATAACTGTTGACATAATTATGAAGATTTGCAATTTCTTGTTTTTAAGTTGACTAAACATAGATATTTTTCACCCACTTGAAGTTGTGGGTCGCGGTAGGGAGACACAACTGCCAAATTTTGTGGTATGTACACGAAAAATAAAGATAGCTGAAAATTGCTTGTCATCAGTTTCCCGCAGTTAACCCAGACATAGTTAGTTTAAAACATATTTTATCGACCAATTGACCCAGACATAAAATAGATGCAAGGAGTTCTACACCATGTAGCAAAAAAGACACTCTGGAAAGCGTAGAAACCTAATTAAAACCTCTTAGCTCTGTAGTGGTTTATATTTAAAAAACCAGAGAAGCTGTTGTGCAATCGAAACATGTGGATAGGTATTCAATAAACTAGTATCAGTTAGACGAGGTGATTCAGGCATCAGAACCTTCCGTGTCTAGTAATATTCACTTAATGTAGGCCTATTAGCGCTCAAAAAGCCGTCTCACAGCCGAGACAAATTACACAAATAGTTTTTTATACATATGTTTTTGCAGTTACGCACACTAATATACATCTAACATTTCATAATTACTACTATAAGCGTTCCCTTCTCATGAAAAAAATAATTTCAAGCACGCAATGTGGTCAGAAATAAGACTTTTCGAGCTTGTTTTCTATTTCATCAAAAAATTTTACGATGCGAGTGAATAAACGTGACCTTACATCGCAATCCGTGGCAATATACCAACAAGAATATAGATATTACATGGTTTAATAAAAAAACTGTGTTACTGTTACTGTGTTACTTTTTATTCATAGATGGTTTTGTCCAAAAATGACGTGAAATGTATTTTAATCTCAAAACTTTTAGACGTTTACACACAAACATAAAATATTGCCCATTCTTTACATAGACGTAGGTGATAGGGGCGTGGCCGTTGCCATTTACCAGAAACTATAGGTTAAACTGGGCCAAGTACATGGAACACCATATGTATCTATTCCTGACAATAACACGGTGTGTGGGTGTGCCATTGGTTACTGACGTCACATATACCAAATTTGATGAAAGTAAAATCATTCTGCTAATTAATTAATTTAATTATTTATGACATTTTTATGTCATTAATTACAATTTAAAAATATAAATTTTATTTATAAAAACATGACTTAATTAAAATGTGACTATTTTTTTATTGTCCCATGAACAATTAGTAAAACATAGGCCCCCTGATTTCCCCTGATAGAACAACCCTCATAACCCCACATGTTTATAAACTGCACATACCTGATGTAGTTCAGGTCAAGGAACTCAAATAGATAGCTCTTCAGCTCTTCGGGGGAAAATAAGGTAATTTTACGACAGTGTAGAAACGGGTAAATTGTTGTATCCTCATGTTTATTTGAAGGTCATATAAAAGTCAAATATCCAGGTCAAATGGTAAATCGCCTTCAAGATCTAACAAACTCATTCCTGACAATTTTTACTGGCCACTCTTTTAGAAAGTGTTCACATTTATTCTCCATAGGCGAACATTTTTTTTTTGTATTTCATTTAGCTTTTGACCAATACATATATATATTTAAAAACAGATACAAAAAAAATATACACATTATATCATTAAAATATTGATATTTTCGGAGACATTAAGCGTCCAGAAACGCCCCTGATGTCCGGCAGTACTTAGACGATAATGCAGAAATTATAGACCCTAATTTAAAACTATTATATCAAATTAAAATATAATTATATTACTTCATACAAACCGTTGGTTACGCTAATTTTATTTATTGCATTCGTGCGAATGCTTGTTAAAACCCCAATTTTGTGGTGATCGTGTGCTGAACATTTGGCTGATATTCGGCATTTTCCGGTTGGCAACACATCTATGCCGAGGCTTATTATGCTGTCTCACGCTCGTCTGCCTTCTTCCCGACAACTAATGAAATCGAATTCCAATTACCAGTGATCACCTCCTTGTCTACTCTACATTTATTGCTGCACTACCGTACACAGTCGAATTGCAGTATCTGCTTACTTCACAAGTAAGCAGATACTGCCTTTTGGCTTTGCAGAGCTGTTAAGTGCACACACCGAGGTAAATGAACATTGTTATGCTCAGTAGTATACCAGTGCAATATATGTTACAATGCATCACAAACACAGAGTTCCCAATCATAGGGATGCCCATGATGCCGTACAAAGCCAAAATGCAGTATCTGCTTACTCCACAAGTGAGCAGATACCTCTTTAGGCTTTGCAGAGCAGTATACATCGCTGTATATAAAATCAAAATAGCAAAATAAATGACATTTTTAATTAAATGATGGAACTCAAGACTAATTATTTATTTATAAAATTGCTGAAGTAGATTAATAATCTGTCCCTTATTTAACTTATATAAATTTTCACCCACCTGAAGTTGTGTCTCGCTACGGCGACCCACAACTTCAAGTGGGTGAAAATTACTCCTATCTTTATTTTTTTTATTTTTTATGTATTAAGCTTTCTATAAGTACAAGTACATGTGTGTAAAATATACATGAATAAAACTGTACATACAGAGGCAAGTGGCGACAGGTGACCAGTACCTATACGAGGCCACTTCCCTTAATGTAAAATTAAAAAAAAAACAGGCTGTTTATACACTATTAACATGCTTAAACAATTTGACAGATATAGTGTTAAAAACTCAAAAAGCTGAGCAAACAATGCTCGAAGTGAAATATAAATTAAAATAAACATAGCCAGTAATAATGAATAAAAGATTAATATAGTTTAAATGTTAAGTATTTTAAAATTGCAAGAAGATGCCACAGTAACAGATTTTTCATTCTATTGCACACACACGGCTGACATCTGCAAGTAGACGTCCAAGAACACAAATCGTTAACATTAAATGACTGTTGTAATTTTATTTTAAAGTGAAGCATTAGCTGGTGTTTGAACGAGTTACCGGAAGTTGAGTCCCGGATCTGTATTGGAAGAGAATTCCATTCACTTACAATTCTATGAAAAAACGATTTTTTAAATGTCTCAGTCTTTATCAGTAAAGGTTTTAAAAGTAAGCCGCAGTCACCAGATCTACGCATGTATTGTCAATAAATTGAGTATAATTTGCAATTGGAATTGTAATTTTATCATGTAAACACTCATAGAAAAAAACAAGATCTGAAATTTCGCTACAGAAACACAGAGGTAATAAATTCAGGTCAATGCACCTGTCCTGATAACTGCGGCCATCAAATTTGGTCACAAAACGTGTCATTGCTCGTTGCAGACTTTCAAGCTTAGTTAACTCATTGACATTTTGAGGAGACCAAACCGGAGCGCTGTATTCAACTATGCTCCTTGTTAATGATTTGTATAAGTTAATGCGACATTATTGGGAGCATCTGTCTATCTGTTTAATTTTTGACCAAACATGTGCAAATCTTGATGTCTAAACACTCATTTTGTTCCCAATAACTGTGATTTGGTCAGCTAATAAACAACTATAATCGTGCTGAGCGCTTTAACCCTTACAGTGCGGGGATCGACTTCAGTCGTCAGAATCTGACGTCTGTAGACGTCAGATTCTGACGACTAAAGTCGATCTCCGCACTGCAGGAATTAAAATATTTCTACTGGCCGTAGACCCATAACATAGGTATTCAAATGAATCAGAAAAAGCTAACTAAGACTTTTATGATGATTTCAAATTGAAAAAAAACCTTTTGGTTGCGATGTTTTTTACAAATTAACTTTTAAGGGTTGAGGGCTAAAAGGGATCAACATTGCCTTTAGGCATCATTTACTGATATGTGGGGAAAGGTGATTTAATAAATTAGTTTGTATATTTTGCGATATATTCGCTTATAATAATTATTTCTATCAAAACAAATTTTCTGATTTCTGATTTGGTGCGCTTCAGATATAAGACAAATCATATCAGCTTAAAATCATTCTCTGGTTCAATGACTTACATCAGATATCTCGACCGCAAAACATTGCGACATTCCAATTTGTGTCTGACAATAATGTACTGACGGTTTCACTGTAAAATGCTGCATGTTAAAGTAATAACAAAATGGTTTTAATCGAGCTTATCATTTAGAGGGTTAAAGCGTTAAATTTATCAATAAAAACAAGGTGTAAGTGTACAGAATAAATCAAAGCTAGCATGGCAATCTGGCGTAAAATATGTAAAAGGAAATAAACATGGCTACAAATCCACCGTTAGTTTTTAAATTTCATCACCGAGGTAAGCTTAGTCAATTTAGACTAAATTGAACTGAAAATAATTTATTTGACATTATGAAAAGTTTACACAATTAAATTAACCCTTTAACTGCCAAATTTTTTTAATCTGAATTTTCACCCACTTGAAGTTGTGTCTCGCTGACGCGATCCACAACTTCAAGTGAGTGAAAATTATTCAGATTTGACAAAATGGAGGTCAACTGTTTTCAAATATTGATGTCACATTTTATCTTTAACATGTTTAAGAGGTGGTACTTAAAGTGCTAATAAAAAATAAAAACACGAATACATGCGGCACCGGCAGTTAAAAGGTTAAAACAATATAGCTCAACGTTGTTCTGTACAGAATGTTAAGATGTTTCTTCTTGAACCTTTTTTAAGGTTGAGAGAAGGGAACGCGCATCGCGGTCTGACGCAAGATTACGCACTATAGTTCTGGTCTAAACCTTATGGTGCCTATCTTATTATCACCTGATGAGGTAGTTGTATTGTACTGTACACGGTTCAGGGACAAGGACCATCCCAGCAAACACGAGACATTGACCTAATGTTGATTTGATGATTTGCTGTTGTGATTCGGTGAAGCGATCCACATCTTCAAGTGTGTAAAAATCAAGCAAATTTGTCAATTTGGTGGCCAATTATTTTTACATTTGACTGCCATGAGACAAATTTCACTTTAATAAGATGCATTTCAAAAGTAATAGCAGGCATGCTATTGTCGTGTGTATCGTTTAAATGGTCGACGGGTTTAATAAATCAAAGCTAGCATGGCAAACTGATATGTTAACTCTCATTAAATATGTAAACGGAAATAAATATGAAGAAAAATATACCGGTTTTTTTTTTAAAATAATTTAGTAATTATTTTGATGACTACACATCATTATTGTAATGATACTATCACTATGATAGGTGATCGGAAGATAAGTTATATTGGCAGCTCTACTGAATAGGCAGCCGAACAAGCGTACAACCTGGATAGAAAGCTCTGCCAATTAATTCACATCAAATTTGGGGTGCACATAACACTTTATGCATGTAGATTATGAATGTAATATTATATTTTATCACAAAGATAAGCTTAATATACTTTAACTAATCTAAATTGAATTGAATATTAAACTATTCTGCCGTGCAAAGCCAAAAGGTAGCATCGGCTCACTTTACAAGTGAACAGATACTGCCTTTTGGCTTTGCAGAGCAGTATTATTAAGCGTCTGGAGATTTTATTAAAGACCAAATTAAGGTCGCTGTCGTGAGGCCATCATTACAAAAAAAATGTCAGTGACATACGTATCATATTAAAATAATGCAAGATACCTTGAATTGCCCCAGTAACGAAAAATTTGACAAAAAATAACATAATATCTAGATATTTTATAATCAATACATAATTCAAAATTTAAGACAAAATAGTATAAAATGGCGTGTTCACAGGAATATACAATATTTAAATGTATATTACAATAAGGATATTATAAAGGACGAAATGCAGTTTTGTGTAATGACTGAAGCCACAATAAAACTCCTTCTATTTAATTTATAATATTTCTGGTATTTGAAGGGGTTTGCTAATTTTGGCGATTTTTCTATAAAGGATACATTGTTTTCCAACAGTTTTCCAACTGTACCATTTTGTAGCTATATACATTCAGTCTCTGTCGGGTATTATGCTGGTGAACGTAACAAACTAATATGCTAAACATGTGCATGATCTCACAATTCTGCTAGGTATCCTAAGTTAAAAGCAACATAACTCAGCTACTAAGAAAAGCATTCACTGTTCTACACTACATTGTAAACAGTTCAAACATTTGTTTGCATCAAACACGTTTAAACACGTTCGAAGTGTTTTATTGCCCTCTAAATGTGGCCTACCGTTGCTATGTATAGATAGGACGATTCTGTGTTGAACGTCACAGGTTTCATCACGGTGTATTTATTTATATACTCAGTAATGTTAACATTAAAAGTACCCGTTCACATATACATACAATTTTAATAATATTTGGACACACTTAGAATCTGATAAAAAATATCTCCTACAATGTAATGTTCATTTTACTTTTTATGTATGTCCACTTTAGGAGGTATTGTCTTGTGTGATATGTTATACACTGATATTATTATTATTGCAAAGTTATGATCCAAATCTGCTTATTCCATTGGATGCCAGGTTAAAAGTGTGGTTTGAAATTGTGATCCTTTATGGTAAGTTTTGTTTAATAATGTGCTCTAAAATCCTTAGTAAGCACTAAACAAAAGGCATAAGAACAGTTAACTGTGTTGTCAATAAGTGACATATTTATTATATGTTTAATGTTAAAAGTAGATGATAGCAATATGGTACCTTTAATTATTTAAACATCGTAAGTTGGTTTATCCGTATAGTCGTTGTTTCTTTTCGCCTTTGCCTATGATCAAAGATAATTAAAGCTGTGATTAAGGACCACTAATGAACGTTTATTTTTCAGCGATAACAGGGTGAAAATGTGGGGCTTTATAACAGAGTAAACTCCCTTGTGCACCCAGCACACATACGACATTGACTCAAATGTTGATTTAATGTTGGGCCAGCTTCGGAGATGATGGGCCAACAATAAATTAACATTTTGATCAGCATCAGTATTTGTGATGAGGTTACTTATAACAGCTGACTGAATTGAGAAAAATAAGCTACATAATGTTTAAATCTTCTCCTGTAGTATTGCTAGTACTTCTCTTTTTCGAAGCTGAATTGTCATACGTATTTTCAGCTCTCATTGACGAAATATAATTTTATTTATAAAAAATAACTATCTGCAGAAAGTGTTCATGTCTATAGAAACTCTATATTTATGTCAAAATAATTGGACAAAACAGTAAAAAATCTGTCTTTAAAGTCATCATCCATTTTAAATTAAATATACGATGCAGTACCTGGTTTACCTTTATGCTGCGTGTATTCCACTGATAATATCTCCAAATAATTATTATCCAACTTACAAAAGACCATGAAGATTATTTGGCGTGAGTGGTTATTAACCAAGTGTAGACTTATGTGAAATTTCTTATGTGCAGTGGTCTATATATATCTCTCCAGAAAAGTGTAGAGAAACGTCATCATGATGATGTTAAGGCCTGTCATCAACCCCTCCGTATTAATGGGAGGAGCTGCAATCATGCAATCATGCATATTAATCTAATTTAATAGAGTGATATTTCTGTATTCACTTTAGTTTGTATATTACAGATTTGCACTGTTGTTTGAGACTCGAATTTGAAAGAATTGTTACACTTCTTGCTGTCTAAACAAAAATGATGTACATATCAGCAGGTCAACGATTGTGATTAGAATGAACGTCCGAGCAATTTAACAACCCTAGTAGAGAAAGGGTAAACTAGAAAATAACAACTCACAGATGAGCGCTCTTAAACTTGGCTGCTCAAACGGTAGTCCATTAGGTGGTAGATTAGATGATTAGGGCTCGGCTAACATATCTTTGTGGTATGACGTACTAACTAATCGTGTAATGGCCTACATATACACACACGATCACTCAGTCTAACTTGTTATGTTCTCAAAACACGCGTTCTCCTCATAATTAGGCCGGGGCGAGGGCCCTGGTGCTATGGTTAAAGCTGCCCTCTTTGCAAGTGGGAGATCGCGGGTACGAACCCCGCTCTGGCATTCAAATTTCAAAGAAAATAAAATGAATCTTCCCTAATCACTCGTAAAGATTTAATATTGTGCGGAGCCTCCGTGACCGAGTGGTAGCGTGCTCGGCCTCAGACCTCCATGGTTCGAATCTCGAATCCTGTGTCTGGAGGACAGTGTCATCTCATGCATCACACTATCCTCAGGAGGTTCTCCTGGCCCAGTTTAGCCTAAAACTCCATTTATTTCAATTCATTTCATTTTGGCAGTCTCAATTCATTCATAGCGCCTTATGCCTTTGTAAATGCATTGAAACTGTTAGAAATAATTTTTATATATCAGCCTGTAAATATCAAGGGATAGATTTTTCTTGTGACTAATAAGTGTCACACTTATAATGTGATAATTTGAGACAATGAATTCATTTTAATGTTTGAATGGCTGACGAAATTAATACTTTTCTTCCGCATATATATTTACATTTAAAAAATGTTATTCAGTATATTATAGTCAAAATATGGGATATTCCAGCTGATATGTAGCCTACTTCTCACAGCCAGATACAACTGAAAACATACTACATACTAATTCACTTCTCTATTCCAGTCCATGCTGAAGACTTAATAAAACTAATTCACTTGATAATAACTCTATTCCAGTCAATACTCAAGACTCACAACCATGGTTCACTGGACCCTTAAGTAAGTGCATGCGCAAAGTATGTATCACAAAAAATATGTAAAACCTACCAGGGTGATTACAAAGCATGAGTTTATTTATTGATTATGGTAAATTAGGTGATAATAAACAAGAGCATTTATCCATATTTCTACCCCCTCTCTTAATTACCAGCCTATTTACTCAGGTATACTGATACTTTCTTCACAATCTCGCCAAGAAACAAGCGTCGCCTGAAATTATGTCACTTCTGCTCTGCTCTGCAAAGCTAAAAACAGTATCTGTTTACTTTACAAGTAAGCAGATACTCTATTTTGGCTTTGCATGACAGTTTTGTCAGTTTTGTAAGTTTATGATGCAGATGATAAGCCCATCTACCACTGCCACATCAAGCATGGTGACATGTGTTGTGCTGTACAGGAAATATCACCATGAAACGGTACCGCGTGTGACCTGGTTTGGCTACAATGAAATATGGTAGCAGGGTTGTGTTTTTCTACTCGGACTTCACTGCTATGGGACATATTACATTGACGGATTTGTGATGCCTTGGCGAAGTCATTCGATAAGAGTGGGGCGTAGTCCTGACTTTAGGCTTCCACCTGTCGCGATATTTCAATGATTGCAGAAAGCGATGTAAAGCAATAATCACTCACTTGACAGATACGTTTTTGTGTCAGGGGAATATTTTATTTCACTTTACTGGGCTCTTTAGATAAGCTACAGGCGAGCATTGCATCCCAATTAAGAAGGTTTAATCATCTATTCTTATTTACAACATTTAAAGAATATTACTTTATAAGTAGGCCTATTACTTTATACTAGTCGTAAAAATAAATATATAATGCGCGACCGTTCTGGAGTCTGGAGCTGTGCAGTTGGTTTGTTTGTTTGTTTGAAAATGTGAGATGAGACACTTTTTATCAAGGTATTATTATTTTCATAAATTTTAAAGAATTTAACCTTGCAGCGATTGATCGTGGTCACGGTTCGTTTCATTCTGGCTACTCCTGTACGAGGCTACCGAAGTGATGCAGGAGGGGGGGGGGCATTTCTGAGAATCTCAATGCTAGCTCAACATCCGTCATGTCATTCATCTCTAGCTAACATTCTAACTGACATTCAAATTTGTAAGTTTTTAAGCTGATATGACTACTATGCTGCCGTGCAAAACCAGCAGGCAGTATCTGCTTACTTTGAAAGTGGGCAGATACTGGCTTTTGGCTTTGCATTGCAGAACAGTCGACATGAGTACTCTTGGTGTTAAGGAAGCAATCACACTCAAACAGTCAGTGAAGAGTCTCCAATCGATCATGGGAAACACATAGAAATATACATGTATAAGTTAGGAGAAATTATTTTTTTTGATCTTTCGAGTCTGATCTATAACATTCTCGAATAGTCTGCAAATAGTCTGCAATTAGCTTAGAAGTATTTGCGTCCTCTCTGCAAATATCTCATCAATTTTACAACATGTTTTTTCCATATAAATTAGAGTTACATAATCTTTCATATTTTCGTAAAAACAATCGGTGTATTGTCGCCGAACACTCTTTAAAAGATATGCGACCAATTGCGTGAATGTAGCCAAAATTTAGGTTATGTTTCTATTCGCAGATCAAACGTAGAGTATTCTACGTGCAGTAGAGAGTCGACAGTCGCTGTGCATCCTACTAATCTGTATCCTAACCCGTTATTGCTTTAATGTAGGCCCGTCGTCCGGTTTATGGAATTCTCATAGTAGAACATTCAATCCTGCTTGCTGAGACAAATCGTAGAATGCATTTTATACCAATCTAATCCTACTTAATCCTCGATGCGTCCAACACCCAAAACAGAAATCGCAAACCCACCGTGAACACGACTTAAACTTACATTTTATACTAATTTTATAGTTCCCATATTTAGAATCGTGTTCTATGCAGCTGGAATGACTAAATAAATGAATGAATGACTGAATGACTGAATGAATGAATGAATGAATGAATGAATGAATGAATGAATGAATGAATAGATAAATGAATGGATGAATGGATAAAAAACAAATGAACGAATGAATGAATGAGCAAGTAAACGAATGAATAAACGAATGGGGGAATGAATAAATGAATGAATGAATGAATGAATTGAATAAACAAATGAATGAATGAATGAATAAATGAATGAATGAATAAATAGATGAATAAAAAAATAAATGAATAAATGAATGAATGAAATAATGAATGAATAAAGTTTTATTAAAATATTGAATGTGTACGAGTGAAAGGTAAGAAAGCTGTTGAACGTTTAAGAATGCACTTTGAATATAGGGATAGTGCGGTTAAATTACATTCCAAATACTGTACGGATTCACCTGAAGATATGAGGACAGTGAGGTGTACTGTGACTCATTCGTGAATGGTTTAGATAATATGACGATGTTTTGTACCTATGTCAACAAAACACATTGTGGTTTGATGACAAATTATCACCCTACATACCAACCTGATACATTTGATTGCGTCATTTAATCTAATGAATGTACATCACGCGAGGAATGTATTCTCAGAAACTTGGGCGGACAGCACCACCATACAACGGCATACAACTTCTGTCTCTTTAAGTGAACAATTACTGCTGTTTAACTTTTGCGGGCGGAGCAGATTAACACAAACGAGTGGCACGTGAGTCAGATTCAAAAGCTGTGAGCTGTGGTGAGATAACTGAAATGAAAATTAAATAATACTAATAATAATAATAAGGAGAAGACGGAGAAAAAGAAGAATAAGCAATAAAATGAATGGTGTTTTAGGCCACCTTTGTGCACATGTAGGCTAAATTGGGCCTGGAGAACGTCCTGGAGATGGTAAGATGAATGTGATGACACTCCCCTCCACACATGATTTGAAATTCGAGCCCTGGTGGTCTGAGGCCGAGCACTTTACCTCTCGGTCACGGAAGCTCCCACAATATTGAATCTTTACGAGTGAGCGGGAAAGATATTAAAATGCAAATCTAAAAGGCAGTATCTGCTTATTTTATAAGTAAGCAGATATTGCCTTTTGGCTTTACACGGCAGATACTAATCACATACCTTTGCGGTGTATCTCAAATGCCTGCATTAAGTGGGTGACCTCAGGTCAGTCAAACCACCAGCGCACAGGAAGAAGTGGAAGCCACTCTGATTAGTTCACAACTTGTCTTGGACGGAATCAAACCCTGGTATTCGTGATCTCACGCCGGGGTGTGAGTGTCGTTTAAGACACCACCACTTTATCTGGTGCTTTATGAGGTGCTACTCGAACTAAGCAACATCATTGTCACCCCCCCCCCCACCACCACCTAACCTACGACATATTTACTTAAATGACACGTGATTATTATTTCATTACACGTGATTGTGTGATGGGATGGGAAAAAACAACATTTTCACGATTTAGGATGGGTAATTTTCTACGACTTGCCGAGTTAATTGAATCTAGAAAACCGTTGCCGCCTAAAACAAAACGGATTTTTTACACCGTCGTGAGATTTGGTGTGACGTCAATCAGCGGCGGACAAGGCACGTTGGTCCACTACCGGCTGTATGTTGAACCCTTTAAACGCCAAGTTATTCAATTAAAATTTTCACTCACTTGAAGTTGTGTCTCGTGAAAATTATTCAGATATGATAAAATGAATGTCAATTTTTTTCAAATATAGCTGATTAATGTCACATTTTATCTTTAACGTGTTTAGAAGGTGGTACCCCATGTGGTAATAATACATATGAAAACTGAATATATTCGGGACCGGCGGTTAAAGGGTTAACCCTTACAGGGCTACATTAAATATTTAAATTTTCACCCACTTGAAGTTGTGTCTCGCTACCGCGACCCACAACTTCAAGTAGATGAAAATCACTCATATTTGTAAAAATTGGAGCTCACACATTTGCAAATCTTTATGTTTAAACAAACATTTCGTTCCAAATAACTTCAATTTAAACATGTTAAACGGCTATTAAAACTGGATTTAAACGACTACTTTCGTGTTTAGCGGTACAATAAGGATTGAATCAATTTTTTAGGCGTGCGTTTGACTCGATCCTAGAACTCCAGAAAGACCACGAAGAAAAACTAATAGAATGTGTTTTATTTGTAGCACAATATACCCGCCCTGTCTAAAAGATCCGCCGCACTAATAATAGTGGAGCTAGCGGAAAATAAAATAAATACACCGAATTAGTGCCAGGCTGGCCAGCGCAAACCTGCACATAAACGATGGGCCAACATTAAGTAGGCCTACATCAGAAGCGATCAACTAATTACAAATCGGCGGCATTTCATCTTCTGCCAAGAATAACGAACAACTTAACTATTTCCCGCTCTGCGTGTAATTGTGTAAATGGTAGCAGCGGGCGCTTTATTTATTGGATTGCATTTCTCCGTCTTGTTCACTTAAACCTGTAGTGACTAAATAAAATAGAACAAAAAGTGTTTTAATAAAAATGTATTTCTCAGAATGGATATATCTCGCTCTGTATTCTGAGGGCTCATTAAACCTATAACCGCCAAGTTATATAATAGGAATTTTCATTCACTTGAAGTTGTGGATCGCGTCAGCGAGACACAACTTCAAGTGGATGAAAAATCAGATTTGACAATTATTCAGATCTGACAAAATGGAGGTCCATGATTTTGAAATCTCATTGATTGATGTCACGTTTCATCTTCAACGTGCTTGAAAGCTGGTATTTAACGTGCTAATAAAAATGAGAAAAAACCCGAATTATAGAGGGTTAAGCACTAAAGCACAAACATGATGAACCCTACCAAAATAGATGTGTCGTGACTTTGTTTCAGCACAGTGACTTTTTTTTAGCCATGGTGCTATTTTGTCATGCTTATTTGTATCTATTAAAGCACCGGTATATATATAAATCATGATTTTAATAATATCTAGGCTTTACAAGATGAAAGTTTGCTGTTATGTATAAACAATATGTAATTATTTTATTTGAGGCTTGAAATGTACATATAAGTAGATATGCATACTATTGTATTTCTGATAAAAGACAATAATAGCCTACATAATAACTTGATTTTGTTTATACAGCCTTGTATGATGCATTTATTTACTAATGTGGAAAGCTAGTAAAGGTCACTTGCTTCACTAGCGCTTGCCTCATCCCTGGGCGAAAGGAAAATAGAAGGCATGGTTGTTAGATTAGCTCAGGAACATAATATAAACTGCTCACATATTGCTTATGGATTAGCTGAAAACATATAAACGAATTGACTTGGTGACATGTGTAAAGTGGCCATGCTCAGTTGTCTATGATAATCGGGCAAGTAGGCCATTTTTATTTGTACATTAACATACATTAAAACTGACAATCACGATTTAACGCGTGTGTAGGCCGACATACAATAAACTGTAATCTGGTAACGGGAGCAGATACAAAGTGGCGCGTTAAAATAGCTGGCAATCGCCCTTTTTCGGACAAAGACGTAAATTGCAATTTCCGCTCCTATTATCTGTCAAACAGGACTGTAAAATGAATGGTCCTGGGGTACAGTAGAATCACTAAATTAACAGTTATTATGACCTCTATGACCTCCATGGTCTGCCGTGCAGAGCCAAAATGCAATATCTGCCTGCACTTCAAGTAAGCAGATACTACCTTTTGACAGAGTGTCGTGTTAATTAAGCATGCAACATGTGTGAGAATCGGTCCAATATTTAAACTGCTGTGAAAAGCTAAAATACACTATTTGCTTATTTTATAAGTAAACAAATACTTTTGCTTTGCACGGGAGTATACCAGGGGGGCATTTTACGGATAGCTCGGATAAATTTATGAGCGCAAAGCTGGGAAAATTGAGGTCAAGACGGCCATTTTCATCTGGACATCTCTGAACTTTATACTCAATTATTTATTTTAAACTTTGAGATTTTATGCTATACTCTGCATAGCCGAAAAACAGTATATATGCTTACTTTACAAGTGAGCAGATACTTGTTTTAGCTTTGCAAATGAGTGCTGTAAACTGTAATATGGAAGTGTTCTAAATGTTGCCAATTACGTCTTTTCCGATGAAGCTTTCCATTGTAGTATCTTATATTATCTGTCTTACATGGCTGGAAGTTAACCCTTTGAGCGCTGAAATATTTTTGTATAGATCATGGAGACCAAAAGGTTTTTCAATTTGAAATCATCATTAATGTCTCAGTAGGCTCTTTGCGCTTCATTTGAATAACCTACATGTACCTACCTTGTACCTGTGCTATTGATCTACGGCCATTATACATGCACATTTTTACTCTTACAGTGCAGGGATCGACGTTAGATGCCAGAATCTGACGTCTACAGACGTCAGATTCTGGCGCCTAAGGTCGATCCCCGCGCTGTAAGGATTAAATGAGTTTCCTGGGATACAGTTTAGAGTCACAATAATGTTGTCAAGTTATAGTTTTATCCATAAAACTCATCAAATGAAAAGTTATAACACATGTGCCTGCTAACACACATTTTAGATCTTCAGTTGGGGTGTTGCTGGTTGAAAAAATATATTTCGCTTTTAATCGCCGATTAAAGACTGACACCTATTTCCGTCGCCGACAGGCCTGTTACAGTTTACTTCAGATGAATGTGTCAGGTATACTTGCCCCAGATGTTAATATACCTTGTTGACAATGCATATTTAGTAGTAAAAAAAATATTCAACGACCAAGTAATAGAATATCAACCCTTTCTGTCTAAATATTTCACGAAGAAGATATGGCATAATTTCCCAGCTGCACTGCCGTGCAAAGTCAAAAGGCGGTATCTGCTTACTATACAAGTAAGCAGATACTTCCGTTTGGCTTTGCATGGAAATATACAGATCTGATGTTTTTTCCAATCTAAAACATGAATTTTCTTTTTTTCTCGTTATTACAACTGACAGTTTTTGTCTCCCAGCAAACACGAAATATTGAACCAATGTTGGTTCAATGTTGGCCGCCGTCTGCGACGTTGGCTCAAAATTGAACAAACACCGGGTCAACATCTCGTATTTCCTGAGTACTCGTCCCCAAAATTAAATGACGATTATTGATTGGAAACAGTGTTGGTTTAATGTTGGGCCATTGCCGCAGACGGTGCGCCAGCATTAAACCAAAAATGGCTCACTACTTCAGAGCAAACACAAAACATTTATTTGACATTTATACAATGTTGGGCCAACGTCGAATATGTTATAGTAAATGTTATACAAATGTTTTGTGTTTGCTGGGTTGTCGTGAAAATATCGTTCGTCAGTGGGCGGGTGTTGAGAACTGCACCTGAGCCCAGTTTATTAGTTTTGACAATGTTGTTATCCGTGGGAAATTATTTATGTGTTACAAATGAGCTCTTTGTCAATCAATGTTGGTGCCAAATGTTAAGTGATAAATGGTGATGTTGTGTATTCAATGGACCCATCTCACTAAAAGTCCTGCCTTTGATCTTATCCTAACTTTGTCTTATTTCCATTACAAAAGTTCAAGATTTATTTTAACTTTGAACGTATCGCAGTTTTCTATTATTTTCATTTGGAAAGTTATTTTTAATCTTAACTTTGACATTATCTTAACTTTTCTTCTTTTCATGACAAAAGTTGTGTTCAATCTTAACTTTAATTCTATCTTAACCTTTACTTATTCATGTTATTTCCATTAGAAAAGTTATTTTCAAGCCTAACTTCGACTTTAACTGTCTCTTATTTACATTGGTCAAGATAAAAGTTAAGATTTTGGCGTGATGTGCCCCATTGTTTTGCGGCAGCTTGATGGATTTAGCGTGGATATTCAAATAAGCTCTTGAAGGTGATAAATTATCTGTAAATTATTTTTTTACATAACCATTTTCTATAACTTAATATAAAACACTGCTATATGTTTGATCTAGAAATATTTTTATATTTGTTCATTTGTTTAGGGTCGATCAGGGACATGCTTAGTATTAGGGGTTGAAACTTCAAAATTATAGCCTTTATCAACTAATGATAAAAACATGTGTTTCCAAAAACATTAACAAACATAATAAGTATAAAAAGTGCGTTTTTGGATTGATTACTTTTGTGTGTATTTGATTATTTGTTAACCATCAATTACGGATTTTATGCTTTTCCAGATGAGATATTCATAACCATTATTAATTGCTACAAAAATGATAAGCACTAAAATATAGAGAATAATAAATAGAACGGATGCCAAGGCTATGTAATTAATAAAGGTCGCTCCTCGGATAATTTGCGCCTGATTTACGTGTGTTTTCTTCTCAACCATTATAGTCGGTAAAAAACATCATCGTATTCCCAACAAACGGTAAACCAATGTTTTTTTTAATCCTGGCCCACCGTATCCGACGCTGACCCAGCATTAAAACAACGTTGGTTCAACGTCTCGTGTTTCCCGGGTTAAATGTGAAGCACCACCCAACAAACACAAAGCGTTGACACTATGTTGTTTTAAAGTTGGCCCTCCTTCTACGGCGCTGACCCAATAATAAAGCAGACTTTGGGTCAATGCCGCCCACTAAGTCGAGGTTGAGCTGACGCCAGTGTGACGTCTGTAAAATAGAGCCATTAAATACAGATCATTCGTACTGCTAGTTTTCTGCCCGTAAGCCGAAAGGCAGTATCTGATTACGTGTACTACTTTCTGGCTTTAAACGACAGTATCCCCCGACACGAGTAACGCGTCATCTTCAATTTTACCAGTTTATCAATTTGTCAGGCTGTTAACTCACAAAGGCAGGGCGAGGTGTAAACACGCCATAATGTCATGTAAATTTACCACGGACCATGATTTTTCTCATAAAATTCATACTGGGTCACTTTATATTCAATGTAACTCAAATCACATTTAAACACGACATGTGCAGAGTAAAATTATATTTTCTTCAATGTTTTAATTTTCAAAGTCTCACAATGAGTTCTTATTCTCAAACGGAAATACATGCATTGTAATATCGGTTAGTTAATACATTACACTAAAAGCTGCACGTTACTTCAATATGTTTACTATCAATGTATTTTTTTTCTTTTGAAAAATTAATTTACACAACACTGGATGGTTGTTCTTTGTGCTTCACTTTTTTTCAAATTGGATGAGACGTCGAGTATAATGTAACTGAAAGAACATTATTTTCAGCATTTTTTTGTCGTTGAAAGTAAAGCCATCAATTCGCAATGATCCTGATTGCAGCCTGCGGCTTTGCATATCCATAAGCAATACGTTGTTCTTTGTTCTTGACTTTTTTTTCAAATTGGATGAGACGTCAAGTAATTGAATCAACATTATTTTCAGCAATTGTTGTCGTTGAAAATAATATCATCGATTCGTGATAATCTCGATTACAGCCTGCGGCGTGCATATCCACAAGAAAGGTCATAGACCAGATTTGCGCACTTTATACGATTTTATTAATTGTATCTATATCGTGTAAACCACGTATAAATCACTGTACTTCTCACCAGATACACGATATAATTAACTGATTACACTAACCCTTAAAGCGCTGCATTATAATTTAATAAATGTATTTTTTACCCGCTTGAAGTTGTGTGTCGCAGCAGCGACACACAACTTCAAGCGGGTAAAAAAACTCACATACGTACGATTGGAGTCAAAACATACGGCAATCTGAAAAGATTATTCATCAATTCTTCTTGGAATTATCTTGTTTGAAGTAAAAACAGAAGGACAAAAAAACGGATACAGACGTGATTAGCATTTAAATGGTTAACAAAAACCATGGAGACAAGACGGTTTTCTCAATTTGAAACCATTATAAATGTCTTAGTTAGCTCTCTTTCTGATTCATTTGAATACATATTTTATGGGTCTACGGCCATTATAAATATTTTGTTTCTCTCAGTACGGGGATCGATTTTAGACGTCAGAATTTGACGTCTACAGACGTCAGATTCTAACGTCTGTAGTCGATTCCCGCGCTTTAAGGGTTAATCGGCGTATGATTACGCCAGCACTGATTTTTGGCGGTCCAAATATTGTACTTCACCGCAGATTTTTTTGACAATTTCCGCTGCTAAATACATTGAATATTTATTTGTAAATTAATAAATTCAGCGCGCCATGATATCAATAATCACGGCAGCTACGAGCGTGACAGACCTATAAACACAGGTGTAATCATAGTAATGTGTCGTGCAGAGCCAAAAGGCAGTATTTGCTTACTTCACAAGTAAGTAGATACTGAATTTCGGGTTTCCGGAGCAGATGTGTCGTGCCTGTTGGAGATAAAGCAAGAATAAGCAGATTAGTTGTCAGTATTTTTGCCCAATATCTTAGGACCAATTCAAATTAGCTGGAGGACTCTGTTGCGAACTCTTAACCAAGGATGAGCCGTGAGAATTTGAATTAAAATGTAGGCCGTCAATATTATGACGTCACTCTCCTCGGGGTGTTTTATGTACTTGTTTATCACTTATTATCTGATGACGTCAATAATAAGCGTCTATTTCTAGTGGACGATTCTTGGAGAAGATTACACGTATTGAGGCTTACCTAACTACCTCTTAACACCTTAACCCTTCAAGCGCTGAAATATTTACATATAAACTAAGAAACCGAAAGTTTTTTTCAATTTGTAATCATCATAACTATCTTAGGTAGCTCCTTCCGCTTCATTTGAATACCTATGCTATGGGTCCACAGCCATAATAAATATTTTTACTTTTTCATATATTTTTTTAAATGTATATAATTCTGACGTCTAACCAAGCAATAAAAATCTTCAATAAAACTTCTATAATGCCTATATTATTCTCAGCGGACCGAGCTCAGAAGCGCACGTCTAAAGTCGATCCCGCACTATAAGGGCTGTGACATTTAGTGGGATGGTGACATTTGTCGGCACAACACACGTTTTGGGCTGCTAGGTTGACATATAAAGATACCGGCAGATGGCAGTACGGCCGCTATATTGGGGACCCGGCAACGGTTGATGTTGCAACTGGACGCTTCCTGAATTTTATTTCTCAAATTCACAGAACACCCTAAACTTTAACTGCATTTTGATGATGATTTTAAAATGAAAAAAAACCCTTTGGCTTCCATGGATTAAAAAAAAAAAATCAGCACTTCAAGGGTTAAGCTAGTAAACTTGCCGCCCATTTCGCCTCCACATTTTTTTGTTTAAAAGACAAATAAAAAGGATGAGAACGGCATTAAACGTTATTAGGGTTAACCACATCTAGACCTACACCATAATTCCGTTCGTCGCATCAAAGGGGGGACTTGTATTTTCTACCATTTTTTCTAAAACGCTTACGTTTTTCCAGTATAATAAATTAGCTAAAACTAATAACATTATACTGTATAATATAACCACTCGATAAGCTAATATACCAGAGAAAAAAAGGTAAAGATGTAAAATAATATCTTAGTAATCATGGTAATTTGATTATTTTCAGTGACGATCCTAAATATTACACTTAACCCTTTCATCGCTAAGCACGATTACAGTCGTTTTAAATTTGTTAAATTAGCCGATCAAATCACAGTTATTGGGAATGAAATGAAATGAAATGAATCGGGCTTTAGGCCACCTTTGTGCACATATAGGCTAAACTGGGCCAGGAGAACCTCCTGAGGATGGTGAGATGATTGAGATGACACTGTCCTCCAGACACAGGATTCAAAATTCGAGCCCTGGCAGTCTGAGGCCGAGCACGCTACCTCTCGGTCACGGAGGCTCCCCACAATACTAGCTTTCACACGTGGATGGGGAAGAAACATTTTTGTTTCTTTCAAACCACCACCCTAGGGCCCCCTCCCTGTTGGGAATGAAATGAGCGTTTACACATAAAGATTTGTAGTTGTGTCTCGCGGTGGTGTGTGAAAATTTAAGAAAACACAACTTAGCGAGACAAGGGTTAACCCTTTGATCGCCGGTGCCGAATATTTTCGGGTTTTCATTTTTTATTGGCACATTAAGTACCACCTTTTAAACCCGATAAAGATCAAAAGCGACATCAATCAGCAAGATTTGAAATTTGTTGACCTCCATTTTGTCAAATATGAATAATTTTCACTCACTTGAAGTTGTGGATCGCGTCAGCGAGACACAACTTCAAGTGAGTGAAAATTCCAATTAAATAATTTGGCGGCTAGAGGGTTAACTAGGAGGTGTCATTACATACATGAAAAAGAAGAAGCGTTTATTTAATGAGCTTCTAAAACATAGAATAGACAACTAAGTATTGTGTTGGTGATATGTTTTTTCAAAAGTGCTGTTTGCATAATTGTATAACATCATGCCAACATATTTCCCAGAAATGTCACAGCCACAGAGCTTATCTAATGCCATAAACGTTAGTATTACTACCAATTAAATTAGGCATACCACTTTATTGACTTTCTACGCCTTGTTTGCGATGAAGCCGCCAAGGTGTGCGCGTTCATTGGATGGTAGGCCTATATCTCTGTTGTGAAACACACGTCACATTCCAATAACATGTAATCGGCTTACATCATATATTATTAGTGTTATTATTGTTTTACATTATTATTTTTATTTTTCTGGGGTAATGGTGTACGATGTCTCTCTCGTCTTGCTCTGTGAGGAATATTATGAATATATTGCATGCATGTTATAATTATTTAGGATATGATATGCTAATATAATAGATATGCAGGTTGGGAAAGTATCATAAACCACACATTATAAATCAGCTTGTTCATAACCATGATAACCCTAACCCAGCACTGGGTGACCTCTCGTGCTGGGAGACAGGTGCAGTTGACGCGTGTCCTACAGAGTACCCCAAAAAACACGAGGCATTTAATCCCAATAATGTATTATTATCGGAGAAGCGTTGTAAACAGTGACCCAACATTAAGGTTACCTTGATTCAACCACTACATGGCAAAGCTGGTAGATATTAAAAATACAACAAATAATAGTGTAGGTAAATATGACATGTATATAATTTGTCATTACCAGGCAAAGTCAAAAAGTCAAGTTAACAAGTTTATTGAACCCTAGCCTCAATGAGACATGGGGCACAGGTATCATACAATTCATGTAGCGAAAGCATGAATAATTTATAAACCAATTGAAACAGATTAAAACAAAATACGAAAACTACATTTATATTAAACAAATGTAAAAATAGTAAGAGTGGGTAGATATGCCAGTAAACATATAATAACTATAAGAAATACACTTGAATCATTGTAGTTAAATACATATATTCAGCCTCTCATATCCTCGTCTAATGAATTTTGTCAATTTTGCTATAATTAAAGTATTGCCACAGGTCTGAAACAGATTGAATCAAAATAATATAACAAATTACATTCAAATCAGACAAATCAGATATATGTAAGCATAATGGGAGTAAGTTGATATGCCTGTAACTAGATACTAATTATAAAAAATACCTTTATTTCATTGATAAAAGTAGTTAAATGTATATTGTATTACATGTACCTAAATGTATAATGTATTACCCAATTATAAAAAAATACCTTGATTTCATATTGTAGTTAAATGTATATGCAGCTTTTGATATCCTCGTCCAATGAATTTTGCCCTTTTTATAATTAAAGTACTGTTGCATGTCTGAAACAGGTTGAAACAAAATATTAAAACACTCACCCCAAATTCTAATTCACAAAATAGGAATAAAAAATAACACTGTTAATAAAATAGACAAAAAGTAAGTAAATAATCAGATACACATTTTGATTTGCACAAGCTTACACAGCCTCTGTGCGTTTTATTAAATTACATATTTTCTCTAAGTAATAGAATAATTATCACATAACATTCACCATACTGTCATGCAAAGTTAAATACAGTAAATGCTTACTTTTCAAGTAAGAAGTTACTTCCTTCTGGTTTTGCAGAGTAGCATACTTTGAACAACGTTGCTCATGGTTTTAGTCGAGTGATTCACGAAATCAATAGCTCCCTTCATATGCTGCGAACATTTAAAGCATGTATATGCGATGTGTCTGCCTGCAGTTTTATGTAGCCTTTATATTTCTGTGACAATAGTGTTACAGATAGAAGCCCATAAGCAGCATATATGTCCTACTCTTTCCGAGTGATTTTCAGATATATTTGATCATTAATATATTAGCATGGCCAATCATTGGAGCCCCGGCTTTGAATTAATACGGAACACAACATAATAGTTAACATTACCTAATTAGTAATGCTGGCGAGGTCATGCACACACCATATGCACCTATTATTAAAAAAAAATAACGCAGTGACTGCTTTCGCGATATATTAGAATGTTCAGTTTTACCTCTTATCCCGCCAGGTTAATTTATTTAATTTTTCACCCACTTGAAGTTGTGTCTCGCTACCGCGACTCACAATTTCAAGTGGGTGAAAATTACTCGCATGTGTTTAATTTGCGAACAAACATTTGCAAATCTTGATGTTTAAACACTCATTTCATTCCACAGCATGTTCCAAATAACAGTGATTTGATCGACTAATAAAACAAATTGAAACGACCATAGTCGTGATTAGCAGTGAAAGGGTTAACCCTTTGACCGCCAAATTATTCAATCTGAATTTTCACACACTTGAAGTTGTGTCTCGCTGACGCGATCCACAACTTCAAGAGGGTGAAAATTATTCAGATTTGACAAAATGGAGATCAACTGTTTTCAAATATTGCTGATTGATGTCACATTTTATCTTTAACATGTTCAAAAAGTGGTACATAATGTGCTAATAAAAAATGAAAACCCAAATATATGCAGCACCGGCGGTTAGAAGATTTCGGGCCAGCATTGAAACGACACTGGGAGTTAACGTCTGCTGTTTGCTGGGATATCTCATCTTCCCTTGGCCAGTCTCACGCGAGTGCTTACCGCAGAAGCCTTGCCGTATCGAGTACTATACAATCAGTTATATCCTCATTGGATGTTTCAGATGTATAAGAAGGTTATAAAAGGTCACGAAGAATTGACCTCTTATTCATCTCTCATGCACTGTTACCTTATAATTCCTAGATGTATTATAATAGACAAGTTGGGAATCTCTCCTTTTGGACAGTGAGGTGTACCGAATTTCGTCATGGTGGCCAGTAATAATATAGTGGCCGCCATCAGGGAGCTCGGAACACAATGACATCAGCGTGAGATTCTGAGCTTATCTATCTATCTGATCTATCATACCAACGGAAACAAGCAAGCTTTGCTCTCAGCCAGCTGTCAAGCGCTGTCTGATTGGTCGGTCTTGAGACTTGCGACATTCAAGGTATCTCGCTATTTAAAATAGATGGACGCTATGCTCGATAAAGCAAGGTATCGCACTGTGGGTGGGTAAGATAACTTGTTGTGGAAGAGAAGGGATATCTTGACATTTACGTTTTTGGGTGCAAATCACAACAAGAAGAATTTTATTAGCATAATTATAATTATAAAGTAAGGAAGTGTCTATTGCCACAGTTGTGTGGCAATGGCAGAGCGAATCGCTATTTTCACCAAACCAATCAGAGGCCATCATACATTTTCGCATGTGGAGTGGCAGGGCTGAGTGGATTGCCGCCATTACACCGTCGCCATGTTGATCGGAAGGACGTCCGTCAATTATTAAGCATTTAAGACGGCCTCAAGTGAATTTTTAGCTGTCGAAAATATTCTATCTTGGACATTATCGAGCGAGGCAATATGGAATTATAGAAAGAAGCATGAATTTGTGTAAATCGATGACATCATCAAGTAAGTAATGTGATACTTTTAGCCAATCCTGTCTTATATTGTAGGCCTTATGTACACGATTTTGTCATAATGTGTGACTATGAACTGCTCTCGAAAACCCGATTCGCGTTAGACTGTGCTATGTTTATCCAAGGCAACAGTGCTGTGTCAATAAGGGTTCTTACTACCCCATGTACAAGTCCTTGCTGCCACAGTGCTGTGTCAATAATGTTTTTACTACCCCTCTACATGTAGAAGACATTGCTGCCACAGTGATGTGTCAATAAGTTTTTTTACTACCCCTCTACATGTACAAGTCCTTATTGCCACAGTGCTGTGTCAATAAGGCTTTTTACTACCCCTCTACATGTACAAGTCCTTATTGCCACAGTGCTGTGTCAATGAGGTTTTTTACCACCCATCTACATGTACAAGTCCTTATTGCCACAGTGCTGTGTCAATAAGGTTTTTTACTACCCCTCCACATGTACAAGTCCTTGCTGCCACAGTGCTGTGTCAATAAGGTTTTTTACTACCCCTCTACATTTACAAGTCCTTGCTGCCACAGTGCTGTGTCAATAAGGGTTCCTACTACCCCTCTACATGTACACATCTTTACTGCCACAGTGCTGTGTCAATAAGGGTTCCTACTACCCCTCTACATGTACACATCCTTACTGCCACAGTGCTGTGCCAATAAGGGTTATCACTACCCCTCTACATGTACAAGTCCTTACTGCTACAGTGCTGTGTCAATCAGGGTTCCCACTATCCCTCTACGTGTACAAGCCCTTACTGCCACAGAGCTGTGTCAATAAGGGTTCCTACTACCCCTCTACATGTACACATCCTTACTGCCACAGTGCTGTGTCAATAAGGGTTATTGCTACCCCTCTACATGTACAAGTCCTTACTGCCACAGTGCTGTGTCAATAAGGGTTCCTCCTACCCTTCTACATGTACAAGTCCTTACTGCCACAGTGCTGTGTCAATAAGGGTCCCTACTACCCCTCTACATGTACACATCCTTACTGCCACAGTGCTGTGCCAATAAGGGTTATCACTACCCCTCTACATGTACAAGTCCTTATTGCCACAGTGCTGTGTCAATGAGGTTTTTTACCACCCCTCTACATGTACAAGTCCTTATTGCCACAGTGCTGTGTCAATAAGGTTTTTTACTACCCCTCCACATGTACAAGTCCTTGCTGCCACAGTGCTGTGTCAATAAGGTTTTTTACTACCCCTCTACATTTACAAGTCCTTGCTGCCACAGTGCTGTGTCAATAAGGGTTCCTACTACCCCTCTACATGTACACATCTTTACTGCCACAGTGCTGTGTCAATAAGGGTTCCTACTACCCCTCTACATGTACACATCCTTACTGCCACAGTGCTGTGCCAATAAGGGTTATCACTACCCCTCTACATGTACAAGTCCTTACTGCTACAGTGCTGTGTCAATCAGGGTTCCCACTATCCCTCTACGTGTACAAGCCCTTACTGCCACAGAGCTGTGTCAATAAGGGTTCCTACTACCCCTCTACATGTACACATCCTTACTGCCACAGTGCTGTGTCAATAAGGGTTATTGCTACCCCTCTACATGTACAAGTCCTTACTGCCACAGTGCTGTGTCAATAAGGGTTCCTCCTACCCTTCTACATGTACAAGTCCTTACTGCCACAGTGCTGTGTCAATAAGGGTCCCTACTACCCCTCTACATGTACACATCCTTACTGCCACAGTGCTGTGCCAATAAGGGTTATCACTACCCCTCTACATGTACAAGTCCTTATTGCCACAGTGCTGTGTCAATGAGGTTTTTTACCACCCCTCTACATGTACAAGTCCTTATTGCCACAGTGCTGTGTCAATAAGGTTTTTTACTACCCCTCCACATGTACAAGTCCTTGCTGCCACAGTGCTGTGTCAATAA
This sequence comes from Flabesymbios commensalis, assembly GCA_964017125.1. Taxonomy (NCBI): domain Eukaryota; kingdom Metazoa; phylum Annelida; class Polychaeta; order Terebellida; family Flabelligeridae; genus Flabesymbios; species Flabesymbios commensalis. The sequence continues at coordinate 78,922,939 of OZ024904.1, read as the reverse complement.
GTTTTTTTACTACCCCTCTACATTTACAAGTCCTTGCTGCCACAGTGCTGTGTCAATAAGGGTTCCTACTACCCCTCTACATGTACACATCTTTACTGCCACAGTGCTGTGTCAATAAGGGTTCCTACTACCCCTCTACATGAACACATCCTTACTGCCACAGTGCTGTGCCAATAAGGGTTATCACTACCCCTCTACATGTACAAGTCCTTACTGCTACAGTGCTGTGTCAATCAGGGTTCCCACTACCCCTCTACGTGTACAAGCCCTTACTGCCACAGAGCTGTGTCAATAAGGGTTCCTACTACCCCTCTACATGTACACATCCTTACTGCCACAGTGCTGTGTCAATAAGGGTTATTGCTACCCCTCTACATGTACAAGTCCTTACTGCCACAGTGCTGTGTCAATAAGGGTTCCTCCTACCCTTCTACATGTACAAGTCCTTACTGCCACAGTGCTGTGTCAATAAGGGTCCCTACTACCCCTCTACATGTACACATCCTTACTGCCACAGTGCTGTGTCAATAAGGAATATTACTACCCATCTACATGTACAAGTCCTCACTGCCACAGTGCCGTGTCAATAAGGGTTCCTACTACCCCTCTACATGTACAAGTCCTTACTGTCACAGTGCTGTGTCAATAAGGATTATTACTACCCATCTACATGTACAAGTCCTTACTGCCACAGTGCTGTGTCAATAAGGGTTCCTACTACCCCTCTACATGTACAAGTCCTTACTGTCACAGTGCTGTGTCAATAAGGATTATTACTACCCATCTACAAGTACAATTCCTTACTGCCACAGTGTTTTGTCAACAAAGGTTATTACTACCCCTCTAAACGTACAAGTCTTACTCTCACACTGCTGTGTCAAAAACAGTTACTACCTACATTTCATCTTGTCCACATACTAAAAAGACACTTGCTTAAGTGTGTGGCGCCATAGAAATGTACGTACATTTGTATTTTATGATCCGTCAGCCTAAAGTATTATGCTTTTTTTCAGGTTGTGTTTGCTCAGTATGATTTCAGCCTGATGCCAGTGTGATGTGGCATCAGCGACAAAGATATTATGAAGAACGTTCCAATGGGTAGCGATTGTGTGCTACTGGTGGCTGATACCAAACAAACACGATAGGAGTCATTGATTTCATGAGAGGGGGATACGAAAAAGAAATACAAATTGTTATTAAACGATGGCGGTGTGTAACGTAAATGCGAGGTTGTGAATGCAAATGCATATAGGTTATAAATACAGTTGTATACTCTGTATTCATTTTAGCTAAACAATTAAATGTCATTGTGGAATTTACTAGCGTTACTTTTACATTCCTCAGTATATTTACATTCCTAAGTATATTGCGATTTCAATAGCCGAAATTGTTTTTTTACCAACCAAATAGGTCTGAAAACTAGACGACAGTTCAAGCTGTGGTGTTTTTTGTTATGATGGTATGACATATTTCTAGGCTATAGTATTGTACATTACATGTAGGCCTACAGTCATAACTATGCCATCAAATTATATTTTGTATCTATTTTCAATACACAATGTTGAATTACAAATACATGTCTTTTTAAAAATAAAATTGCCATTTAATATTCTCATACTTCTGGATATTTGTTCATAAATATATTTTCCGAATGCTGAAATACTCACTAGCCAATTGAGGCTAGGATCACCGGGCCAAACAAATGTAAAATTTTTTAAGTGTAAAGTGTTCGACGCTTAGGCAGCAGCTTTAATTTGCCAAACACAATGGTGAATTTTAAATAAATATCTTTTTAGCCCGCCCTTTTTTAAGATGGACTTTTGCAATTGAAGTTCGGCATCATTGTCGGGCGCGGCGTCGACATCGGCGTTACCATTTCCTTAGCACGATTTTCAAGTAGACCTATTCTAATAAAATTTGTTCTATGTGTTGCTAATAACCATGCAGTTCACTGACAAGTTGTTCAAAAATAGTTGAGCAAAATAAAAATGGCTGATTTATCGCACAAAATAGCCAATTTTTGCTTGTTTGTAGCCACAATAACTTGCCAAATTTTTCATGTTTTTAAAAAAAAATTCACTAATATTTAAATATATGCAATTTTGCTTCTATGTCTTTTCAGAATGCCGAAATAATCACCGGCCACTTCAGACTATGATTGTTGGGGCAGCTCAGTTTAACGGCGTAGGCATATAGTGTCTTAACAGCCAATGAATAAATTGATTTTTTACTTAAACTGTTTTTTTTCTTTTGCATAATAATAATCAATGTTGCTACGACTTGAAGTTGGGACATACATGGTAGGGCACAGCACTATGATAACAAGGAATTCAAACTGTAAAGACACCTAATTATTACGACAACACTGCGGACTGTCTGTGTACAGGTGTAGTAGGAAACATTATCGACATTATACAACATGGTGCTATAGAGGGGTATTGAAACAATTATACTGACACTGTACTGCGATAGCATAGAACGTCTGGGTGTAAAGGTGTAGTAAGAAAAGTTATTGACACCGCACAGTGGTAACCAGGACTGGTAAGTGTATAGATATTAAGAAGCTGTAGGCCTGTTTAAACAGCATTGTGGTAGAAAGGACTTGTAACTGTAAAGAAACTACAAGAAGCATCATTGCCACCGTATTGTGATAGCAAGGTGAACACAGAGAAAGTTTGGCGAGAGAGGAAAACGTCTGGGGAAATTTGGTGAATGTTTGGTAAAGATTTGAGGAATTTCGCAAATTTTGTCAATATCGCCATATAGTCTTCAGCCTGGTGAGATCCCCCATATTTGTCATCAACTACTGTCACACCATGCATATTTATTGCATCTACAACAGTTGGTGACAATTGTTTTGGCAAATCTTCGCCGATTTTTTTGTAGCCATATATTTGCCAATTTCATGGTAGTAGTGACTCGTAGACCTGTGTAGATGAGCACTAAGACGCTTTATTGAAACATAACTGTGTACATAGGACATAGTGTAGATGAGCAGAAAAAAAACTAATTGAAACGGTACTGTGGCACCAGTGACTTGTAAGATACAGTAATAAATCTCATTGACACATGAATGTAGATGTAGAATTGACTTGCAGGTGTAGGCCTATATGAGCAGTCAGAAACCACATTAAAACAATACTGCGGCAGCAAATATTTGAAAGTGTATAGAGACAATAAAAACATTATTGCAACGGCCCTGTGGTAGCAAGGACTTCTAGGTGCATAAAAAATAGAAGACCGTATTCACACAGCACTCTAGCAGCAAATATTTTTGAAATGTATTGAGACAGTAATAAACTTCATTGACAGAGCACTGTGTTAGCAAGGACTTGTATGCGTTGACGGCATCACTGTGGTATGAAATACTTTAAGGTGTGGACAATTAGTGGTAAAAAATACTTTTATGTGGCGATGGGCGCTAAGAAACCTTGTATCATGTGTATATTAGTAAGGAACGGCATAGAGACAGTAAGAAACGTTATTGACACAGCACTGTGGTAGCAAGGACTTATTTGTGTAGAAAAACAGTAAGATACCTTATTGACACAGCACTGTGGCAGCATAGATTTTAAGTGTACAGAGACCGTACGAAACGTTATTGCCACATCACTGTGGCAGCAAGGTCTTCTATGTTTAGAGAAAGAGTAAGATACCTTATTGACACAGCACTGTGGCATCACAGATTTTAAGTTTATAGAGACAGTAATAAACGTCATTGCTACAGCACTCTGGTAGCGATGACTTTTACATGTAGGAAGAGTAAGATACGTTATTGTCACGGCACTGTGGTAGCAATGACTTTTACATGTAGAGAAAGAGTAAGATACGTTATTGACAGAGCACTGTGGCAGCAAAGATTTTAAGAGTATAGACACAGTAAGAAACGTTATTGCCACATCACTGTGGTAGCAATGACTTCTATGTGAAGAGAAAGAGTAAGATACCTTATTGACACAGCACTGTGGCATCACAGATTTTAAGTTTATAGAGACAGTAAGAAACGTTGTTGCCACAGCACTGTGGTAGCACGGACTTATGTGTGTAGAAAAAGAGTAAAATACCTTATTGACACAGCGCTGTGACAGCACAGATTTTACGTGTATAGAGACAGTAAAAAACGTTATTGCCACATCACTGTGGTAGCAATGACTTCTATGTGAAGAGAAAGAGTAAGATACCTTATTGACACAGTACTGTGGCAGCACAGATTTAAAGTGTATAGAGACTGTAAGAAACGTTATTGCCACAGCACTGTGGTAGCAATGACTTTTACATGTAGAAAGAGTGAGATACGTTATTGATAGAGCACTGTGGCAGCAAAGATTTTAAGTGTATAGAGACAATAAGAAACGTTATTGACACAGCACTGTGGCATCACAGATTTTAAGTGTACAGAGACCGTACGAAACGTTATTACCACATCACTGTGGCAGCAAGGTCTTCTTTGTGTAGAGAGAGAGTAAGATACCTTATTGACACAGCACTGTGGCAGCACATATTTTAAGTTTATAGAGACAGTAATAAACGTTATTGCCACAGCACTGTGGTAGCAATGACTTTTACATGTAGAAAGAGTAAGATACGTTATTAACAGAGCACTGTGCCAGCATAGATTTTAAGTGTATAGACACAGTAAGAAACGTTATTGCCACATCACTGTGGTAGCAATGACTTATATGTGAAGAGAAAGAGTAAGACACCTTATTCACACAGTACTATGGCAGCACAGATTGTAAGTGTATAGAGACAGTAAGAAACCTTATTGCCACAGCATTGTGGTAGCAATGTCTTATATGTATAGAGAAAGAGTAAGAAACCTGATTGACACAGCACTGTGGCGAACATTAACAGTTACACATAACTTTTGCGGTGGGGATTAGCAACAACGAGAAGCTTATAGACACATCAATTCAGTAGCAAGGAACGACAAACCCTTATTAACAACAATCCTGTGGCAGCAATCACTTGCAAATGTACACGGACTGTAAGATACATTATAGTCACAGTAATGTGGTAGCAGACCTCATCCGTTTAGATGTTTGAGCAGAAGTGAATCTTATTGACACAGAACTTTGGTAATAAAGTTATTTGCTGTGATTGGTCAGTATTGTTGTTACACTAATGCTCATTGGTTTGGTGGTAATAGCATTTCCAAAGTTGCTGCCACAGTGTGAAATCCTGAATTCTGATTGGTTTGGTGAAAATAGCCAATTGGTCCTTTAGTACCACAGTACTGTGGCAGTAGCCATTGCCATAAAGTAATGGTTCGTAGGACTGAATTTATGGATGACCAACAAGTCCTTCAAATGTTCAGTGTCTTCAACAGTTGTGAATTGGGTTTACTATTTTAAAATTCGAGAGGGTAATTAAGTTATATACACTGAAGGTTAATATTTGGCATGATCTAAAACATCTATTTAAGAACCATGCCGATTAAATGGCTGTTTTTACAAAGGAGACACATCACCTTCTATGAATGTTTTTAAAATATATATGCATGATATGCATTTGAAATGAATTATCCTGGAATCAACCCTGTGATAAGCGATATAGACTAGACCGACCGACCGACCGACCGACCGACCGACCGACCGGCTGTTTTTACAAAGGAGACACATCACCTTCTATGAATGTTTTTAAAATATATATGCATGATATGCATTTGAAATGAATTATCCTGGAATCAACCCTGTGATAAGCGATATAGACTAGACCGACCGACCGACCGACCGACCGACCGACCGACCGGCTGTTTTTACAAAGGAGACACATCACCTTCTATGAATGTTTTTAAAATATATATGCATGATATGCATTTGAAATGAATTATCCTGGAATCAACCCTGTGATAAGCGATATAGACTAGACCGACCGACCGACCGACCGACCGACCGACCGACCGACCGGCTGTTTTTACAAAGGAGACACATCACCTTCTATGAATGTTTTTAAAATATATATGCATGATATGCATTTGAAATGAATTATCCTGGAATCAACCCTGTGATAAGCGATATAGACTAGACCGACCGACAGACCGACCGACCGACCGACCGACCGACCGACCGACCGACCGACCGACGGGTGCTGCGCCATCAAATCCGCATGTACCATGATTATATTGACTGCACATGAGGAAGAAAACTATCGAAGTAGACTTTTTTAAATCTACACTTTCACCTACAGACACTAGATTATCACGAAGCCCGCCCCCTCTCTCACCCTCAATACAATCGATATAAGTATCTCACATTTAGACAGCCAGTGCGTTAGTAGGTGCCGGTATTTTGAATCATGTGCAATAAGAACCTGGCAATTTCTAACTACCCTTAGTAATGTTGCGTGTACTACAAATAAGATACATACTTTGGCATCGCACAACTCTTTAAACAGAATGTCTTCGTTATTTTTACAAAAAGTGCAATAATGAGCTTAGTTGTCAATTTCCGTACTTCTTAAGCTAAGCAATATCCCCACAATTAGCTGATTAGGGTGGAATTTCAAAAGTAATTACACGCAAAATTACTTTTGGCATCCAATTTCGAAATCCCATTGTTATTTTTGCAGCACACAACAAAAAAAGCTTCAGCGGCACACAGCTTCAAGTCACGAGAAATTAATTGTGGACCTATTGGACAGTAAACAACTGTCAGTTTCACTTGCTAACAACCCAAATTACAAAAAAGAAGTGTTTCGAGTGCGAACAATAATGTTCTTTTGATGATAGACTTACTTTTTCCATTGTATTTTAACCACATCTAAGTGAGTGATCTGCAGTGATTATACTAACATAGACTATGTGCTCACTTGTCAAACTACAAATTGACATAATTATTTTCGATACAATAATAGTAGAATAATGATATTGGTGTGTACCAAGGCCAATGTTAAATAATAATAAAACATATTTTTACCAAATAAAACTAAGCACATGAGTAATACTGTACCTCATTTTCATTGGATTTTGACTTGTAAATTCTTTTATGGTGTTATGTCTGTGATTCAAGGTTCCATCAAGGTCAAAGGGTTAATTTTAAGGTCAAATTCCGAAAATAATATTTGTAACAAATACAAATATCAACAAACATAATAATCTGATAATTATGTAATACTTCTTTTTGAGGCGGTTTTAAGTTGATTTTTGGTGATTCAAGTATTTCTTCAAGATCAAAAAGTAAATTCCAAGGTCAAAATGTAAAAACACATATTATTTTTTGAAGATTAAAGGTCTTTAATTTTTAAAACGTCAATTGTAAGGTCAAGCAAGAACAAGTGTTATACCTATTTTTCGTGTAAAAAGAGATAACCGACCTAACCTACCGAACTGGAAGATCCATTTCTGGTAATATTTTAGTGATTCAACTCCATCTTCAAAGTCAAAATGTCAATTTCAAGGTCAAAGGAGCGAAAATATAATTATAACAAATTAAAATAACACAATTAATGTAACACCTTCAATTTTATTTTGGCTAGAAAATCTTTTTCTGGTAATAGTTAGATCCAAATAATCATTTCAATTTTTTTCTTTTCAAATAAAAATAGAAACAAGTGCAATCCATATCTTTGATGAGGTTTTTAACTGCATTTCTTGTATTACAATGTCAATGGTTAAATGTCATATTTATGACTATCAGATTAATTAACTATTTTTGACTAAATAAATGTTCTTCAACGCCTCCCCAACGCACTTTAGCGCTTTCCCATTGCCATTTAACGCTTTCCCATTGCCATTTAACGCTTCATCGTCGCCCTTTACTGCCTCGTCCCCACAAACTTTTAACACATAACTTCATAATTTTTATATCAAAATGTACTTTTTACAAAAGGATTAAAATGAAACAGGCTTTGAGTCACGACAAGGTCACATATCATTTATTTTCAACTTCTGTTATGTTAGTGATTGAAATAATATTTAAAATGTCACACATATCAAAATATCGCTTTTTGCCTTATCAACATACCTTAAATTGCAAATAAATATTAGGCTTGACTATTTAGTGACTCAGAATCTTTTTTATTGTAATCCTTATGGCAATAAAGGTACATGTGGACATTTAAATCAAAAAGTTATGTTGATTACAAGCCGAGATATAGCGGTTTTAACATTTTGGCGGCCATCGTAGACGCCATCTTGAATAATGGGAAAGGCTCCAGCAGGAATCACGGGGAGTTTTAGTATGTTGTTTCTGATGGTATTTGGAAGGTTTCCTGAAAAATACAGCTTGCGAATACCCCCCCTCCCCCTTCACACTGATTTCCCCTTTTATTTTATTTATTTTCGTGTATTATTATACTATGTGAAATATATGTATGTACTGGTCACTTTAATAAACAATTACTTACTTACTTACTTACTTATAAAGAACCCTTGAAGTTATTCGAAAAGAGTAGGGCATCACCATGATCAGACCTACATGTTCAGTTTTTTTGTTTAAGATACCGTATGGTGGTATTAAATCATTGGTGATCAATCATTTATACTAGAATGTTTTATTTAGTTCTTTGTAAACATAAACTTTGACATAATGTTATTCTGAACTGTTCTATTCGACGATAATCGGTTATACTTTTCAGTTGTCATTTGACATGGATTTGAACTGTTTAGATCAATGCATTTTAATGTGTTCATAAAAAAACGGTATTGGCCGCAGCGGTGATGAAAACCGGTACACCAGGGCTCTTGAGTCAAATTTATGATTTGATCTCAGCCACAGCATATTCATTTTTTTAACCTATGGGATTTGGTGAATAATTCTACGTGGGCATCTGGGATTTAATATATAAATATAATGAAGCTTAACATAAGCCTCATTGAGGTGAAAACAAAGTACTTCCATGAATATTAGTTTGTATAGGAGCCTACCATTACCGTTGCCTCATCAAAAATGTTGGGGAGCTTCGGAGCTTGAGATCAGGACATTGTTGCCCTCTTCTGCCATTTTTACAGTTTTTAATTGTTTGACTGATAAATTCATGATTGATTAGTGTTGATCAGCCTACCAACGGTTACGACCGATGTGTGAAGAGTGCTTTAAAGAGCAAAACAAATTTGTCACCCGAACTGCCATCAGGGATATTTGCAAATTAAAAAAATCCCCGATGGTTCCACTCTGGAAACCAAGCTAAATAATATGATCTATAGACCCCACTCAGTGGGTAATCATACAAAAAACAATTATCATGACCGCAAGGTACTCAATCTGGCAACTGCACTATAATCATCTAATCTACCAGCTAATGGTCTACCATTTCAATAGCCAAGATAAAGAGCGCTGATCAGTGTTTTGTTATTTTCTAGTTAACCCTTTGAGTAATGGGTCACTGAAATCGCTTGCTTTTTCATCTCAATCACTCAATACTCAAGTTATTTGAGACGTGTAACATTTGTTAGAAAATCAAGTCTCAGGCAGTCTGAAATGACAACGTAAGTCCGTAATATACAATGTGAATGCACAAATATCACAGTATCAAATTAGATGGATAATATGGCATGATTAATTAATCAGAAATGTTAATGACAGACAGCTCTTAACAGCATCATGATGACGGTAGCGAGACACAACTTGTGGGTGAATAATTAAAAAGCATAACTTAGCGGGAAGGGGTTAAGTGTTATTAAACAGGAGACGTTTAACAATCCAGCAAACACGACACATCTACCCAATGTGTGACTAGTGTTGGGCCAACGTCGTAGACGGTAAGACATTGGGTAGATGTGTCGTGCTTGCTGAGAATTAATTAGATGAACTATTTACAATACACGCAGGAAACTTTTTTTATTGTGCGTTCAATTGGCCGAAAATTGTGTCGTAGATAATCATTAAGAGGTGTTGAAATTGACTAGTTCGCCATTTCGCAGGTTTCCCTAACAACATAATATATTATGATGATAACTATAAATTACACCATAAAAATAATAAAATAATACTATGTGGTTTGATGCGATTAATATGTTTTCGTAGTCGTTGCATGTAAATAGGCACCTGTATATGCAACACCTCACGTTCACTCTCGACCGACCGACCGACCGACCGACCGACCGCGACCGACCGACCGACCTACTGACTGACTGACTGACTGACTGACTGACTGACTGACTGAACAGTTAATATACATGTGTATGATCCGTGACAAATGATTATCATATCTTCACTAAGTAATAGAATAATTATCCCATAACATCCACCATACTGTCATACAAAGTTAAAGACAGTAAATACTTACTTTTCAAGTAAGAGTTACTTCCTTTTGGTTTTGCAAAGTAGCATACTTTGTACAACGTTGCTCATGGTTTTAGTCGAGGGATTCACGAAATCATTAGCTCCCTTCATATGCTGCGAACATTTAAAGCATGTATATGCGATGTGTCTGCCCGCAGTTTTATGTAGCCCTTATATTTCTGTGACAATAGTGTTACAGATAGAAGCCCATAAGCAGCATATATGTCCTACTCTTTCCGAGTGATTTTCAGATATATTTGATCATTAATATATTAGCATGGCCAATCATTGGAGCCCCGGCTTTGAATTAATACGGAACACAACATAATAGTTATCATTGATTAATTAGTAATGCTGGCGAGGTCATGCACACACCATATGCACCTATTATTAAAAAAATAACTCAGTGACTACTTTCGCGATATATTAGAATGTTCAGTTTTAACTCTTATCCCGCCAGGTTAATTTATTTAATTTTTCACCCACTTGAAGTTGTGTCTCGCTACCGCGACTCACAATTTCAAGTGGGTGAAAATTACTCGCATGTGTTTAATTTGCGAACAAACATTTGCAAATCTTGATGTTTAAACACTCATCTCATTCCACAGCATGTTCCAAATAACAGTGATTTGATCGACTAATAAAACAAATTGAAACGACCATAGTCGTGATTAGCAGTGAAAGGGTTAGCACTTTGACCGCCAAATTATTCAATCTGAATTTTCACACACTTGAAGTTGTGTCTCGCTGACGCGATCCACAACTTCAAGGGGGTGAAAATTATTCAGATTTGACAAAATGGAGATCAACTGTTTTCAAATATTGCTGATTGATGTCACATTTTATCTTTGACATGTTCAAAAAGTGGTACATAATGTGCTAATAAAAACTGAAAACCCAAATATATGCAATGTGCTAATAAAAAATGAAAACCCAAATATATGCAGCACCGGCGGTTAGAAGATTAAGTATCAGGCTCGACATCTCAGCAAAAACACGAGGCGTTGACCCAGTGTTGGATTTATGTTTGCCTGACGTCTGCGATTTCGGGCCAGCATTGAAACGACACTGGGAGGTAACGGCTGCTGTTTGCTGGGATATCTCATCTTCCCTTGGGCAGTCTCACGCGAGTGCTTACCGCAGGAGCCTTGCCGTATCGAGTACTATGTAATCAGTTATATCCTCATTGGATGTTTCAGATGTATAAAAAGGTTATAAAAGGTCACGAAGAATTAACCTCTTGTTCATATCTCATGCACTGTTACCTGTTTCCGTTCCTAGATGTATTATAATAGACAAGTTGGGAATCTCTCCTTTTGGACAGGGAGGTGTACCGAATTTCGTCATGGTGGTCAGTAATCATATAGTGGCCGCCATCAGGGAGCTCGGAACACAATGACATCAGCGTGAGATTCTGAGCTTATCTATCTATCTGATCTATCATACCAACGGAAACAAGCAAGCTTTGCTCTCAGCCAGCTGTCAAGCGCTGTCTGATTGGTCGGTCTTGAGACTTGCGACATTCAAGGTATCTCGCTATTTAAAATAGATGGACGCTATGCTCGATAAAGCAAGGTATCGCACTGTAGGTGGGTGAGATAACTTGTTGTGGAAGAAGGGATATCTTGACATTTACGTTTTTGGGTGCAAATCACAACAAGAAGAATTTTATTAGCATAATTATAATTATAAAGTAATGGTTCGTAGGACTGAATTTATAGATGACCAACAAGTCCTTCAAATGTTCAGTGTCTTGAACAGTTGTGAATTTTGTTTACTATTTTAAAATTCGAGAGGGTAATGAGGTTATATACACTGAAGGGTAATATTTGGCATGATCTGAAAAATCTATTTAAGAACCATGCCGATTATATGGCTGTTTTTACAAAGGAGACACATCACCTTCTATGAATGTTTTTTAAAATATATATGCATGATATGCATTTGAAATGAATTATCCTGGAATCAACCCTGTGATAAGCGATATAGACTAGACCGACCGACCAACCGACCGACCGACCGACCGACCGACCGACCGACCGACCGACCGACCGACCGACCGACCGACCGACCGACTGACCGACTGACCGACTGACCGACTGACCGACCGACTGACGAGTGCTGCGCCATCAAATCCGCATGTACCATGATTATATTGACTTCACATGAGGAAAAAAACTATCGAAGTAGACTTTTTTAAATCTACACTTTCACCTACAGACACTAAATTATCACGGAGCCCGCCCCCTCTCTCACCCTCAATACAATCGATATAAGTATCTCACATTTAGACAGCCAGTGCGTTAGTAGGTACCGGTATTTTGAATCATGTGTAATAAGAACCTGGCAATTTCTAACTACCCTTAGTAATGTTGCGTGTACTACAAATAAGATACATACTTTGGCATCGCACAACTCTTTAAACAGAATGTTTTCGTTATTTTTACAAAAAGTGCAATAATAAGCTTAGTTGTCAATTTCCGTACTTCTTAAGCTAAGCAATATTCCCACAATTAGCTGATTAGGGTGGAATTTCAAAAGAAATTACACGCAAAATTACTTTTGGCATCCAATTTCGAAATCCCATTGCTATTTTTGCAGCACACAACAAAAGAAGCTTCAGCGGCACACAGCTTCAAGTCACGAGAAATTAGTTGTGGACCTATTGGACAGTAAACAACTGTCAGTTTCACTTGCTAACAACCCAAATTACAAAAAAAGAAGTGTTTCGCGTGCCAACAATAATGTTCTTTTGATGATGGACTTACTTTTTCCATTGTATTTTAACCACATCTAAGTGAGTGATCTGCAGTGATTATACTAACATAGACTATGTGCTCACTTGTCAAACTACAAATTGACATAATTATTTTCGATACAATAATAGTAGAATAATGATATTGGTGTGTAGCAAGGCCAATGTTAAATAATAATAAAAAATATTTTTACCAAATAAAACTTAGCACATGAGTAATACTGCACCTCATTTCCATTGGATTTTTATTTCTTTTATGGTATTATGTCTGTGATTCAAGGTTCCATCAAGGTCAAAGGGTTAATTTTAAGGTCAAATTCCGAAAATAATACTTGTAACAAATACAAATATCAACAAACATAATAATCTGATAATTATGTTATACTTCTTTTGGAGGCGGTTTTAAGTTGATTTTTGGTGATTCAAGTATTTCTTCAAGATCAAAAAGTAAATTCCAAGGTCAAAATGTAAAAACATATATTATTTTTTGAAGATTAAAGGTCTTTAATTTTAAAAACGTCAATTGTAAAGTAAAGCAAGAACAAGTGTAATACCTATTTTTCGTGTAAAAATAGATAACCGACCTAACCTACCGAACTGGAAGATCCATTTCTGGTAATATTTTAGTGATTCAACTTCATCTTCAAAGTCAAAATGTCAATTTCAAAGTCAAAGGAGCGAAAATATAATTATAACAAATTAAAATAACACAATTAATGTAACACCTTCAATTTCATTTTGGCTAGAAAATATTTTTCTGGTAATAGTTAGATCCAAATAATCATTCCAATTTTTTTCTTTTCAAATAAAAATAGAAACAAGTGCAGTCCATATCTTTGATGAGGTTTTTAACTGCATTTCTTGTATTACAATGTCAATGGTTAAATGTCATATTTATGACTATCAGATTAATTAACTATTTTTGACTAAATAAATATTCTTCAACGCCTCCCCAACGCACTTTAGCGCTTTCCCATTGCCATTTAACGCTTTCCCATTGCCATTTAACGCTCCATCGTCGCCCTTTACTGCCTCGTCCCCACAAACTTTTAATACATAACTTCATAATTTTTATATCAAAATGTACTTTTTACAAAAGGATTAAAATGAAACAGGCTTTGAGTCACGACAAGGTCACATATCATTTATTTTCAACTTCTGTTATGTTAGTGATTGAAATAATATTTAAAATGTCACACATATCAAAATATTGCTTTTTCCCTTATCAACATACCTTAAATTGCAAATAAATATTAGGCTTGACTATTTAGTGACTCAGAATCTTTTTTATTGTAATCCTTATGGCAATAAAGGTACATGTGGACATTTAAATAAAAAAGTTATGTTGATTACAAGCCGAGATATAGCGGTTTTAGCATTTTAGACGCCATCTTGAATAATGGGAAAGGCTCCAGCGGGAATCACGGGGAGTTTTAGTATGTTGTTTCTGATGGTATTTGGAAGGTTTCCTGAAAAATACAGCTTGCGAATACCCCCCTCCCCCTTCACACTGATTTCCCCTTTTATTTTATTTATTTTCGTGTATTATTATACTATGTGAAATATATGTATGTACTGGTCACTTTAATAAACAATTACTTACTTACTTACTTACTTATAAAGAACCCTTGAAGTTATTCGAAAAGAGTAGGGCATCACCATGATCAGACCTACATGTTCAGTTTTTTTGTTTAAGATACCGTATGGTGGTATTAAATCATTGGTGATCAATCATTTATACTAGAATGTTTTATTTAGTTGTTTGTAAACATAAACTTTGACATAATGTTATTCTGAACTGTTCTATTCGACGCTAATCGGTTATACTTTTCAGTTGTCATTTGACATGGATTTGAACTGTTTAGATCAATGCATTTTAATGTGTTCATATTCATTTTTTTAACCTAGGGGATTTGGTGAATAATTCTACGTGGGCATCTGGGATTTGATATATAAATATAATGAAGCTTAACATAAGCCTCATTGAGGTGAAAACAAAGTACTTCCATGAATATTAGTTTGTATAGGAGCCTACCATTACCGTTGCCTCATCAAAAATGTTGGGGAGCTTCGGAGCTTGAGATCAGGACATTGTTGCCCTCTTCTGCTATTTTTAGAGTTTTTAATTGTTTGACTGATAAATTCATGATTGATTAGTGTTGATCAGCCTACCGACGGTTACGACCGATGTGTGAAGAGTGCTTCAAAATGCAAATAATTTTTGTCACCCGCATTGAACATGCATGATGCGGGTCTGCCAACATAGGGGTTCATACAGCTACACATGATACCCCCCTATGGCGGTAGCCCTATGTAAATAATAATATTATGACATAAAAAGTAAATTCTTACAGATGTACACACCTGACAGTCTATAGGACAGCATATATCTTCATTATAGGTCTTCCTTACTAACAAAACATATTATCTGCTTAACTAACATCCGGTCGTGGTGGTGCAGTGTTTAGAGCCCGCGCCTCTGATATTGTAGTAGGAGGTTGTGAGTTTGAATCCCGCCTTTGCCACTTTACTGGACATATACCGGATCCACTCATGCCGGGTCCACTAATGCCGCCCTAGATAATTCAGGAACAGGGCTGATAATAATGTGTCCCATGATAAATGTGTATAGTATGTGTGGTTGTTTCTGTACTACGAGTACGAATAAAATACATTATCATTATTATGAAAGACGACAATAATTTTGCGTTTATTGTGCGGGATGTGGACGTGCAATCAAATTAACAAACAGTACAAACGTTATAATCACGCAGATGACCGACATAATCCTGGGCAGATCGACATATGTCAGTGGTTATTGACCGATATGTCGATCAACTGTGTCCGTGTTATTATGACCTGATTCCTTGATCAGAGTGACGGAATTTAGCATCTGAACAATGGATATTTATGGGTGGGTTAAGGTGAGTAAAACGCTTCTTACTATCAAACAGTGTCAATAACAACATTAATATATGTTTATTTCAACATATTATTGTGGTAGAAATATAATAAACTCGGACGTTCATGGATAAATGGTCTAATGTTGAGTTCTGGTCCAGATGTGTGACATTCTTTTCATACCTTAAGGTGATACTATGTATTGTAGTATCACCTTAAGGTATGAAAAGTGGGCCGAGGTTACTGTGTCAAGATCATCAAAGTGGGCCGAGGTCACTGGGCCGAGATCACCGTGGACCGAGGTCACATATATCCCTACAATACAGTTCATGCGAGTGGCGCCACCTGTGGTCAAATCAGCTATAACATGTACGTGTACGATTAAAAGTTACATCCGAACTGCCATCAGGGATATTTGCAAATTAAAAAATTCCCCAATGGTTCCACTCTGGAAACCAAGCTAAATAATTTGCTCTATAGACCCCTATCAGTGGGAAATCATACAAAAAACAATTATCATGACCGAAAGGTACTCAATCTGGCAACTGCACGATAATCATCTAATCTACCAGCTAATGGTCTACCATTTCAATAGCCAAGATTAAGAGCGCTGATCAGTGTTTTGTTATTTTCTAGTTAACCCTTTGAGTAATGGGTCACTGAAATCGCTTGCTTTTTCATCTCAATCACTCAATACTCAAGTTATTTAAGACGTGTAACATTTGTTAGAAAATCAAGTCTCAGGCAGTCTGAAATGACAATGTAAGTCCGTAATATACACACAATGTGAATGCACAAATATCACAGTATTAAATTAGATGGATATTATGGCATGATTAATAAATCAGAAATGTTAATGACAGCCAGCTCTTAACAGCATCATGATGACGTTTCTCTTCACGCTTAAGGAGAGATATATAGACAACTGCACATTATACACTTGTCTAATAACCACTCACTCCAAATTGATCCTCATGGTATTCAAGTTGGAAAATTATTACTGGGACAGGTTATCAGTGGAATACACGCATAAAGGTAGCAGCGAAAGGTAATAAAAACATTCTGCATCGTATATTTATTTTAAAATGAAAGGTGACTTTGGAGGCATGGTTTTTTGCTACTGCTATGTCCATTTTCAATAATCAACTGGTTTGGCTCAAATGTAGAGCTACTATTTACATGAATTAGTTATAGATGTTTTCGACAATGGTTTGTGGTATGTGCTTAGTGAATAAAAATACATGTACAAAACTTCCTGCAGATGCCTATTTTTTATAAATGGAATTTTATTTCGTCATTAAAAGCATAAGATGCGTACGCAAATTCAGCCGCGTACTACCAATGATACCAGAGAATAAAACCATAATATCATGGATAATTAAAAAACTGTTCAACAAATTGCAAAAGTTTGCAGAGACTGTGAAGCGAAGATATTACAGCTTATCAATGGGAGGGAGTTAACCAAATCATTTCAGTGCTTTGTCAAAAAAATCTGTTATCACGGTTCAAAATGACAAAGTTTGGTTGCTGTCTGTCAGTTCCTTCTATTTTTGTTATGTGTATCAGGCCTACTCCCACGTGAAACCATTTTTTTTCATTCAAATAGCTCGATAAAAAATATGTTGTAATAATTTGATGCTGCTTTATAATATTTCGCTCAGCATAATTATTAGTAAACAGGTCGATATTTAATTTGATGAATATCTAAAAAATATCTAAACAATAATGTGTGAATACTAAAACGAGTTGAGAGAACACACAAATTACGTATGCAAATTACAGATGCTACAGCGGGAATACCAGTGAGTTTTAATTTCATTTTTACGAAACCATCGACAATCCCATTAAGCATATAACAATTTCATAAAATTTGTACAATGTTGGACCAACGTCGAAGACGTTGGGCCGACGTTGTACAGATGTTATACAATTGTTTTTGCTGGGATTTCCGTGCAAAGTTTTTCAAAACTATTATATTGGTTTAAATGTCTTATAATATTAAAGATGTATCGACGATTGCTCGAAAGGATAGTTTAAATTTAATTTGCTCGAGTTGATTGCTGCATGATATAGGGATATTTAAAAAAATGGTTTGTACATGTACGTGTGATGTCAAACATCAGCAAGATCAGTGTGTGAAATCACGGTAATGATCTCTCTATTGTCGATCAAGATTGATTTGTTATCTTTGAATGGACATAATGTCTCTCACGTAGACACGTGAGAGACACATTTGAAACTTA
Source organism: Flabesymbios commensalis (assembly GCA_964017125.1). Lineage (NCBI taxonomy): Eukaryota > Metazoa > Annelida > Polychaeta > Terebellida > Flabelligeridae > Flabesymbios > Flabesymbios commensalis. The sequence continues at coordinate 78,904,817 of OZ024904.1, read as the reverse complement.
TTGCAGCTCATATTTTCTCAAAAAAGTTACATTCAAACGACGCCTCAGGGTGTCATAATAAATAGAAGAAATATTACTAATCTTCTGAATAAGTTGCAGTTTTTCCACATAGTTTTAAAGAAGGGCACGTTACAACTTTGCCCACCCTTCATAAAAATGATCAACATAATTAAGGTTAATTTAAACATTTGTCCTTAATTTCTAAAGTTCTTCAATGTGCCCGTAGTCATCAGGTAAAAAAATATTTAAAACTTAATTACCGTTTACAATGTTTTACTTCAAGCGTTTTTACTGGAATACTTTAATGATTAATATATATGGCCCAACATTGATCCAACAATGGATGCCTTTGGGCTTCTCTATATGTCAGCAACGTTTAACGCTATCGATATGAACAGAAAATGAAATGAATCGGGCTTTAGGCCACCTTTGTGCACATATAGGCTAAACTGGGCCAGGAGAACCTCCTGAGGATGGTGAGATGATTGAGATGACACTGTCCTCCAGACACAGGATTCGAAATTCGAGCCCTGGCGGTCTGAGGCCGAGCACGCTACCTCTCGGTCACGGAGGCTCCCCACAATACTAACTTTCACACGTGGATGGGGAAGAAACAATTTTGTTTCTTTCAAACCGCCGAGACCGGGAACCGAACCCCGGACTCTGGCGTGAAAGGCAGCGGTGCTAACCACTACCCTAGGCCCCCCGCCCTATCGATATGAACAGACAAACCACGAAACACGATTGTGTTGAACCAGTGTCGTTTCAATGTTGGACTAGCGTCGCAGTAGGTGGACAGCATAAAAATAACATTGGATTACCACCACGTGCTTACTTAGATGCTATCTAGTTACTTATGTAGCCCTTCAATACATTAGGCCCTATAAAATTGATTGAAATATTTACATTTGCTGTCACTTCCCAGCAAACACGAGACGTTAGCCCAAGTCGGGTTATTTAGCGTGATTGCTCAGATTAATTTCTAACCATGCCATTCTATATATGCCATTATTTAATTACTCAACATTCAACTATTTCCCAGGCAAATCTAACAAGACAGTGTGCTATGCTTGCAATGACGTGGAGGCAGAATGGCAAACGGCATTTGGTAAATATAACAGCATGGACTGTAACACAGCTGGTGACTCTATTGTGTGTGGACCAGGGAGGTATGTGAACGAAACATTATTCACAAAATTGATTAACAAATGTTGTGCTAGGGTGATCTCATAGGTATCATTATTATGTGCGTGAGATGGACAAATGATGTTGTGTTGGGGTGATTATATATGTGTCAGTATAGAGCGGGGGCCTTGGTGCAGTGGTTATAGCGAAGATCGCGGGTTCGAACCCCCCTCTGGAATTCAAGTTTCAAAGAAACATTTTTCCCTGTTCACTCGTGAAGATTTAATATTGTGGGGAGCCTTCTTGACCGAGAAGTAGCGAGTTCGGCTCAGACCGCCAGGGTTCGAATTTCGAATCCTGTGTCTGCAGGGCAATGTCATCTCATTCATCTCATCATTATAATGTACGTGAGATGGCCAGATGTTGTGCTGGGGTGATCTCATAGGTATCATTATAATGTACGTAATATGCTATAATGTTGTGCTGAGGTAATCTCATATGTATCATTAAAATGTACGCGAGATGGCCAGATGTTGTGCTGGAATGATGTCACAGGTATCATTATATGTAATAACTATATATAATGATACACATGCAATTACCCCAGATGAACACCTGGCCATCTCATACATATAATCATGGTACATATACCTATGATATTAAAATATAATGTGCGCGATATGGCCAGATACTGCGCTGGGGTAAAATCACAAGTATTATTATTCTTCTAGAGATGTTATGGAAAACTTGGAACGGAAAGGTTGTATGAGCGACGCAGAGTGCGAAAAAAAGAGTCAAATAAATATCGTAATGATTACTACATGTACGTCAGTCGTGAAGTCCAGGATCCTCACTGTGTATACTGCTGTCACAATGACGACGGCGGCGTATGTAACGGTGAACTGCCACCAATCCAGAATCTGGAAGGTAACCCAGCAGGCACAAGACATTGAATCAATGTTGGTTTAACGTTAATCCACCGTCGTGGACGGTGGATTAACGGTAAACTAACATTGATTCAACGTCTTGTGCCCGCTGGGAAGTTATAAACCCTTTAAATGTTAATCGCGTCTAAAGCCGTTTTTAACTTTTTAATTTGACATTCAAACAAGAAAATTTGAAGGAGAAATGAAAATTAAATTGTTAGACTGGCATATGATTTGCTTCAAGTGATGGGTCGCTTTAGCGAGACACAAGCTCAAGCGGATAAAAAAATATTTATTTTAGAGCTTTAACTCATAGTAGTCTGGCCGTTTTGACAAATTCGCCCGCCGAATATATTGAACTATTATGGTAAACTTTTCATTTAGTATTAAAGTCTGGTAATATGCCAGACGATTGGTGTGTAGCTGTAATTAAACCGTTATATAAAGGTAATGGTGATAAATCTAACTATCAGGGTATAACCATATTTGGCAGTAGGCTATGGGTAAATTATTCACATCTGTCTTAAATATTAGATTGTCAGAATATTTAGGAATTAACAAACTGAATGGCCCAGAACAGGCCGGTTTTGAAGCAGGTCGTTCAACAGTAGATCATATATTCACTTTGAAAGCCTTGATTGACCAAATTATTTTTAGACATAAGAGATTATAGTGTGCTTTGTTAAATTTAAAAAAGCTTTTGATAATGTCAATAGGCTAAAATTGTGGCAAAAGCTGATCTCATGTAATATAGCTGGGAAAATATAAATAATCATTAATAAAAATATGTACAATAAGGCTAAATCGTGTGTTTCAACAAATGGGACTAAGTCCACAAATTTCCCTTGTCAAATGGGAGTAAGACAATTAGAAAATCTATCACCGCTTCTTTTTTCAATCTATTTATATGATCTAGAATCATTTTTGTCGTCTAAATACAACGGGTTAGACTCACTACAGAACATGGTCAATGAATATATTGATGAGTACAGCATTATATCAATTCACATGAAATAGTTTAAAATACATCACATACGGTTGGAAAAAGCCTTCAATAGGTCTATACACACACAATTATAATGTAAATACGTTATTACCATGGGATTTCGTAATCTTTCTAAATTCCCTGAGGGGCATACCATATTTAATATTTTGATATGAACCAAGTTAGAAACGGTGGGAAATACCGAACGCCTCGTATTGATCTGATACGGTAGGTAGATTACAATTTATGATCAATGTACTTGTAGAATATTGTCGTATGTGGTCACTAATTGTAAATTTATGTAAAACAAAAATAGTTGTTTTTCGAAGAGGAGGTAAACTTAAACGTAGTGAAAAATGGTATTTTAATGGTAAGAAAATGGATGTTGTCAGTTCTTACAAATATTTAGGAATAATATTTAGCACCAAACTAAAGTGGACATCAGGTAAGAAAACTTTAGCAGCTCAGGCGCGCAAAGCTATTGGTTTAATTTTTAAATATCATTATCAATCTGGTTATTTGCCAGTCGGAGTTGCTAAAATTCTTTTTGATAAAATGCTTACTCCAATACTGCTTTATGGTTGTGAGGTGTGGGGATGGGAATACTGTGATCAAATTGAAAACGTACAATTTTACTTCTACAAACGAATATTAGGTCTTGGCTCACACACTTCGCATACTGCTGTTACAGGCGAGCTTGGTATATACCCCCGTCGCAGTGATATATTATAAAAGATGTGTAAAATACTGGTTAAAAATAATAAAAATGTCTGGTGATCGCTCACCACATGCTTGTTATGGAATGTTAAAGGGATTGGATAATTGTGATCGAGTAACATGGGCATCAAATATAAAAATGTTATTATGTAAATTTGGTTTTGAATACGTTTGGAACGCACAGGGTGTACAAGATGAAAATGCGTTCTTGTGTGTCTTTGAGGACAGGGTTAAACAACATTTTGCAACATTATGGCGAAATGAAGTATTAAACTCAAGAAAATTATCTACATATAGTATGTTTAAAACAAAATTTCTTCTAGAACCGTATCTTGATATTTTAAAAATAAAGAAGCACAGAGAAATATTTTGCAGGTTAAGATGTTCTAATCATTCGCTTGTAATGGAGACAGGTAGACACACTGGTATTTTTTTAGAAATATCTGAACGTGTTTGTCCATTGTGTGTCAGGGACGGTCTATTTATTATTGAAGATGAATTCCATTTTGTATTCTGCTGCCCATCGTATTCGGATATCAGAGAACAATACATATCATTTATCCTGGAAACTTTTTTTGTAAGTTTTGTTAATATCTTGTCTTCTACTGATCCAAATGTAATCAAACCATTAGCGTCATATGTATATCATTCCTTCAAGCACAGTGATGCGATTCTGTCTGATACTTGACGATATTGTTTGTTTATCATGTTTACCTTATGACTATGTACGTATGTGTATACAATTATCTGTATTTGTTTTATTATGTTTGTACTATGGGCCGATGGCCTTACAATACTGAATAAATCAATCAGATCTATTTTTAGTTCAGAAACGGTTGTGAAGCAGATAAGTCACCCTTTTATGTTTTAGGCTCCCCATGCTGTGTTCATAGTTGCGCAAGTGATGTCATCTGGTGAATGACTAAGCATTCAGTAGGTCCGAGCTGGGCTGCAGCGTCGTAATTGTCAGGTCCGAGCACGGCCAGGACTTAGACTGTTATGAGTTAATGGTTAATCGTACGTCCCCATATAGACAAACGATCTAGTAGAAGATATATCAACCAAGTCTGTTTAATATCAATGCATATATAAATTGTTTTCTTACATATATTGCAGTTGACGAATAATTTTCTATAATGAAACAGAACGACCCACACCTGCTTATTTACGTGATCATATTTCGCTCACTTATACATAAATGTATTTGCTGATATTATATAGTCAACCTTCTCTTCAGGAAAGTTATCAGTATTATACCAGCGTGAAAGCTACTAGTGAAACAGAAGATGTGGTATTATTATTGATTTTTTATACTCCTTTCAACTGTGTCTAAGGCCACCCTCCCCCAATTTGAATGATTTTTAGTGCCAAATAACACCTATGGTCACTCAAAACTACACAATGTCTCCAAACGCCATCTGTATTAGTGAGTGGGTATATAGCAGCTCATGTAGTGTTGATGATTCGTTATTTTTTTTGAAGTTCACGTCTTCTTTCTACAGTTAATTAGATCACTATCCACACAGCTGACGTAACAGTTTTTAAAAATCAATCCGAGGCAATGATCATGTGTACTCGAGAACCATCTGTAATGTTCACAACTCAAGTCAACTAAAAAGTCCACTTTTTCAGTTTCATTCGGCTTGTCCCACTGTTGTGGGTGTGAAGTTTAGCAGTCAATGTGTCCCTCCAATTATCTCGGACGTAACATTTGAAAAATCCTACTTGTAACATTTCTTTATCCGGCAGACGATTTAAAAACAGCTCATTCGCGATCCCCTTGGTGTTGAATTTGTTTTACGAGCCCATCGGTGATAATTTTGTTTTACGATCCCTTTGGAGATGATTTTGTTTTGCAATCCCATGATTTTGTTCTGTTTTTTCAATGTTCTTCTCAAGTGATGGGGACGCACCTGACTGTTTGCTTAAGCCCTCTTGTTCGTGTGTTTTCTACTTGTATACAGTCTGGCCTTCAAGTTTCAAAGAAACTGTTCACTCGTAAAATTCAATATTGTGGAGAGCCTTCGTGACCGAGAGAGGTAGCGTAGCGTACTTGGCCTCAGACCGCCAGGGCTCGAATTTCGAATCCTGTGTCTGGAGGGCAGTGTCATCTCATTCATCTCATCATCCTCAGGAGGTTCTCCTGGCCCGGTTTAGCCTATAAGTGCACAAAGGTGGTAACACTATTTCATTCCATGATATCATGGCTGTATATTTAAATCACAAAATCGTATTATTAGCTTGACCCTTTCAGCGCGGGGACTGGCTTTATACGTCAGATTATTACGTATAAAGTCGATCCCCGCACTGAAAGAATGAAAAAAATATATACTGGCCGTAGAACCATAACATAGGTATTCAAATGAAGCGGAAGGAGCTGACTAAGACATTTATGATGATTACAAATTAAAAATAACCCTTTGGTCTGTATGTTTTGTACACAAATATTTCAACGTTGTAAGGGTAAATAACTGTTGATTGGACAGCCAGATTTTAGGGTGGTCTCAAAATTAACGTTATCCATGCGCTAAGCACGACTATAATCGTTTAAATATTTTTGATGAGCCAGCTAAATCGCAGTTATTGAGAATGAAATAAACATCAAGAGTTCAAAATAACACGAAGTGTTTGTTGCGCTAGCGAGACACAACTTCAAGTGAGTGAAAATTTAAATAAAATAACTTGGCGGGAAAAGGGTTAAAGGTGATATTCAAGATTTCAACTCCAATTTTGATTAACCCTTTACCCGCCGGTTCCGCTTATATATATATTTTTTTTCATTACCATGTACCATATCAGCTTTCAAACATATAGGAGATAAAATGTGACGTTAATCAGCAAGATTTGAAAATAGTCCACGTCCATTTTGTCAAATCTGAATAATTTTCACCCACTTGAAGTTGTGGATCGCGTCAGCGAGACACAACTTCAAGTGGGTGAAAATTCAAATTGAATAATTTGGCGGTTAAAGGGTTAAGGTATTTCGGAGATCACATTTTTCTTAGAAAACGCAACCAGTTGTTGAGATTAATCTTTGTGAATTTAACACTTATCCTGCTAAGTTAATTCATTTTAAATTTTCAACCACTTGAGGTTGTGTCTCTCTACCGCGATCCACAACCTCAAGTGTTTGAAAATTACTCATAATCATTTAATTTGTAACCAAAAGTTTACCAATTTTTAAGTTTAAACACCCATTTCATTCCAAATATCAGAGAATTCATGACTGACTGATAAAACAGGTTAAAAACGACAATAGTCGTGTTCTGCAGGCACAGGGTTAATCAACGCCAGCAGGGTTGTTATTCAATTGTTAAATCCTGAAAATGTTAGCATCTCTTTGCGCATTAGTGTTTACCCCTTGGTAGCCATATTTTATTATAGTTTTTATGAAAATAATCCCACAATTAGCATGATTAGTATTGTTATGCGTTTTAATTTATATAACAAACTATAATTATATATTTATCCAGAATTGCATTGTACTTAATGATAACTACACTTTTGAGAGTGAAAACATATCACTAATTCACTATAAATGTCCTGGTATTCATGATATTTTACCTATTATTTTATACCCAAGTATGTATGTGCATATCTCAAATAAAGCTCACATTTTAAGCTGTGGCAATTGATTTGCTAATGATATACTATTTTACAATCCCAATATCGTTCTCAAACATTTCCAGGGTGACAACTACTGAAATGAGTGAGTGAGTGAGTGAGTGAGTGAGTGCGTGAGTGAGTGAGTGCGTGCGTGAGTGAGTGAGTGAGTGAGTGAGTGAGTGAGTGAGTGAGTGAGTGAGTGAGTGAGTGAGTGAGTGAGTGAGTGAGTGAGTGAGTGAGTGAGTGAGTGAGTGAGTGAGTGAGTGAGTGAGTGAGTGAGTGAGTGAGTGAGTGAGTGAGTGAGTGAGTGAGTGAGTGAGTGAGTGAGTGAGTGAGTGAGTGAGTGAGTGAGTGAAATATCGTTTATGTTCGAATATAAGTGGATGCACTTGTTTTCGAACACCGAGTGCATCTTCAAATATAAGCGCATGCAAGTTTATGCGCGTGGATATGATATGTATACATATAACACATAAGACATGTATTCATAGTGTCATTTATTGTCCGGTATAATTCTGCATCATAAAAAAAGTGGTTTCTAAACACTATCTGACATTCTTGGATATATCGCCTCATGGGGGTAGATTTACTAAGTATTTGCAATTTTAAATACGCTATAAAGAAATATCATGCTCACCAGAATAAAACATTATTGGGAAAAACATTTTCTATAAACTTAAACTAAATTAAAATAAGAAGCACAATCATACATGCTATATATAGGCCTACACGCGCCCCAAATTAACCAATAGAAAGTTTAACAAATACAAACTCTTAGAGACATATTAAATTATGGTAATATCAGTGGCTTATTATATGTGGTTTATTTTATTTCATCATTATTAGTTAAATATATGACATTACGAATTTGTGCACATTGATTTGTGATATCTCAGCTAAATATAAAATTAGCAAAACGGAACTATCATCACTTTAGGCTAGTGCTGATACCGAATGGAAACAGATAAGTCAATTCTGCCGTGCAAAATCAAAAGTCAGTATCTGCTGTAAAGTCAGCAGATACTGACTTTTGGTTTTGCACGACAGAATTGTCTAAGGAACGTTTCTTTCCCAATCACAGACGTTCAGTATCCTGTTGAACACAAGTGGCGGATGGCAGGTAAAGACATAGCAGTTACCAAGAGGACCACACTGAATAAACCTGTCACGATGTCCACGATACGCGAAATACGCTCCTACATTACGCGTTTTACATGGATTATCTCTGCACGTATACTCTCCACCGCGTTTTTTCTTCTTCTTTTTCTTCTTGCTGTCGTCGTTACTGGTTACATGACTGGAGACAGTAGTCGTAGTGCTTTTTGCTGTCGTCGTAGTTGGTGTTGTAGTCGTAGTAGGTGTTGTTGTAGTAGTAGGTGTTGTAGTACGTGTTGTAGACGTAGTTGGTGTTATAGTCGTGGTAGGTGTTGTTGCAGTGATTTGTGCTGTAGGAGGTGCTGTAGTCGTAGTTGGTGTTATAGTCGTGGTAGGTGTTGTTGTACTGGTAGGTGTTGTTGCAGAAATTGTGGTCGTAGTTGGTGTTGCAGTCGTGGTAGGTGTTGTTATAGTGGTAGGTGTTGTTGCAGTTGTCGTGGTCGTAGTTGGTGTTGCAGGCACGGTAGGTGTTGTTGTAGTGGTAGGTGTTGTAGTAGGTGTTGTAATTGTAGTTGGTGTTGCAGTCGTGGTAGGTGTTGTTGTAGTGGTAGGTGTTGCTGCAGGTTTTGTGGTTGTAGTTGGTGTTGTAGTCGTGGTAGGTGTTATTGTAGTGGTAGGTGTTGTTGTAGCTGTTGTAGTCGTAGTATGTGTAGTTACCGTAGTAGGTTTTGATATTGTTGTCATGGTCGTAGTGGGTGTTTTATCCGTGATGGGCTTTGATGTCGTAGTAAGTGATGTTGGCATAACTGATGTTGTTGTCGCACTGAGTGTTGTTGTCGTGATAGATATTGTTGTCGTAGTAGGTGTTGTTGTCGCAGTAGCTATTGATACTGTTGTCATGGTAGGTTTTATCGCCATTGTCGTAGTGGGTGTTATATTCGTAGTAGGCTTTGATGCCGTAGTAGGTAATGTTGGCATAGCTGATGTTGTTGTCGCAGTAGGTGTTGTTGTCGTAGTAAGTATTGTTGTCGTAGTAGGTGTTGTTGTCGTAGTAGGTGTAGTTACCGCAGTAGATGTTGTTGTTGTTGTCGTAGTATGTGTTGTTGTCGTAGTAGGTGTAGTTACCGCAGTAGATGTTGTCGTAGAAGGTATTGTTGTTGTAGTAGATATAGTTACCGCATTAGGTGTTTTTGTAGTAGTAGGTGTTGTTGTCGTATATGACGTCGTCGTCGTAGTAGGTGTAGTTACCGTAGTTGTCATGGTGGGATTTATTGCCATTGTCGTAGTAGGTATTATTGTCGTGATGGGCTTTGATGTCGTAGTAGGTGATGTTGGCATAGCTGATGTTGTTTTAGCAGTAGGTGTTGTTGTCGTAGTAAATATTGTTGTCGTAATAGGTGTTGCTGTCGTAGTATGTGTTGTTACTAAAGTAGGTGTAGTTACCGCATTAGATGCTGTTGTCGTAGTAGTGATTGTTGTCGTAGTAGTTGCTAATGATGTAGTTAATGGTGTAGTTAATGGTGTTATTGTTGTAGTAGCTGTTGATGTCGTAGTAGGTTTTATTGTTGTAGTATTTATTGGAGTCGTGGCAGGTGTTGATGCCGTAATCGGTGTTGTCGTAGGATGTATTGTTGTCGTAGTAGGTGTTGCTGTCGTAGTAGGTATTGTTGTCGTAGTAGGTGTTGTTGTCGCAGTAAGAGTTGATGTCATAGTAGGTGTTACAGTCGTAATTGGTTGTGTTGTCATGGTAGGTTTTATTGTCGTAGTAGGTATTGTTGTCGTGTCGAGTGTTGATATCGTAAATTGGGTTGTTTCAATGGTAGGTGTTATTTCCGTAGTAGGTATTCTTGTCGTAGCTGAATTTGTTGTCGTAGCAGGTGTTATTGTCGATGCTGTTGCTAAAGTAAAAGCTGTTGTAGTGGCAGGCGTTGTCGTAGTATGTGTTGTTGTCGCAGTATTAGTTGAAGTAGTACTGGGTGTTGCTGTCGTAGTGAGTGTTGTGGTCGTAGTAGGTTTTGTTGTCGCAGTAGGTGTTGTTGTCGTAGATGTTGTGGTCATGGTAGGCGTCGTTGTTGTAGCAGGTGTTTTTGTAGTAGTAGGTGTTGTGGTCGTAGTAGGTGTTATTGTCGATGTTTTTGCTATAGTAGGTATTTTTGTAGTGGCAGGCGTTGTCGTAGTAGGTGTTGTTGTCGCAGTATGTGTTGAAGTAGTACTGGGTGTTGCTGTCGTAGTAAGTGTTGTGGTCGTAGTAGGTTTTGTTGTCGCAGTAGGTGTTGTTGTCGTAGATGTTGTGGTCATGGTAGGCGTCGTTGTTGTAGCAGGTGTTTTTGTAGTAGTAGGTGTTGTGATCGTAGTAGGTGTTATTGTCGATGTTTTTGCTATAGTAGGTATTTTTGTAGTGGCAGGCGTTGTCGTAGTAGGTGTTGTTGTCGCAGTATGTGTTGAAGTAGTACTAGGTGTTGTTGTCGTAGTAAGTGTTGTGGTCGTAGTAGGTGTTGTTGTCGCAGTAAGCGTAGATGTTGTGGTCATGGTAGGCGTCCTTGTTGTAGCAGGTGTTATTGTAGTAGTAGGTGTTGTTGTCGTAGTAGGTGTTATTGTCGTGGTAGGTGTTGTTGTAGTAGTAGGCGGTGTTGTCGTAGTAGGTGTTATTGTCGTGGTAGGTGTTGTTGTAGTAGGAGGTGTTGTTGTCGTAGTAGGTGTTATTGTCGTGGTAGGTGTTGTTGTCGTAGTAGGCCTATGTGTGGTTGCTGTAGTAGGTGCTGAAGTAGTACTAGGTGTTGTTGTCGTAGTAAGTGTTGTGGTCGTAGTAGGTGTTATTGTCGTGGTAGGTGTTGTTGTTGTAGTAGGTGTTATTGTCGTAGTAGGTGTTATTGTCGTGGTAGGTGTTGTTGTAGTACTAGGTGTTATTGCCGTGGTAGGTGTTTTTGTAGTAGTATGTGTGGTTGCTGTAGTAGGTGTTGAAGTAGTACTAGGTGTTGTTGTCGTAGTAAGTGTTGTGGTCATGGTAGGTGTTATTGTCGTGGTAGGTGTTGTTGTCATAGTATGTGGTGCAGTCGCACTAGATGTTGTCGTCATAGGTGTTGTTGTTGTAGTATATGTTGTTGGCGTAGTTGACGTTCCTGTCATAGTTGATATTGTGGCTGTGATGTTGGCGTCGTGACCATCTGTTGTTGTTGCTGTTGTTGTTGTGGAAGTTGTTGTAATTCCTGGAATATTCCCCGATTCTGTATCACTTGCTCCAAGGCCGTCACCTACAATGTCAAACAATATTAGCTGCATCAAAATCAAACTATCTTTATCCGATAAATAATGATAATGACGACAACAAGAGCAACATGGACAACAGTATTATCACACAGCAGTATTACAGTTACATGTAGACCATGTTTTTGATCATCATTATATGCTCTGTCAAAATAAAAAATAAAAACGGTTCCCTGAACATTGTTTTTTTTTCTACTTTCACATGCATATGCATATCCTTATATACTCTCTGAGAGTTGCCGATACACGGCATCTATCGAATGCACCATATGCCTTGTTGGGCCTACGGGTAGGGACTAACGTCACATTTTATATCCATCTTTCCTGATTTCGATGGTTTTGGAAATGATCTTCTAATCTAAATAAAGTGATATAAAAACGATATAAATGTAATATTTAAACCCGAGCTAGCTGAAAATCGCCACATTTTTAAAAACGATCGTAAGTCTTTTAATACTAATACATTTTTGAATGATAGACCCGTATGAATTTGTGTGGTGAAGCCTTAAAGGAATGGTCCACTGTGCAGCACCGGAGGGTCAAGGCTCTACCCATAAAGCACCGCGCGGCTTACACAATGTGTGGCTTACAGACAAGAGCCACATGGGGTATAACTATGAGCACAAACGGGACTGACAGTGATATACTACCCAGCAAACACAAAATATTTTTATAGCATTTGTACAATGTTGGACCAACGTCTTCGACGTTGGGCCGATGTTGTACAAATGTTATAATTAAAAATGTTTTGTGCTTGCTGGGTTAAAACCATCTACTTACACATGTCGTCAAACTGTAGCCATATATCTGATGATTGCTGAGCTGACGTACAGTTTGCGACCAGTAGATTCCAAAAACGGCAGGTGATTCTGGGCATCGCATTCAGGGTGTCTGTGGCGGAACACATGTCAGCCAAACACGCCACATATTGAGTTTGAATGTGGCCACTGGTTATGTTGCAAGAGGAGAAGATCTCTGCGTAATCAGGGTCCATGATAAATCCACAGTACTCTCTGTCTTTAGCCATCGTGAAGTCCGCGTCGGAACACTCCTCTGGTTTTGTGAAGCTGCAAATAATGGCGTGAACAAAAAGTAGTATTGTGATCAAGATAATTAATTTAGTTCTACTGACACTGTTCTAATATGACATATGGTCCTAGTAAACACAAAGCATTTGTATAACATTTATACAATGTTGGACCAACGTCGAAGACGTTGGACCGGCGTTGTATAATTGTGATACAAATGTTTTGTGTTTACCGAGATGCAACACGCAGTACCCCGTTATTTACAGCGCCACCTGGTGAATGTGGCGGAAATAGTATAATTTGCGTTGGAATGGGTTCATTCTTAAACAAGAATAATTTGCAGAATAAGAACATTTAAATTAACTTCTATTGGTGCATTCTAATAAAATTGCTTCACGTCTTTGATACCGGGATACAGCCCTGAAAAATAAATAAATAATTTGACAAATTGACGGATTTCTATTTAATAGGCCTACCCCAGGGCACAATTTACTGCATCATGTTTGAAAGGTGAAAACACATTCATAAACAATTTCTATTTATGTAAGAAAATACTTAGATGTAGATGATGTGTGGATTACAATCATGATACAGTATTTCCATTTCCGCCCAACAGACACAAGACGTTGAATCGTTGTTGGTTTAACGTTGGTCCAGCGACGTAGACGGTCTTGTGTCTTCACAACGTCTTCAACGTCTTGTGTCTGCTGGGCGCAGTTTAATCAAGCTCTGCTACCACATCACATTACATAAAACTAGTCATCGGTGATTTGATTGTTGAAAAATGAAAATTCATGCCAATATCTCTCATCTCAATGAGTTGTAATACATACTTGTAATCATCCCAGAGGTTTCCTAACCCGGAGTTATTATTATCATTCGGTTTCTGTGTTGTTGCATCCTGCTCCTCATATGGGTCTTCCGTAGTAAAATCATATTCCGTTGTCATATCATCCATTGTTGTGAATTCCACTGCCTCATCTGTAGACATATTTATATATCGTCACATACGAATATGCCGATCAAAATTTAATAAATGATATAGTTCGTAGAATTATATTAGGAAGGGCCTAATCTAAGAATTATTAAAATATGCTGACAAGAAAACGCGTACCCACAGGTACCGGGTATCTATGTAAATTCCGCAAGAATATAATTTTAGAAACTTAACATTAAAATAACTAACACCTGATTAATTTGCTGTAATATACTATATAATCGCATATGTTGTTGTTAAACATGAACAAAAAATAATAACGAGAACCGCATATTGAAAAGATCTATGTAAATAATATTATAGATCTACACGAGTGAGTTCCAATTATGATGCCGCGTGGTTCAAGCCATTGTTTTAGATCAAATAGCATGAATAGATTCAGGCTTAGATTTTAGCAGAATATACCACCTGACAAAAAACAACAACAAAAAAACGTCACTATTTGAAAATGATATAATTTTAAGAGAACATTGAAACCATTGTGAACTAGAAGTACAGAAATTATGTTCATATTATCAGATTATTGACGTTTTCATTGAAAGAGTGGAAGAGAAGAGAAGAACACGGTAGTTTTTCTAGCAAATGATCAAATGTTGGCTTAATGTTGGTCCAGCGGCTGCGACGCTGGCCCAACATTAAGCCAATATTGGATCAACGCCCAGTGCTCGCCGATCAGTTATACCAAATGATGCGCAGACGCCGTTGTCACAGTACAGTGGAGGTTCACATTGGAATATTAATGTCACCATCACTCCCACAGGTCTGGCGCAGTCGTCACAGGCCACGCACAGGAGGCGAGCTGAACAGTCCTCAGACAACCAGTCGTCACCTATCTAAAATCAAGACAAATTCACATGGTCAAACACATTATTAGTCCTTACAACGCTGAAATATTTTCGTATAATCCATGGGGAACAAAGTTTTTTTTAATTTGAAATTATCGTAAATGGCTTCGTTAGATCTTTCTGCTTCATTTGAATACCTATGTTGTGGGTCTACGGCCGCTGTACCTTTTCAATTCTTTCAGTGCGCGGATGGATTTTAGAATCAGAATCTGACGTCCATAGACGTCATATTCTGGCGTCTAAAATCGGTCCCCGCACTGAAAGAATTAAGGTACTATTATCAGGTTATACAGTTTGTTGGACATAACTTGATGCCCTTGGATCATTTCTTGCAATTCCTTGACTGTTAATATTAGATGGACATCAGGACTAATTGCGTGCCTAAGATCTGGATCAGTGACTTAACCCTAAAAGCGCTAAATTAAATAATTTAAATTTTCACTCACTCGAACTTGTGTTTCGCTACCGCGATCCACAACTTTATGTTGGTGACAATTAGGGGGCTACCATTTAATATCCAGGGGGGGGGGGGCAGGGATATTGGGATGGACCAAAATATTTTTTTCAATATGATCCAGCTCATGGTTATTTTTTTCCAGCTGTACGGTTAACAAATTATCTATTTCAACCACTTTTGGAACGACTTTCATAAATTGCCAATGTATTATTTATTAAGGCTATATAATATGATATTAGCCTAATATTTTGCAATGTGAGAAACTGAATATCTCCAGAATCTTCATAATTTCATCGGCTAGAAAATAGTTTAGTACGACAAAACATGTAGGCTTGCCCGATATGCCATAAATTATTTATTTCAAATGGGATCGACATCAAATTATTTATTTCACCTTCTCTCTGCCTTTAATTATTTATTTCGAAAATATCCCTGCCCTCCCCCTGGATATCGAATGGTTGCCCCCTTATGCATTTGTTTAATATGAGATCAAACATTTGCAAATCTTGATGTTTAAACACTCATTTAGTTCCCAATATCAATGTTTTAACCGGCTAATAAAACGGATTAAAAAGGACAAAAGTCGTCATTAGCGGTTTAAGGGTTAATAATATATGCCAGCTAATAAGCGTTAATGTCCATGATGTCAGATATCTGGTTCTTTAATGATATCAGTCGTTTCTCACAATGAAACCCATAATATAAAAAAATGCATAATGTGCATTTCTGAAGACTGGTTAAACATTTCAAGATCGACCTAATGCTGGGACAATGTTGGTATATCGTCTGCGACGATGGGCCATCCATCGTCTGCGACGACGGTCCAACATTGTCACAGCAATGGGTCGATGTCTGTGGCTACCTTTCTCTGTCCGTCCAGGCAGTGGCACGTTTGAGCGGGTACACATCGACCTATGTCATTAACCACAGCAGTGGGGTCCTCACACGCGCACACTTCAGCCTTAGGGAACATACATGTTTCACCGGGATCGGGATGTGAACACGTGGGAAGACAGGCATCTCCGTGTATTAGAACACGGTTCTCAGGACATGTTACAACTGAAAATCACATACAAATACGACGAGAAATATAAACACGAAAAACAATAAAATATGACTCCATAATAATTGCGAACTGGTACGTCTTCACTCAGTAAATTAAGACAGACGTAAAATACCATACTTAATGTACTTGGTCCGAAAGGACTTTCGTATCACCAGCATGAGGCGATACAAGACAGTGTAGTACAATAAAGGTTAAATACTATTTCAAAATATATGATTATACGACGTTGGATAGATAGACCTAAACAAAAAAAGCAATGTAAAATAAAACAATGTTTAACATGTTTCATGACAAGGGCTCACATAAATAGGAATATATACCAATATTATCATTAGAAAATCTCCCACTAGCCATTCATCGCAACCAATCAGATTATGATTTGGGCCAATGGCTTCTTGCAAACGGGTCCTGAATATAATTTAGATCATCATTGATTAAGTGGTTGGAAGAATGACTTAGTTTTCATTGGTCCATACATAACCTATTTGCGGTGTTTTGTCTACCTGTTTACTGTGGCAAACATATAGAGAACCTCAGGGGTAGATCCAGATGGTTTTCCACAGTATGCTTGAAGACAATCAAATTTTTTGTGGGATATGACGACTGACAAACATGTGAAGTTGACTCATTTTCACCTTTTTAATTTAAAACTGGCTATAGGACTTGTGTTTTCAAGCAAGTATCAAACACTGGATTCAATAAAAAAAGTTTGTGCTACATAATCAGTTAATCAAACAATTGAATTTTGTATATGTTTATTTTTCATAAATAGATATCGTCGCCTCGGAGCTAAAGGAGCCTATCTGACACTCGTCAGAGTGGCAGATGGGATCCTTTAGCTCCGAGGCGACGATATATTTGTCGTCATTTGAAGCTGGAAATTGCTTCAGCAATTCCAGCTTCAAATGAACGACAAATAGCAATGCACTTCTCCAGGACAAGTAAAGAGTCAAAACAGAAAACAGTCAAAGATGAAGTCTATACCCGCTCCTTAACATTTTCAGAAGGACAGCGATGTATACCACACTATGCTACTGGAACGTGCTATATAGCTAGAACCAGTGTGTACGCAATGCTAATAAGATTTGTTAGAGCGGGCAGCACTATGGGTGCCCAGTGACTGAATCTATTAGACTCACTGCAGTTTGTCATTTGTCTCCAGTCAGCCCGGACTTGGGATCCCTCCGAGTTGCACATGTTCATGGTCACAGTCAAGGAGTGGCAGGCGGCCTTTTTCATCTCGTCGCTATCGGGGAACACGGCGCAAACGTCATGAACGCAATCCTCAAACCCCATTATCAGGTAGTCTTCCCCTATGAGGCACAGGTGGAAAGGGCTGCCTTCTGTCTTATCCAGGATGTAGCCACAGTATTCATTGCTCTTTATGAGTGCCAGTGAGTCTCCGGTGCACACGGGGGGCGATTTATCAGTGTAGTTAGTCACACATCTGCAACAGCTGACAACTTTATAATATTTTTCGTTTATGTATATAGGCCTAGCTATTCTGCCGCGCAAAGCCAAAAGGCAGTATCTGCTTACTTGTGATCGAAGTAAGCAGATATTGTTTTTTGGCTTTGCAAAGCAGGTTCGCATATTTGCTGGCATTTAGTTTCTCTCCCAATCATCTCCTAAATACTTTTTTCTTTAACGGTTCGCTCTAAGTACAGGCGCATACTGAAACATCTTCGTTTACATTAAGGTCACACATAACCTGAAAACTTGATGCGCTAATTTATGGTCACTGCATTATGTATACGACAAGCGTGTAAGATTAAAATACCGTTATAACAAAATACTACACCGTTATAACGGATTAGGAGATCGTTATAAAATCTTTTATAAAATAAAATATTTATTTTTCAAATACACTTCCGTACGTATCAGCGTATCACAATACGATATTGAGCAGCCAGGCATTGAATAGTTTTGAATATCGTCAATGTGTATGGGGAAGCTATGATGCTATCAATCTATAATAAACCCTTCTCCCGCTAAGTGATCTTATTTAATTGTCCACCCGCCTGAGCTTCGGTGCCTCGCTACCGCGACCTACAACTTCAAGTGGGTGGAAATTACTTATATTTGTTTAATTTAACACCAAACATTAGCTTGATCTTTATACTTTATCTTTCTTATCTTGATCTTTATACATCCTTTTCATACCCAGTGAACATTCGTGCGAATCGGGTTA
This sequence comes from Flabesymbios commensalis, assembly GCA_964017125.1. Taxonomy (NCBI): domain Eukaryota; kingdom Metazoa; phylum Annelida; class Polychaeta; order Terebellida; family Flabelligeridae; genus Flabesymbios; species Flabesymbios commensalis. The sequence goes on along the minus strand of OZ024904.1, from coordinate 78,886,515 downwards.
AAGGGTTAAATGTCGTGATTCAACGCTTTCCGATTTATCGATTCAAAAATTATTACTAACTTATAGTCCAGTTGCTACCCCTATCAGTAATGTAGTCAACCATGTTGTTGTGAGAAGTGTATTGTTTTTTGATGGTTTCGCGGTCACATGGATATGTAGAGCAAATTTAGCTTGTTTGCCACAGATAAAACCTTGAGGGGAATTTTTCATTTGCATAAATCCAAGATGGCCGCCATGACCTTAGTTTTGGCATAAATTGCAATCCAGTCGACGTATAGACACATGTAATAGTGGGCTTTGTAACTAAAAACAACTTTCAAATTGACATACAAAGATTAATTTAGCACAGATATTCTTAAAATGATGAGTTTTCAGGAAAATGTGTTGAATATCCTTAATTTAAAAAATGACGGCAAAATATAAGATGGCCGCCATTTGCCATGGTCAAACGATAAATTAATATAATTTCCTATAGAATAGTAGCAGACTCGTGATTTTGGTGTCTACAATGGGGTTTTCTGGTACGCCCGACATAGTGGTATGGCCAGAAAATACTTTATGACATTGCATTGTGTGTAAAATCCAAGATGGCCGCCATATTCTCAAGGTCAAACAATAAATTGATATAATTTTCTTCAGAATAGTAGCAGATTCGTGATTTTGCTGTCTACCATGGGGTTTTCGGTCATAACGGATATAGTGGTGTGGTCAAAAAATACTTCGGACATTGCATTGAGGGTAAAATCCATGATGGCTGCCTTTTGTAGAAGTTCAAACAATGAATCAATGTCATTGTTGGCAGCATAGAAGCAAATTCATCATTTTTGCTGTCATGTCGGGCATGTTTGACATAGTAATGGAGTCAGAAAGTACTATATAGGTCTAACTATAAATTTAAATTATTTTCGAGAGAATAGAAGAAGATTCGTTATTTTCCTTGAAAGACAATCCCAACCATTTAGAAGACTAGAACTTAATTAGTTCCAAACCCATAGTCCAATAGCTGTCAGTAGTGGGGTAAAATATAAGATGGCCGTCATTTGTGTTTGACCTTGCACAAATGGCGACCATCTTGGATTTTTAAATTGAGAAAATCTAACACATTTTCCTGAAAACTCCTTACTTTAAGAATATCTGTGCCAAATTTCATCTTTTTATGTCAATTTAAAAGTTGTTTTTAGTTACAAAGCCCGCCATTACATATGTCTATACGTCGTCTGGATTTAAATTTATGCCCAAACCACGTCATGGCGGCCATCTTAGATTTATGCAAAATAAAAATTCCATGTGACTGAGAAATCATCAAAGCAAGGTACTCATTTTGGCAACTAGACTAGGGGATACCTCTTGGAAATGTTAATTAATTCAGTTTTTAGTTTATTTTTCACAAGCGCTATATCATGTATACTCTCATAATAATATGACTTTAATTGAAAGTTGCAATTATATTCTTATCATCTAGACAGTGTTTCAGTGTATCTAGACGGTGTTTAGCATGTTTACTATATATAATAGTTAATATCGAATTGTACTCATCATTTTACTGCACCTACTTCAAGTTGTGCCTCGCTACCGCGACCCACAACTTCGAGTGGGTTATGACTCATATTAATTCGTCCGATTTGAAACTAAACATTTACAACTAAACATTATAAAAACTGGTATTTCACAGGGTAAGACAGTGGTGAAAACGATTATTGTCGTCTAGCGCTTTAACCCTTTCACCACTGAATCCCGTTTTTTTAAAAACGGGCTTCAGTGGTGAAAGGGTTAAGGATTGGAATCATGTCATTATCATCTACACAAATAAAATGTATACTTTGAAAGGGTCACTTACAGCGCATCAGACGGATCGTCTGTTTGAAACAGGCTGCCGAATGCGCTTGTGTCGTTGTTATAGTTATATCCGTTCACAGTCATTTCGTCATCTATATCTCCGTTAAAATTCCTGCACAGTCCTTCCACGGAGCCACCCATTTCCTTTGGCATGGCTACGTTTATAAACCATCTCCCATCAAAGTCCACCTGAAGTCCAAACTCTGTAACTACCGTACCGAGCATGCCATTCATTGCAATCCGGAAGCGGCCATCTGGATCTTCATATCCATTTACCATGTTGATAGTATTATTATCCATCTGTGTTCATTAAGAAATAACGATTAATTATATTACAGAGTAGGCCTGCGACATACGACACAGAAATATAACTATAAGATATCTAAACCAGAAAAAAACAGACTCTGAACTGATTCAACATAAGCTAGTCGAAATAGCCGAACCTGAAATTTCAAAATCAACTACAGGCATGCATGATCAATAAATTAATCGATAAGAAAAAAAATATGTACAGACTGTCCTGAATACAATACAACTTCAAAAAAGAAAATTATCGACATTTTAGTATAAGCCTAGCACCTTGCTTGTCGAAGATTTTGGAAAGGGTGATGGCTGACCAGCCGAGTAGGCCTACTTCGGGTAATCAAAGAACAATATTAGGCTGGGGCCATTTTAATGGAACTCAGTAAGGCATTTGATTGCATGCCACATAAATAGTTGATCGAGAAATTCGATGTACGGCCTTCAAAACCTCAGTATTAGGCTGGTCATCTCTTACATAAAAGGAAGAAACGTCGGCAACGGGACAAGCGAATGACTGAGATCATCAAGGGTGTACCTCAGGGATCTATCCTGGGCCCATTTTCTTTAATATTTTCCTAACTGACATGTTTTATTTTACAAAAAAAAGATGACTAGGCCTACTGTACAGGTTACTCAGAAACTTGCTGTTGATTTTCTCGAAGCTGAATCCCGATTAGTCGTAACATGGTTCACATTAAACCAGATGCTGGCTAACCCTGAGAAATTCCAGGCAATTTTCCAAAACTGCGTAGAGCATGATATGGAAAATGCAAATATACGGAATCAAATTATCATCAGAATTACTTGGGGTAAATTTAGACTCAAAACCTAATTTCGAAATTTATCTTCAGAGGATATGTTTCAATAAGATCCCTTTTAACTTTTCATTACATTTTACCATATGTTTCATGTAGCTCGGAGCTAGATCAAGAGGGATTTTGTAAATAAGAATAGCTGTGCTCCTCTCCCTGTCTAGTTACAATGTATATTGCATTGCATTGCATCGTATTGCATTGCATTGCATTGCATTCCTGTCCAGTTCCAATGTATATTATATTGCATTGCATTGCATTGCATTGCATTGCATTGCATTGCATTGCATTGCATTGCATTGTATTGCATTGCATTGCATTGCATTGCATTGCATTGCATTGCATTGCATTGCATTGTATTGATTGCATTGTATTGTATTGCATTGCACATTACATTACTGTAGGCCCAACTGTATTGTATTGTACTTCACGGTACTTTACGGTACTTTACTGTATTGTACTGTGTTGTACTTTACTGTGCTGTGCTGTGTTGTACTGTACTGCGCTGTGCTGCGCTGCGCTGCACTGCACTGCACTGCATTGGAATTTCTAATATCTGTATGTCGATTTTCTGGATAGTTATTTCAAGGACAATATTTTGCATTCACCAGGTGACGCTGAAGATTAGACAATAACATTGCAAATATTACGTTAAGCCACTATTCTGTACAATGTGGCAATATCACAGCAGAACAAATACGGAAGTCGGGACTCTTATGAAATTAATTCAATACATTTTCAATAATAATATTGCACAGTTCCATGAGCAATACAATACCTGACTGGTTGAGATCTATACTCCAGTACCATACAATGGCATAGCGCAGTAGCTCCTTACTTCTCAAGGAAGACATTACTGATATTTTTTTTTATTTGCATGATAGCATATTGTAAGCGTGAACAGTATCATCAGAAAAAAGAAACAAATTGGTAATATTTAAACTATCATTATTTAAACATTCGAATTATTTATTTTATATCCAACGTTAAAGGTTTTTTAGAACTGACCGTCACTATGACATCACGTCCTATCTGGATAACATGATCATACACATGTATCTCCACATACTGGGGGTAGGACACTGACGTAGAGGTGCCCCTGTACTCGTTCTTATTGTACACAGCAAAGTAAGGCATCCCTGTATATTGTGGATCCAGATTCTCAGTCAGTAAATATAGACAGTTACCCTGCATGTCATAGCGCTGTCTGTCAAACGTCACGTAATGAGGATCACCAGACACCCAGCACAGAGAAAGCTCTATGGTAGAAAAAACAACAACAATAATAACATGTAATGAGAATCACCAGACACCCAGCACAAAGAAAGCTCTATGGTAGAAACAACAACAACAATAATAACATATAATGAGGATCACCTGACACCCAGCACAGAGAAAGCTCTATGGTAGAAAAACAACAACAATAATAACATGTAATGAGGATCACCAGCCACCCAGCACAGAGAAGGCTCTATGGTAGAAACAACAACAACAATAATAACATATAATGAGGATCACCTGACACCCAGCACAGAGAAAGCTCTATGGTAGAAACAACAACAACAATAATAACATATAATGAGGATCACCTGACACCCAGCACAGAGAAAGCTCTATGGTAGAAAAATAACAACAATAATAATATGTCATGAGGATCACCAGACACCCAGCACAGAGAAAGCTCTATGGTAGAAACAACAACAACAACAATAATAACATGTAATGAAGATCACCAGACACCCAGCACAGAGAAAGCTCTATGGTAGAAAAACAACAACAACAATAATAACATGTAATGAAGATCACCAGAGACCCAGCACAGAGAAAGATCTATGGTAAAAAAAACAACAACAATAACAATAATAACATGTGATGAAGATCACCAGACACCCAGCACAGAGAAAGATTTATGGTAGAAAAAACAACAACAATAACAATAATAACATGTAATGAAGATCACCAGACACCCAGCACAGAGAAAGATCTATGGTAAAAAAAACAACAACAATAACAATAATAACATGTGATGAAGATCACCAGACACCCAGCACAGAGAAAGATCTATGGTAGAAAAAAACAACAACAACAGCAACAATAATAACATGTAATGAAGATCACCAGAGACCCAGCACAGAGAGAGCTCTATGGGAGAAAAACAAAAACAATAAAAACATTTAATGAGAGTTACCAGACACCCAGGACAGAGAAAGCTCTATGGTAGAAAACAACTTACAATAATAACATGTAATATGGATCACCTGACACCCATCACAGAGAAAGCTCTATGGTAGAAAAACAACAATAATAAAAACATGTAATGAGGATCACCTGACACCCAGCACAGAGAGAGCTCTATGATAGAGAAACAAAAACAATAAAAACATGTAATGAGAATCACCTGACACCCAGCACAGAGAAAGCTCTATGGTAGAAAAACAACAACAATAATAATAATAACATGTAATGTGGATCACCAGACACCCAGCACAGAGAAAGCTCTATGGTAGAAAAACAACAAAAATAAAAACATGTAATGAGGATCACCAGACACCCAGCACAGAAATAGCTCTATGGTAGAAAAACAACAAAAATAAAAACATGTAATGAGGGTTACCAGACACCAAGCACAGAAATAGCTCTATGGTAGAAAAACAACAATAATAACATGTAATGAGAATCACCAGACACCCAGCACAGAGAAAGCTCTATGGTAGAAAAACAACAATAATAACATGTAATGAGAATCACCTGACACCCAGCACAGAAATAGCTCTATGGTAGAAAAACAACAACAATAATAATAATAACATGTAATGAGAATCACCAGACACCCAGCACAGAAAAAGCTCTATGGTAGAAAAACAACAACAATAATAATAATAACATGTAATGAGAATCACCTGACACCCAGCGCAGAGAAAGCTCTATGGTAGAAAAACAACAACAATAATAATAATAACATGTAATGAGAATCACCTGACACCCAGCACAGAGAAAGCTCTATGGTAGAAAAACAACAACAATAATAACATGTAATGAGAATCACCTGACACCCAGCACAGAAATAGCTCTATGGTAGAAAAACAACAACAATAATAATAATAACATGTAATGAGAATCACCAGACACCCAGCACAGAGAAAGCTCTATGGTAGAAAAACAACAACAATAATAATAATAACATGTAATGAGAATCACCAGACACCCAGCACAGAGAAAGCTCTATGGTAGAAAAGCAACAACAATAATAACATGTAATGAGAATCACTTGACACCCAGCACAGAAATAGCTCTATGGTAGAAAAACAACAACAATAATAATAATAACATGTAATGAGAATCACCAGACACCCAGCACAGAGAAAGCTCTATGGTAGAAAAACAACAATAATAACATGTAATGAGAATCACCTGACACCCAGCACAGAAATAGCTCTATGGTAGAAAAACAACAACAATAATAATAATAACATGTAATGAGAATCACCAGACACCCAGCACAGAGAAAGCTCTATGGTAGAAAAACAACAACAATAATAACATGTAATGAGAATCACCTGACACCCAGCACAGAAATAGCTCTATGGTAGAAAAACAACAATAAAAATAACATGTAATGAGGATCACCTGACACCCAGCACAGATAAAGCTCTATGGTAGAAAAACAACAATAAAAATAACATGTAATGAGGATCACTTGACACCCAGCACAGAGAGAGCTCTATGGTAGAAAAACAACAATAATAATAATATGTAATGAGGATCACTTGACACCCAGCACAGAAAGAGCTCCATGGCAGAAAAACTACAACACTAATAACATATAATGAGGATCACCTGACACCCAGCACAGAGAAAACTCTATGGTAGAAAAACAACAATAATAATAATAACATGTAATAAGGATCACCAGACACCCAACACAGAAAAAACTCGATGGTAGAAAAACAAAAATAATAATAATAACATGTAATGAGGATCACCAGACACCCAGCACAGAGAAAGCTCTATGATAGAAAAACAACAACAATAACAATAATAACATGTAATGTGGATCACCAGACAACCAGCACAAAGAAAGCTCTATGGTAGAAAACACATTTGTAGCATTAACAAGTGATTATGTAATAAATTATTATATTTAACAGTTATACAATGCTATTATAAAAAATCTATCTCTTTCAAGAATCAATCGCTAGTATGCTACTATGGTGAATGAATGGGGAGTTGACACTTTTATAGTATACATACACTAGTGATGGACTCTTTAACGGTCTCTCAGTTATATATCCAGTGTTAACTGGATAGTTGAGAAAACACCCCCAATGATACAAGCCTACAGCGACCCACAACTTCAAGCGGGTAACAACTACTTACATGTGTGCGATTTAGCAAATGCGGTGCTAATTTCTTCTCAACATTTTCTTGTTTAAAAGATGATAAGAAAGGTTGAAAACGGTTATATATACGCTAGCAAGAGTTAACCCTTTAACCCCCAAATTATTGAATTGGAATTTTCACCGACTTGAAGTAGTGTTTCGCTGACGCGATCCAAAACTTCAAGTGGGTGAAAATTATTCTGATTTGACAAAATGGAAGTTAACTTACTGTTTTCAAATCGATTTCACGTTTTATCTTTAACATGTTTAGAAGGTGATAATGTTATAATAAATAGATGAAAACTCGAATATAATCGGGACCGGCGGTGAAAGTGTGTAATTACCCTTTCAGCACGGGAACCGTCTTTTTACGTCAGATTCTGAAGTATAAAGATGATCACCACACTGAAAGAATTAAATATGTATAATATCCGCAGATCCATAACGTAGGTACGTAAGTATTCAAATGAATCAGGAAGAGCTAACTAAGACATTTATGATGATTTCGAATTGAACAAAACCCCTTAGTCTCCATGGATTAAACAAAAATAATTCAGCGTTGTAACCCAGCAAGCACAAAACATTTGTATAACATTTTATACAATGTTGGACCAACGTCTTCGACGTTGGTCCAACACTATATAAATGTTATACAAATGTTTTGTGTTTACTGGGAAGGGTTAAGCCTTATACTAATATAATGTTGATCTTACGTGTGTTGCATAGTTTTCCACCATATCCATGCCGACATCTACATCTGGCTTGCCCGTCCACCAGTAAACAGTAACCATTGTTTCCACAAGGGTTGGATAAGCATGCTGTCAAATAAAATATGGGATAGTTTATATCTATGATGATGATGCTATCCTATTAATTAACTGAACATATTACATCAACTGTGATCATACCGCACGTTTTGGCAGCCGAGAGAGCTTTGTATTGTTTCCTGAAATTACAGATCGTAAACATTTCATTAACTAAGCATTAAATCACCCACACTGAAGGTACCTTGCTTTTTTAAATACATTTGTATATTAAACTTACCACCGATTTAATAGTAATGAAGGCGACCGTCCATAATTATTGATTAAATGATTAAAAATGTCATAACTAGCATGGCATTTAACTCACATTCAGTTAGAGATGCTCACATTTTCAAGTTACTATTTTTTTACATTTTTTTACCTATAAACTTACGATCATAGCATACGGGGAGTATGTACCCAGTGATCTGCCACATACATTAATACACAGTAACACCCATCAGATAATACATACTTCAGCAACTTTGCATGTTTTACTGTTCTATTTGTATTTATTTTAAAGGTTTCTACGCTTTCCAGAGTATCCTTTTTGCTACTATTTATAATAATATGTAGCTATTTTATCTCTGGTTTTGGTGCGGGAACATTTGTTTTATATAGCATGTATATATCAATTACCCTTCACTTTTTAACTGGAATTCAAGTGTATATAAAATTGTAACTTGGATGTAACTTGGATGTCAAAGGCAGAATGGATGCTTGTCACCTGTATTTGACATCCTGATGTACACAATTTTATTTGGTCCAACATTTTTCATATGTTATACAAATGTTTCGTGTTTACTGGATATAAAGCCTAATAAATAAAATTAAAGATAACTTACGATTACAGCATACAGAAAGTGACACCCATGAAGACCGGGTACCCTCGGATCTCTCACACGAAGACATAACAGTCAATGGATTCTCCCGCACCACTATGCCACTCCTGCCATTGACGTACGGATCATTGCCAAAAACCTTGGCCATTTCCAACGAGCAGCTCTCCACGTACACCTTTTTCCATTTAGTGTGAACGAACTGACTGTTGTAGGCTTGATCACAGGTCAGTTTTCCAATCTCCTGGTTCACAGTGGTGTTGTAGATGTAGGAAGTGCCCTTGGGACACGTCCTCACTGAAACATATAGTCAACAGTTGAGAGTTACTGTTCGCTTTCCCTAATCATGGTAATTCTATCCATATGCTGTACCTTGAAATACCAAAAAAATCATTTTATTTCAACACGTTTTCTGTAATTACGGATCTCGGGTATTACTGTAGATCTCGTAATATTCTCGAGGTTTCAATTTTCGCGAATTTCGCAAGGACGACAAATTCTCGAATTCAAAAATCTCGCGAATATTATTATTATGCTAAAGAAAATTCGCGAACTCTAAACTTCGTGAAAAATACCAAAATCAGAAATTCGCCATAATTTGAACAAGCGAAATTTGCCAGGTCTACAGTACTATCCCTGAATGGAAGGCTATTCCGCAATCCGAGCTGCATAAGCAACTCGGATTGCGGAATAGTATTACATCATAGCTGGTAATTGACTAATTGATTATCTATCGCTTTGAGGAGACAAACGTTTCAAAGTTGCTATCAGGTCTGCTATCAAGACTGACTGAAGCCTAAACTACGTAGCACACTATTACTCATTGTATTAATCGGAGTACTAATTATATCAATTGAAAACGAAATAATTCTACCAAGTGCAAAAGTTACGTAAAATCCCTCACTCATGTCTCTGCTAACGACAAATGAATTGCCATCATTTTTACCTCTTAAAACTTGTTATTATGATATAGAGATTTTTTGCGTGCATCGTTATAAGCCAAGTGAGTTACATGGATCAAATAGTTGCGAGCATCTGTCTCATGTGTCAAGCGCTGCATCAAGTATCCGTGTTAATGTCTGTATGTTACGACATAATCAATTTAAACCTATATACTAGTATTCACAGAGTTTAGCCAATATTACGTCAGAAGCTAAATCTTTTTTAGGCAACATCTATAATAATTTGAATGCATTTGTAACACCGCTGGCTAGCTTTAATATTAGATTTATATTTTGACTTATATTTATGTTTTTTTCCATAAACTCTACATCAGTCAATACAATCTATCTTGAAGTGTTTTTAGAACAGCATCAATGGTAGATGAACATTGCATGAAAATAGCCCTGTAAATCAATTAAACTACACTTGAAAAAAATCTATCAATCTCTCCTTTGTCAATTCAGTCAGCTGCGAATATCGGTCATCTTTATCTCACAAGAAACGAATGTATTCATGTTATAAATCATCTTGTTTGACCATACATGTAGGTTTATAAAAAAATTGTATTGTTTTGTTATCGACAACCCATGTTTTTCTTTGAGTGTAAATGATTCTTGGAGGTTATTTGTTAAGGGGTAAATCAGAAAAGTATTCCTTATGCTTTTATTACAAGGCATTTTTGTTCAATATTTTCCGCAAAGTACAACTATCTGTACTGGAAATGTACATTGATACATAATGTTTGCCTGATGTTGGGCCAGCGTCGCAGACGCTGCCCCAACATCAGGCAAACTATTAATACTATTAAACTATTAATACTATTAATAATAAGTATACTGACCCTGGCTGTCACAGTGAGTACCCACATAACCAGGTGCACACATGCACGCCCACACCCCACTATCCAGATAATAACATCTGGCGCCATTTGTACAATTTCCCTGGTCAGTAACCGTACAATTAGCAGCGGCTGAAAATAAAAAAACAAATCTGATATAAAATATATCCATAGAATTGGAAGCGTCATAATATTTTTTCTTTCAAAAGTAATTCACTTGGATCACCGCAGACGCTATTGTGTAGGCCCTGTCATACGATGTGAAGTTCTTGATTGGTTTCTAGTGGAACGAATATGGGTACAGTTTAATTTTCAGCTAATAGAAAAGCACACCTACGCGGCTTAGATAAAAAAAAATACTACGGCTGATTAATTAAAGACGAAAGTAGCTGTCTTCTAAATACTGATTGCCGACTGAGTGATAAAGATATGAATACCCTACCTTCAGAGCATGTCTCGCCATCATAAGGGACATGACATGAACACTTGTAGAAAGGACTTTGGTTAGAACGTGAGCAGTAGCCATCATTTTCACATGGGTTAGATTCACAATAATCTGTAACATATAAATATAGTTTCCAATAGATCAATTATTTATCCCTTACAGAGCTGAAATAGTGTTGTATAAACCATGGAAACCAAATTTGTTTTCAATTCAAAATCATCATAAATGTCTTAGTATAGTTAGCTGTTGTCGCCTCATTTGAAAACCTATGTTATGAGTTCACGGCCATTATAAGTATTTTAATTCTTTCAGTGCAGGGATCGTCTTTAATTCTTTCAGTGCGGGGATTATCTTTAGACGTCAGAATCTCATGTCTACAGGTTAACCACCTAATATAATCACCTGATAATGCTTTCAATTTAAAAAACATATCTAGTTGGCAATATTATAGTTGTTGCGATAATGGCAAGGAGCCAACATGGATGATAATATTATGTTCAATCGGTGCGTGTTCTATTGGCATTGTTCAAAACACCTTGCAATTATTGATTTAGTGTACATATGATTTTAACAAACTAACAATCTTGTATATACATGTACATATATCTCTTTCATTTCTATGACAAATAAGTCTGTAATGACTTTTCTTTTCTGTCAATAAAATATCTGTCTGTCTGTACTATAATCGGAGGAGTCTTCAAATAATCATTCTTTTATTCATTCATTCATTCATTCATTCATTCATTCATTCATTCATTCATCCATTTATTCATTCATTCGCTCATCATTCATTCATTCATTCATTTATTCGTCCTAGTACGTTGTATATTGATATTGAGCCAGTACAATCCGATTTATTTCTGACGTATATTGATGGTTAATAATTAGGATTATTTGATGCTATTAGACTTACGATTATTAGACCTCGCTCAAAAGGCACGTGCATAGTGAACAAAAGATAGCTATATGTACGCGAGCTTTCAAGGTCAATGATGACAATCATTCTGTTTATCATATGCAATTTTATGCAATTACATTGTAAAGTGAAGTGATAATTATACGTTTTATGTCGCCTTGGCGGCTCACAACTACATCAATTTATTGACTAATCACCCCAGATGAGTATCAACCTCAAATATCATTGCCTCTGCTGGAAGGCCTGGTGTTTAATTCTTACAGCGCGGGGACCGTCTTTATACGTCAGAGTCTGACGTCTGCAGACGTCAGATTCTGACGTATAAAGACGGTCCCGCACTGAAAGAATTAAAATATTTGTGACGGCCGTAGAAACATAACATGAGTATCCCAATAAAGCGGAAACAGTATTTCAAATTGAAGAAACCCTTTAGTTTCCATGGTTTATAAACAAATATTTCAGCGTTGTAAGGGTTAAAAATATGTGGATTTGGAGGAGGTCCATTGGTTTGGGGGTCTATCCCACTGAGCTGTTAGGGTTGATCTCACCTTAACTTTTCGTTACAATATTATAGGTCAGTCATAGCTTTTCAAATTGAGAGATAGTTAAGATATGGTCCATCTTGGTAATTTTATTGGGATGGCCGACATAATAAATATTATCATATAATTTCCTGGGTAATAAAACGATATTCTGACCCGATAGGGACCTGATAGGAGATAATTATCATCACTTCTCAGAAACTATTAGGTGAGAATATCGTTTTATAACCCAGGTGGTGCCCCGATTATGAAGAAAATTCTTTGAAAATCACTGTTTGACACCCTAAATTATCCGTAAATTGGGAGAATCAATTATCAATTATGACCCACCTAAATTGTGGACCATCTTGTCATTCAAAATAATCAATATTCTCACATCTAAGCTCTACCCACTATTATAAGCGTGTTATTATTACTACATAAAAAAACATCTTTTGAATGTGAAGTATGTTGCATAACTATACAATTTGTAAAAATTGACCTCTAATTTCACAAAGCTGAATCATTTTTACTCACTTGAAGCTGTGGATCGCGTCAGGGAGACACAGTTTCAAGTGGATAAAAAGTTAAACCAATTGTGGGGCTGAGTGTTGTTCGATGCCAAATGGAACTTGTTTCACGTACTGCTATCTTTTATCGATAGTTTCAATTAGAACACTCGGACGCAGAATATTAAAATGTAGAAATACTCAATAAGTGCGTTGCTCAATTAGGCTACATAAGTTTCTGCGTTTTGGATTCGCAGTGCAATATTCTGCCGTGCAAAGCCAAAAGGCAGTAACTGCTTACTTTTCAAGTTAGCAGTTACATTCGTTTGGCTTTGCGGAGCAGTGTTGTGGACTTGTTATCAGGTTAATATACCCACCTGATTCGCACATCCCTCCAAAGAACGCATTAGGACAGGAGCAGGTGTAATTCGACCCACCACCGTCTGACGCACAGGTACCTCCATTAAAGCACGGGTTGGGAGAACATGAACTGGTCCTCGCTGAAATATAATATCCTTAATTGTGAATTCTCAGTATGTCGATAAAAGACTTCTGAATAACCTTTGTCAGAGATAATAATTATAAAACTCAGCATTAGGCATTCGTTGATATAATACATGTAAGGGCATGTGTCTGAAAAAAAAATCGCATCTGTGCCTGGCTTAATATTCTCTAAGCTGCATCACAGCGATAAATTGTTTTCGAGGAAGAAAGTACCATATCCGGCTACATATCATATCATCATTTCCTCCTTGATCGCAGAAAAGTTTGAAAACATTCAATCATTTTACTGAAAAAATAATGTTTAACATTATCCAGCTCTCACTTTTAGGGACTTCAAATGTGTACATGTACCTGATTTAGCTGATCTAGGATAAGAATTTTGGTTAATACATTTATTTTCATTTGTAGAGTCATACAAAAAACGTTCATAAGATGCAAAATTACAGAGTCTACTTTATCAGCTTATATGCCATATTTCTCATTAATTGAGTGAAATGTCACATGTAATTATTATTTCTAATGAGAAATGCATAATACATTTCGTCGCCTCGGGGCTAAATGATCCTATCTGCCACTCTGACGAGTGTCAGATAGGATCATTTAGCTCCGAGGCGACGATTTAGTTGTATGCATTTCTGATATCATGTATATAGCTTACTTACGTATGAGATTGGTGATCGGGGGGAGATCTGCGTTGCAGATGCCTTCATCTGCGTTATTACAGCAGTACACACAGTGTGGGGTAGAGACTGACTTATCCACACAGTATTCTGAGCGATATGCGTCACTTTCCACGGCCGCGCATTCAGAAATCTTCATACAACCTTTGGTAACATTATAGTTACTCTCTAACATCGCGTAGCAAACCTAGAAACAACAAAACATGTGTTATTTTGTTCATTTTAATATTGACGAAATAAACATTGCCATCACGTCTAATTGAAGTAATTAAAAATGAAACCGGAAGTTTGAATTAATACAACTTTTAAATAATAATACTTTAATACTCCTTTCCCGCTAGTTTTCACCCACTTGAAGTTGTGTCTTGCGACCCACAATTTCAAGTGGGTGACAATTACTCATATTTGTTAAATTTGAGACCACATATTTGCAAATAACAGTACGTGATTTCAATGGCTAATAACATAAATTAGGAAAGAGTACAGTCGGTATCAGCGGTGAAAGGGTTGATATATTTGAACTACAGCTAAAACTAGTCAATATATAACATTTGTAATATTCTGTCGATATTTATCGACATCCACTGTGAAATAACCATCATACTTAGGGATCTTGTCATGTAAAATCGAATAAAAACCTATAGTAAAAATAGTTTTGTATTGACTCCACGTGACCTTCTACTTACCTCTCCAGGCGGGCATACAATGGGATCCACAGCGTCTTTTCCCAGTACATTACACTCCATGGTGTGCCATACCTCGAGCAGTGGATTAAATGTAGCAGGCACATCCTCACATGTATAACATACCGTGTTGGTAGTTTTTCCTGTACCATGAAAAATGTAATAACCCTAATGCAGCCGGAACCGTATGCGTTTTTCAAACAAATTTCAGACCAAATAAAATCAGCTCGAATTGCTAAAATGTTTTGTGGTAGATGCCTAGTTATCCTAATAATTAAATTTAAAGCGTATATTTTTCTCATAAACATGAATATTTTTCATTAATGATTTGAAACTGGGATTTGCGTTAGCAATTCCAGCTTCAAATTAATGAAAAATAGTCCCGAAACATTTCGCCCGCACGGAGTTATTAGTTGTGTGCTAGACTGTTTCTGGTATATAAAACTAATGCTATTTTATTAATAATTAAGCCGATGAAATATAAATATGCAAAGTAGATGTAAGCTTAATTTATCACGTGAAATTCATTGTACGTCATTGGGAGAGTATACGGTATTGGGTGGGGGGGGGGGGGATACCACTCATAGCACTTCTTCTTTATTTGTTTCTTGGAAAAAAACATCAACTAAATGCTTTAAACAACCATAATTCATTTCAAAACCATAACAAAAGTTAACAAACAGTGTAGGCTTACTATCATGTAACCCACCATTAACTAACAGACAGATTGACGGTCAGCCAGTCAGCAGTAATCTATGTGGGGGGAGGGGGGGGGGGTATTTAAAAACCTCAGTATATATTCCACTATATGTATGAAATCTAGTTAAATATGCGTGGACAATTTTTTGACAAAAAACTGTTCTAAAAGTGTCATCCCGAACAGAGTATTTAGTAAGTTATTCACTGCCGACAATCTATGTACTTCAATTAAGTGGTCTATGAAAATTTTTTGAATATATATTCAACCCTTGCGCTGCTAGGCTCGTCTATATATATGGTTTCAAATTTGATTTGTTATGATTTGATTTGCCATGTTTTAAACCTAGTAAATGTCACTGAAATCCATAAAAATATTATTAATCAGTTGATTAAAAAAGCAAATTTTCCCACGTTAAATTTTATGAAAAGTCACACTTTTAATCATTAGTGTAGGGGCGTGTGTAATGCCGTGGGATTTTCTTGTTAATTAATGATCCCATACATCGAAATTTTCAGAATATCACGTAGAATCAGAAAAAAGTAGGGTGTCAATTTTTCTTTTTAGTTTTAGTGACCCTTCCAGTCCCATGGAAAAAAGGGGGAAAACACATCATTTTTATACTATTGTAACATGCAAAATTATAGTTGATGCACATTAAATAGCAATATAATAACCCAAATCACAGATAATATTACAAAGAATGCTCAGAAGAGAACTCAGAAATAAAAGGATAGTATTTTTATCTGAAGTGACACTTTAAGCTCTATCAGTAAAAAATAAAAACTAATGATTTTCACACCACCATAACACCCTTAATACTGCTTATTTTTTAAGCAAAATACAAACAAATTATTTGTAAGAATCGGGGGCGATCATTCATGGTAAAAATATCAGTTTCAGTGACACTTTCAGTCCCACTGAGAAAAGAGAAAAACATCCTTGTTATACCAACGTAAGATGCACATCAGATAGTCATGTAATATAGAACACAATATACACAATATGCAGAAGAGCACGCATGATTAGAATTTTTTTTTTTGATTTAGTGACACTTTAAGATAAATAATTTAAAAAAACGCATGATTGTTCACACCACCTTAACACCCTTAATACTATTTATTTTCAAGTGAAATATAAAACATAATAGAGAACATTAATAATAATACTATCTATTTTCAAGTGAAATATAAAACATAATATAGAACATTCAAATAATGTTACACAAACTGTTCAGAAGAGCACGCATAATAAGAAATATTCATTCTATATCTAGTGACACTTTAGGCTCAATAAATAAAATAAAAAATAAGACACATGATTTTAACACCACCGTAAAATCCTACTATCTATTTTTCAAGTGAAATATAAAACCAATAGTTTATTTATTGGCGAATATTCTATTTCAGTTCTAGTGACACTTTGATTTCAATAAGTTACACATTAAAATCCATTCATTTTTACCGCAACTAACATCATTAATTTTACTTTATTCACATCCGATTGTCATGTATGTTGTAACACACCTTATTAAAGGAAAACATTTGCATCAGGGAGTTAGCCTAGGTGGTAATGTTATGGACTGTATCTGAAGACAATGGTAATTTTTGACAGTATTTAGCCAATATATAAATGATGATTGGTGACCATGCATATACATGATGATCATGCCATAATATTAGATGGAATTACAGTAGTACATGAGTTAACAGGTCATCGTATAGAAACAATGGCAGCCTTGGCGAAGAAGAGGAGCTATGTCATGCTGTAATTATGACATGACATATTAAACTCGTTTGAAAGTGTATTTGAAAACATTTCAGGGTAACTCATGTGTTTTTATTTATTTTTATTGAGCTTAAAGTGTCAGTAAATTTCAGTTTTCTTCTGAGTGGTCTTCTAAACATTGTGTGTAATATCAAATTTAATGTTCCTTATTACATGACTATCTGATGTGCAGAAATATAATTATGTGTGTTAAACTGGTTTAAAAATGATGTTTTTTCGCTCTTTTTTTTCTGTGGGGCTTAAACTGTCACTAAAACTGAAAAGAAAAAATTGACACCTATTTTTTCTGATTCAGATTTTTCTACTAAACATTTCGGTATATCGCATCATAAATCAACATGAAAATCCCATGGACTTCTGCTTAGCCACATATGCCCCTACACTACATTTGAAACTGCAAAATTGCCTCAACAATTAGTTTTAATTGAATAAAAAATCAGCTGCGGATAAAAATCCAATTTCGCACAATCATGTTTATTATACATTAAAGGTTACAGTTTTCCTCATTTGAAGCTGGAAATTGCGCTAGCAATTCCAGCTTCAAATGAGAAGAATAGAGACGAACAATTCAGCAGGACAGGTGTTAAAATGATCGACGTAATAACATTTGTGCATGCGTTTTACCTGGACAGCAGATTTGCATCTGATAGATAACTGTGCCGTCGTTGTTCCTGACGCAGAACGAGAAGATTCCAAATGAGATCTGGTCGGGTGGACTGGCGAGTCCCATCTGCAGCTTACACTCCTCCCTGTAGTCTAGATTGTAATAATCCTGAAAGGATGCTCCAAACAGAGATGAACAAAAGTCCTCGTCCTTGTCGTGCCCAACAAAATAGCGGGAGGTGATCTCAGTTTCGCCATCAGCGCAAACTATAAATTAAATAAAATGATTAGAGTTTTAGGCCACCTTTGTGCAGATATAGGCTAAACTGGGCCAAGAGAACCTCCTAAAAATGATGAGATGAATGAGATGACACTGCCCTACAGACACAAGATTCGAGATTCGAGCCCTGCGGTCTGAGGCTTAGCACACTACCTCTCGGTCACGGAGGCTCCCCACAATATTGAATCTTTACGAGTGAGCGGGGATGAAACATTTTGTTTCTTTGAAACTTGAAGGCCAGAGTGGGGTTCGAACCCGCGTTCTCCGACTTTCCAAGCAGGCAGCTTTAACCACTGCACCAGCCCCCCCCCCCCCCCCCCCGCAGCGCAAACTATAAACAGCAAGTTCGTAGAATGTAAATTACCCTTTCCAGTGTTGAGTTGTATAGTTTAAATTTTCATCCAATTGAAGTTAGCACAACTTCAAGTGGCTGAAAATTAACCACATAAATTTTGTGTAATTCGATCTTGATACGTAAATACTCATTTAATTCCCAATAACAGTGATTAAACCTGATTATCCAAAAAGTGTTTGTTGAGGTTTAAAAATATATGCCAAACATTACACCATTACAATATATTTCGTATTTTTTACACTTGCTATGTGTAAATCAGTTATAACAATAACATAGGTAGTCCAGAAAAAAGGTATTGTTATGTTTTAGCGAATTTAACCCTTTAACCGTCAAATTATTAATTGTAATTTATTCACTCACTTGAAGTTGTCTCGCTGACGCAATCCACAACTTCAAGTTAGTAAAATTATTCAGATTTGACAAAATGGAGGTTAACTATTTACAAATATTGCTGATTGGTGTCGTATTTTACCTTTTACATGTTGAAAGGTTGATATGTAATGGGCTGATCAAAAATGTAAAAACAAATATAATCGGGACCGGCATTTAACCCTCGTGGTACTGTGATGGTATGATTTTATGTAATGACGACTAACATACTCACCGCCTTGTCCTTCAGCATATCCGATTACAAGGGCAACAACAGCATAAAATACGACAAATATCATCTGAAAATCAACAGTAAAATAATTATGACAATATTTATCTCAAATAATATATTGAGGATGTTGAAACTGTCGCAAATCGTATTTTTTCAACCGTGCGAGCCCTGACATCATGGACATGTTCTTTTGTGATTTCGCTATGAAATGGCGCGAATTTATTAGGGGTGTTAAAACTATCGCAACTCGCATTTTTTCAACTGTGCGAGACCTGACATGTTGCTTTTGTGATATGGCTATATAATTCTCTGTTTTTTTGCTACATAATTCATATCTTTGTCACAGGCACCTGAAATGGATACGTGATGAATTTAATCTCACTCTTATAGTGAGATTAAATTCGTAAATTTAATCTCACTATAAGAGCGAGATTAAATTCATGAATTTAATCTCACTTTTATAGTGAAATTAAATTCATTAATTTAATCTCACTTAATCTCACTCAATCTCTTATAGTGAGAATAATTTCATGAATTTAATCTCACTATAAGAGTGAGATTAAATTCATGAATTTAATCTCACTATAAGAGTGAGATTAAATTCGTGAATTTAATCTCACTATAAGAGTGAGTTTAAATTCATTAATTTAATCTCACTATAAAAGTGAGATTAAATTCATGAATTTAATCTCACTCTTATAGTGAAATTAAATTCATGAATTTAATCTCACTTAATCTCACTTAATCTCTTATAGTGAGATTAAATTCATGAATTTAATCTCACT